>JAVTVY010000123.1:0-355026 GCA_036873755.1 Hanleya hanleyi
TCAGGCGAATACAGCACTCTTCTTTGCCAGATTTTGTGCTCATGCCTTTAACATTAAACATGACGGATGGGCCCCACCTCTGACACGCCATGTGTACCCGAGAATAGATCGAAAACGGTTGACCGCTTCTCTCTTCTACGAAACCATCCTGTGTTTTCATTATTTTAATTTCATACACATTTGGAGTTAGTATTAACTGTCATACGAAATGTGTCTTTTCGATTATTGACGCGGAAATTCTTTGTCGGATCTGACGCTTGCTAGATGTATATCAATTATGTATGTTACCTGCTTCGGCGACACTCGCCTACACTTTCACAATCATGGGACAAAATCAAGTTGCTAACATGAGGCACCAGTGGTGCTACAACTCCTCAGCCCCTTAACAGCCTAGACCAAGATGTTTTTATGGGTGTAGAAGTTTGGATAAATAGCAGTGAGTTATGGCATGCGAAAAGCAAACCCAAGCCACAACTCAAGACAGATGAATGGATGGATACACTGACACACGGACGGACAGACAGTCGGAATCCAGTATACCCTCAACTATGTACAGGGGTATAAAAAGTGACAAGGTATCCACATATCTACAGGGGGAAAAAACATGTACAGTTGTGATCTTATTGCCCTGGCCTGAAACTAAGTGTCGGACGGGTCTTTTGTCCATTTGTCCTCTGTTTATCTGTTGCCCCATATCCTGTCAAGCAGTTGATGTTAACGTGAAATAAACAATTATTACTAAAAAATATTCACAATATTATTCACAATTCAACCCCTGTTTTATATATTTTTAAGAAAAAAAAAATATATTTTTTTAAATGTTACACATGGCCCATGGGATGAAAGAAATAACTACAACCGGCTAGAGTTACTGAGCTGTATCACGATGGGATGGGATTTCCGGCTAAATATCGGAGCCAGTTCATCTCAGAGAAGTGAAATTCCCCACAGTATCTCTATGTAATTTGTGCATTTTTATTCTGAAATTCGAAGGAAATCTATTCAGAATCAAAACAAACCTCCAATACCTCACATGTTATTTTCATAGTGCCTATAGTCACAATGTTACAACATTGCAAGCCCAACGTCATTGTGCTTTGAAAAAAAACAACACACGTGAGGTACTATTGGAGATTTTCTTTGATCCTGAACAGATTTCCTTCAAATTTCAGAATAAAAATGCACAAATTACATATAGATACTGTGGAGAATTTCACTTCTCTGAGAAAAACTGGCTCCGATAGCCGAAAATCACATCCCATCATAATGTGAGATAGAAACTCCCCTGACGAATCTCCGTTGGTAATGCATTAGCGTCAGTGCAACAACAACAACAACAACAACAACAACAACAACGACGGCGATGATCTTTGTGCTGATTTATTGGGTTGGCCATACCTTTCGCTATCTTCCATGAAGTATATTTTAGAGGACTTGTTATGCGAGACACCGCTTGTACTGGCCGACGACCACAGTTCATTTTACAACTGGAAACTCAACTCCATCATCGGATGTGTTGGCAGGAAGCACAAACACATGGGCACTACTTTCGTTTTTGACAGAATCTCACAGGTTCCTACAATTCTGTTACAAGACAAAGTACAAGTTGCCCTTTTCCGATAAAACAGGCGTTTATTATCGTTCAAATTCATTCTGAGAACTTTTAGACGAAATAACAGGTCGATTTTCACAGTTTTAATATCGGACTAATTTTTTCTCAACAGCGTAGGGATACGACAATGGGGCTCGCCCGATACAGAGTTATCCCCTCACCGCTACGCGGCGCCACTCTCTTCCGGGGAGTTCAAAGCTGAACGGTCCATGCTGCTTGAGCGACATAAACAACAAACACCGAAAGGCGTTCGATCAAGCAGTGTCAGGTATGTTATGATAACCCTTTGACTCAACCTTAAATCACCTATGATTGTATTTACGGGACATGAATTCCGATCACACGTGGCTGGAATTTACTTTCACGAAACTCCAAACAGACACGAAACAAAACACGGAAGTTGTAACTAGGGTCTATAATATATTTTCAAAGAGCTTGACGTGCTCTATTTTTGGACATTTTGATCTGTTTTACAACGTGACGAAAACTAACATAATTGTTCTGTGTACCATTGTTGACGGTCGAATAAGATAATTTCGTGTACGGACGTTGTGCACACTCAAATCCGCTTTGAACTGTGACAGTGCTAGATCAGTCCATTGTATGAGTAGGGGTGTGAGTTGCATATTTCACTTATTGTATGACACATTTCAGTCGATAACGAAAGTGACAGCGATGGCATTTGTTTATTAAAATGGTTTCAGTTAAAATGGTATTAAAAGGCTACAATTATACAAGCAGGAATGTGTTACTGTTTCTACTTGAATTAAAACGGCAGAACTTCGACCCCTTTTGGGCTATTCCATTATTATAAAAATGATTGTGAACAAGTCGAGAAAGTCGTCTCTTTGTTTTGATTGCTATAAATCTGATCTACAAATTTAACACGTGGATTAGGCTTTGCTACAATACTAAATGTCATAGTGTGACTAACACTAACAGTAGGATTAGTGAATTATGAGCATTTTGTGGTAACTGTAAAGAGATCATCTGGTTTTAATAATGGAAATAATTTATACTTCAAAGTATGTTATTCACACACTGAAAATACCAGACCAGATTTGTTTATTTTTCTTGACACAGTTCTTTCTCACTTGATAAAGTTTGATGCAAGTTGTAGGCCTAATAAATATCATATCTGTTTAATAATAATTTTCAGTAAATTAATTAATATTATACTCATTTATATTTCAGGATGGGCAAAAAGTATTGCTGTGTCCCGGGCTGTTCGAATACTTCAAGAACATATAGCGCTGAGGGTTCCAAAGTGATACTGCATCGCTTGCCGATGTCGGAAAAACGAGCATTGATCAAACAACAGTGGGTCAGAAGACTGAAAACTGTCAGAGCAAATCTTGTCGTGAATGACAGCACACGTGTGTGCTCGGAACATTTTGAAGGCACTTATACAGATGAATCGGTGCCAACCATTTTCCCAACAAAATCACCAAAACCCGCAGTTAAAAGCAGAAGACCGTTGGTGCGCAATTTCAGAGATGGAGGTGCAAATTCAAATGTACAGGTTGATAATATAGCCGACTTGACATTAGAACCGGATATGATAATTTTGGATGAGAAGTTCTTTCAAAGTACTGAACATGAGAGTACTTGTGACGCATCAACATCAACAGAGGAAACAAAGACATGTGATGGTGAATGTCAAGTTGGTGAAAGTATGAAGACAACACTTGTTGATGCAGAAACACAGACAAATTTACCCAGTTTTGCGCCAGAAGACATTCAACGAAGTGATGAAAAAACCAGATTTTACACGGGATTTGTTTCTTTTGCAATGTTCTGGCACTTTTTCAATACCCTCATGCAGCATGGTGCTGATAATTTGCATTACTGGGAAGGGGAGAAAAAATCCAAAAATGCTGAAAAGCTATATCACCAAAATGATGTTGGAAAACCAGGTCGTAAAAGACTTCTGAGACCCCAAGATGAATTTCTGTTAGTCTGTATGAGACTTAGGCTTGGTTTGTTGCAGGAACACTTGGCTGATATCTTCAAAATCTCAACATCTAGTATTTCTCGTGTAATAAATACATGGGTAAATTTCATGTATGACCATTGTAAATCTCTTGTACCTTGGGTCACAAGAGAGCAAATATTATGCAATCTTCCAAAATCATTTCAAGATTACAAAACCTGTAGAATTGTTGTTGACTGTACTGAATTATTTACTGAAAAACCATCTTCTCTGACTGCACAGTGGCTCACATGGTCAGAATATAAACATTCCAATACCTTCAAGTTGTTGATTGGCGTAACCCCTAACGGTCTGGTTAGTTTTATATCGAGGTTATGGGGAGGGTGTGCATCGGACCGGCATATCACTGAAAACGACGGTCTCATTGCGAAGCTTATGCCAGGAGATATGTTGATGGCTGACAAGGGATTTACGGTTGAAGACTTGCTTCCACCCAATGTGCAACTCAACATCCCCCCAATGATACCAAGTGCCAGACAAATGACTGCAAATGAATTTTTTCAGACCCAGGCCATTGCCTCGGCTAGGATTGTAGTTGAAATGAAAATGGAGCAGTTCAAAAATTATAGAATTCTCTCGGGTACTTTACCGCTGAATGAAACTCATCTGGCAGAACAAATGGCTTTTCTGTGTATTGCATGGACAAACCTGTTACCACCCCTACTGAAATAACTACTCCGATATGGTAAAGCAACAGTGAACACTCGACTCAAAATATTTATTGAAATGCTGTAAGATAAGATTCTAGCCTAATAGGTTTCAGATTTGTTGTATTCAAAACAGGAAAAAGTTAACTTATTTGCCAATTTCATGATTTGTCTTCACTCTTAGTTCTTTAATTACACCCCGCTACGTTCATAAAGTTAGACCGCGGTTCACAGTTTGTTATTCGCGGGGACCAGTCATTAAGCGACTCATAGAATCATCCCTAGCAGCGCCCCCTGGCGTCAGATTTGGGATATAAATGCAGAGATATAGAACATGACATTCTGTCTTGCTAAGCAGAGTTTGGAGTTCAAAGTTCTCATTATAAAAAAATAACAGATTTCCATATCTGAAGAAATAAGCTGGTCCCCTCGAATAATGGACTGCGAATCGTGGTCTAACTTTATGGATGTCACCCCGCTTCAGGAAAGAACAATGCATATATATATAATCGAGCGTAAACAAAGATTTTATTATCAGTGATATCTGCAATTGTAATGGCACACTGGCAGCACATGTCATGAAGTTATGATAACAATACAGAATGAAATACAATTTATTTAAAGTGATTGTAAACCCTCAAGTAAACTTCCCATCAAACATTGCGAACAGTGTCGGAAAATATTTATTGTAATTGTTTTACGATTTTATTACACAGAGTAAACTGCGAATAAATCATGGTATTCTATGGTGGTCTGTTGCAATCATATCCAGGTCCAGTGATGTCACACTGCCTTAATACATATTTCGAAAAACATTGTATGCACTTTCCAATGCTTGATTCAAGCTAAAGGTGTGTATACTTTGAGTTTCAACACAGACTCACTGTTCCAATGTGCATGCTCCACCAAAACCGGGGAAATTAAACGCAAGATTCAAATTGGCTTTACACTTATGATTTACCATTTTTCCGATTTTGGTGAAACAAGTTTACATGCGCATTGGAACAGTGAGTCGGTATTGAAACTCAAAATATACACACCGAAACCTTGAATCAAGCATCGTAAAGTGCATACAAAGTTTGAAATATACATACTAAGGCAGTGTGACATCACTGGACCTTGATATCATTGTAACAGACCACCATAGAATAATACCATGCTGTATTTGCCGTTTAATCTGTGTAACATCACAGGACCTACGAAGTAGGGTAGGCATTAGGACTCTTGGAAATCCCAACCCCAGTTGAAATCCTGCCTATATTGAGATGGGCACTGCCCAAGTCAGAATCAATCATCAGAAATTTGCATCAAAAGTAGGTCATCTCAGAACTTGTTGGTAACAGTCCACGAATGCACCTTCATGCCGAAAATCAAGGTTCTAATGTCAACGATTTTCCTTATTTTGCTGATGAAAGGAATAAATTTGTAAAAAATTACAATATATATTATCTTTTTTGCATTATGGTCTTTCATTTGATGGAAACTTTATTTGAGGGTTTACGATCACTTTAAAATTTACATCATACTACCGTTACATAAAATATAACCGACTGGATAACTGGGTGGCTATATTTCATTCATTGTGTGAAGATTCATCTTGTAAAGACTCCGCCCTCGCTGCACTCTACCTGAAAACAGTTCAGGGACCATTCCAGAAACATAGAAATTTGTCAGTGCAGGGAGCATCTGATTTTCCCAAAAGATCTTATCAAACACAATTCTGTGGGACATCAACCCTTTCCTTGTCCACACCGTGAAATCAGCCCATGAAAGTTCACATATAGCCAGTTGACCCTGCACTTGATACATGTAATTATGTCTTTCTCTCAAGGAAAATCCATTGACATCATTTACACAGCAAAAACTGGCAGACTTGGCACAATCCCTAGGGTGCATATTCCTCCAGTGCTCTTCCTTTCTTCCATAAGGACATTTTATTTCAACCAATCCCACTCCGCATTTATCACACTCGACTTTACCATCTACACTAGCACCTAAAAATGGATATTTTGGGTTTACAGTTAAACCAATTTCTATCAAGTCCACCTTAGTCAGACACTGACTTGCATGGTACTTGACATATTCTTGTAGAGCTTTTCTTTCATGCAACTTTCCGTGCCTGAGGCTTTTCACATTTGCATTTATCACATTATAATTTCGCAGTCGTCCTACAAGATTGTCCGGCTCAGATTTTTTCCTTTTACAGACTTCGCCCATATTAGAAGCAGTAATGAGACAAGAGCGAGCCTCCATCCAATTCTGATTCAAAGACTGACCACGAGTTGCTATTTCTAATTCATTGCATATACTCTGGGACACATTTGAATATAGGGAGTCAATAAAACTGTTAAACACTGTCTGACATTGTGCAGAATTAAAATCCACATTGTCTCTGTACTGGTAATTTGGTTTATACAATGATACAAACGGTGAAATGTCAACTGCGGTAGCCTTTAATGTTTTGTACAGAACGCAAGAAGGGTTAATCACATCCAATCCCTCTAAGAGATCCGTTAGAAAAATGTCAGGGTCTTTGCATGCAGAAGCCTGGAACACATCTGGGTATGGCCGCTGAGGTTTTCTTGTACTGCTTCCAGTATTATGCATGTCAATATCACAAACTCTCTGTGGTGGCGGTTTCTTAGTAATTGGTCTCGGACGATCCCATGAACACTCCTTACTTGTGCATGCATCTTTCACCCGAACTAACGTAAACAACAGAGCACCTACATGAGCACAAAGTCCAGCTTTACCAGCTTTGCAGTTACAATATGCCTCTAAAATATGCCCCGTAGATTTTGTAAGGCAAACATGTAAACTGTACAATAACGCTGTCTGTCCAGTGTCTCCAACGTGTACAGTACTTCTCATTGAAGGCTTACATTTTGCCTTCATGTAACAGGCTTCAGAGTCATTGGATATTTGGTGATATCTCAATTGACTGATGAAATTCTCTGAACAAAGTTTGCGAGCTTTCCTTAGATGCCGTTGAAATTTTGCTCTCTTACCAGTCGTTGGACATTTGTGATACAGATAATAATTTTCAATATCCTTCTCATATAGCCGTGGTATAACATTTTCAGTTATGTCAGTCCAGTTATCCTCTAATTCGGAAACTCGCGCTATTGAAGGCTGATCGTCTGTGTCACTGGAGGAGTAAGAAGTATCAGAGTCTACATTTTGAATAGCCCTGAATACTCGATTGATCAACACACTCTTAACACCACTGCGTTTTAAGTTACGCTTTTCCAGCCAAGCTCTCAGATCTTTAACTGTCCAAGTGTTTAAATCCTCCAAGCTTAATTCCACTGACAATGTATCTGAATCTGATCCAGAGTCTTTCCCAGATGACACATCTGTTAAAGAAGATAAGAAAAAAACTATCATTTTGCGATAATCATGATTTCTTTCATCTCAATTATATATATTGTTCTTACACAGGAGTCAAACGAAATCCCCACCCCCACAACCTGGGATAAGGGTCGGGCTTAGTAGGGGATTACCTGGGGTTTCACAACATGTTTATGCCCCAGAGGGTGAGGCTTTCACACATTTTCAGTCCTGTTTATGTTGGGATTCAGTTAATATTTCTTTCACCTAGGGGTGGTTGAGGTATAGGTGGAGATTCACTTCAATGATTTACCCCAGGGGGTCATTGAACCATTTTAACGACATGTGCCTCAGTTCCCACTAAACCCTGTTGTTGTTTTTCGGGGGGAGGGGGGGGGGGGGTTGTGAGGTAGCTTGACTCCTGCATCATATCAATTTACTGTAAGCCGTTTTCATTGAACCCAATAAAACAGCTAGGCTAGCCGGGTGACTCATGTCGATGTGTCCCAGCTTTTTTTTTTTTTTATTTGAGAAGTTAAGTTTATAGGATCCACAGACAGTACATAGTAAGTCTATACAGTGCAACTTCTATAATAAACTAATGTATCCTTTATTTGAAAGTCATAACATAGGTGTACAGACTGTCGGTTCAAGTTACGGTCGTACCTTTCAAGGAATCAAGCTATATGGCACGTGTATCAACCGTAAAAGGCCATCGACTGAAATTATTTATGAGAAGACAATTTTTCTCTATCTCGTCTCCGTACGTTACCTGACAGAACAGATTCGGCCATTTCCAATGATCAGATGACAACTTCCGTAGCGGCGACAGAATGATGTTGAAGCCCAGTTGAAATCGTAGTTTGGTTATTCTCGTCGACTCACGTTGGACGTTGAACTCCCCGAAAGTGCATTGCGACAGAAGCGCGCCTAGCGGATCCAAGGACGGTAACTCTAGATTTGTGGATATCGGGCGAGCCCCATTAGTCTGGGAATACAGTACCACTGAATATGCAGAGGAATATAGACTTCTAGACCAAACCAATGACCAGTCATTCACTACACTGAACCAATGGCTGAAATACAACTTTACTATGGAGCTCTTGATTGGCTACAAGCTAGTAAGAGTATGTAAACCAGTATAAAATTAGGGCTAATGTATGCATACTTGTAGATCCGTTTTTAGGAGACTGGAAAATGGTAGAAAAATAAAAAAAATTGTAAAAAAATAATTAACGACCGGTTAGACCTGAAAGTCTCAAAGGCACAAGTAAAAAATAAAAGGATCATAACCTGTAAGTTTCATGAACTTCCTAGAAATAGTTATCGAGATACGGCTCGGACAGACGGACAGACACATCCCCAGGGCCACAACAATACTCCTGAGCCCGTAGGGCTGAGGAGTAAAAAGGACCGACGAGATTCCTCTCAACTAAACGCAACATAACCAGGGTGACGTGTAAATATGCCGACGAACTATCAATAACTCATATGTATGGCAAGCCAAAGTGCTTTTTATTCGAGAATTTCCGATATCGGAATTAAAATTTCCGATATCGGAAATTGAATTCTCGATATCGGAAATTCAATTTCCGATATCGGAAATTGCAATTCCCGATATCGGAAATTCGGGGACAATTCCTGATATCGAAAATTGTCACTGAATTGTCCTTCTAAGGGGAATATAGTGCTCTAATATAGCTGCTGCTGTGTTGTTTTTATAGGGTCCAAAAACGTGAAAATAACTGAAAAGTATGAACCATATGGGGAAACATAAATAACAACAACGGTCGTTAATTCAGGTAAAATTACAAGCAATACTTGCACTGATTTATTTCACTATTAATCATCACTGTTTTGTTGTGTTGTTGGACACACATAATACACGAGAAATATAACATTGGTCAATTATTTTCCGTGATCCTGAATATACCGCGTAACCGTAGGGCGGACCAAAAGTCAACTTTGTGCGAGCGGTGGAGGGGGCCGCGGCACCCCCCCGCTGCGTACGGGCCTGGTATACTATATCTGGATGTGGGAGATTTTTTCTCACCTGCACAAACTCGGTCAAATCAAATCTCGTGTCGAAATTTGATTGGTCTCTTCGGGTTGGTATACCAGTACAGTGGGCGGTAACCGCCTATTCGCGTCATCCAATAGCAGTCGAGCTCTCTGACGTGTATCACATTCATTTCATTCTCCATCGTTTGCTTTTGAAAATCATGTGACACTGTAAGCTGGTCGTACGCGGCTCTAACTGATTACACGTTTAGTGACAGTCGCAGCTGATTGGCTGAACTGATGACTGACATACCAGCTCCGTACTCAGTGTAGCTGTCAAAGAGGTTCGCGAGCCTCAATTTGTCGATCGAGGACCTCAATCTCACGTTTGGTTAATCCGTATTGGCCTCTCACATAGAACGCACAAAAGGTCATCCGTGGCGAGCCTCTGACGATCCTGCAGTGAGCAGGCTAAGAAATAGTGCCCTTTTATAATCGAGCGATTCGGTCGCATTTTATTGTGAAATGAAGTTAATTTTAATCTTAAGAACATAATACATTCAATTTATCCAAAAGGATTTGTATATTTAGCTGAATAATGATAGTTGGTGCCCGTGGGGCGGCATGGTCAACGTCACAAGTTGCAGCCATGTTGGAGAGAAGTTCCGCCGAAAATTAATTGTGCGTATGTGCGAACGTGATCCCGTTTCTTCTCCCAGAAATCCACCAGGCCAAAGGTCACTTTCGCAGCTGGTAAGTTCTGGGGCAAGCTTGCGAGGACCGGACCCATGTGAATGTCTTTTCTTTGAGTGATCATTCTTGAAAATGCATCCCTTCTTTTCAAACTGATGTCTTTGTGTACATATCGATCGGTACATGTACGTTGACACAGTGATAGATTTCTATGTTTATATGCTGTTTACCATGAAGTAAATCAACTAAATGAACAGCAGGCCGAGCTTGACAACATATAGCCACCTCTGGATAAATGCGCTTGTACAATCAGTAAATGGGGATATATACTGGTCAATATAGACAAAGCATATGGCCTTGATTCTAAGCTCCGACAGATAAAGCTGTTATAACTATCGTCATTCAACCGATAATCTATACAATAATTAGTCCTTTGATAATAAACCTGACTTACAGTATTTTAAGTACTTCCACTCACCATGTCGTTTGCCGTAGCCGTAGACTTGGATATGTCATTGGGAAATAATTTAGACTGGTCGTAGTTGTGTCGTGAAAACACGAGTATATTTTATTTATGTTACAGGTACCGAACTAGCACACCTTCAACGCTGATATTATGTTTCACGCAAACATGGAATATGAGGCAGCGGTATAAACCGTTGTTTAAACGTTCGAATTGTAACATTGTTCAAACTTTATCAAACACATGTTGATACAACGTCGATATTTGGTCAATACCATCTTTTCAGCACAAATTCAATGATCGAAATGACCCGTCAAATAAAATTTGCGTGAAATTAATATCAACTGACGGACCTGACGCTGGGTACGTTACCCTGAACTGCATTGAATTCGAACTGAAGTACCGTACAGTTAAGGCTGTTCGCTGGTGGTTTTTTGCTTTGGCAGCCATTTTGCCAACCTGTAACCATCTCGGTCATCTATACGCGGTAAGACTGACCCTGGGATCGTGTGTATCCATTGCCAGCCTACTTTCGGCAACTACAAGAGGGAATTTCCAGAAATCAATACCACGTGACTTCGTCAGCCAATCAGCAAAAGTCTACCGACGTAATTCCAACGTAACTCGCCATTTTCGAGTCATGTGATGTCCTACTTGTTCAAAATTACATATCCACCACACCTCTTGTGTGATACGAAAGTTATTCATACCTATATATTTTGTAAGCCCAGGCAATATCTGTTTCAGAAGTGGTATGAATACCTGTAATTTATCAGATTTTTCGAGTCTGTTCCCCGCCGGATGAAGGCCGAACAGAATTCTTCACCGGATATCGCTCCGCGATAATGGAGACACACGATTCGCAAGCCATCTTATGGATGGCGAAGTGTACGCAAATGCCATTTTGCCTGTTTTTCCTATTGGGTTATCTCCCTTTCCTAGGTTAACACACATTATTCAAAAAGTTAATTACTTTGATTTACCACCAGCGGACATCCTTAATTCTTTCATTTTTTCTAATAATATAAGATTATTTGAAACGTCGATCTAATTTGTTAATTCGCATAATATCTGTGACGTCGCATGCACCCACGTTTAGACATATCAAAATGCACTCAAACCTGTTTCGCTCGGGACGTGGAACATCGTAATTCGAAGTCGAATAATATTGGTACAGTATATATATAGTAGTGCTTTTAGCAAGTGGAAAAAGTTCATTCGTGCGGGCTGTTACCCAAGAAAGAAACTCGAACAACCCCAGTGAGCGCTACATCGACCAAAATCTGATTCGCCACTGTAGTGGTTATAGAATCTGTGATGTCGCACTCAATTTGGGTCAACTTCGAGTCACGACGACAAAAAGCGACCAAACCTGGAAAACTTGATGGAAGGTCGTACAATCCAAAGTTTTTCTTTTTTAAATTCTACATCACACGAAACTTCGATTTACTGACTCACAGCTAAGGGGTTATAAAATCTGTGACGTCGCATTCAATTTTAGTCAGCTCTATACAACAATAAAACGCTGCCAAGCATCCGTTGATATTCGGCGACTTTTGGCAGTGTGAATTTCACATCTGGAAACGGCTCTCAGGTGACGTCATACGGTTGGACTGGGAAACAAACGTCCAGGATGTGACATTGTTGTTGACAATTCACGAAAAGTACGGACAAGAGTTGTCAGAAAATCAAATCGGCTATGGTTAAGATACATGTGTTTGAGCTAACTGATGCCAAGTTGAAGCATCTCCTGCACAAGTATTACTTCGAAGGATGACATCGGAACTTTGAGACTCGAAATTCAAGTTTTCTTGAAGGACAGCAGTATGCCTGCTATAGGCTAGACCAGTTCTGTAGCCCAGATAGAGACAAAATTTGAACTAAGAGAGAAAGAACGACATCGTATTCAGTGTCGAACATATGGGTATCATCGATTTGTGCCGATAAAAAACTCATCAGTTGGCTATTTCAGGGTGAGTGTGAATACACACATCCAAGTGGGCCAGTACCCGACCTTGTGTTGACGATGTATTTCCCGCCTTGTTCGGTGGTGAGAAGTTCTCAAAACAAGAATTGAGCCAAGCAAACCTCCAGATGGTAGTAAATGTAGGATAAATAAGCGCCCAAGGCTCAATACTCACAATGGACTGTATCGCTACAACAGGCTTGTTTTTGGGTCGCCGCCTCTAGAGCTGTTTGTCAGGTGGGTCAGGTCTTGACAGGAATATAAAATATTGAGTGCATAATTGATGACATCATTATACAGAGGTACAACCGTTTGGTGTCCGTATTTTATATTATCGTTTGGTTTAAACCGCTTTCCCTTTGCGTTGTTTTACCGTTTCATTGGCGTTAAAATATCGAATAGAAACTCGTTTCGCTCATAAAAAGCGTTTGAACTGCCATTATTCTACTCAACTACATCAGACTCCATCTATCAAGATAAAACAACTGATTAACGGTAGGCCTACTTCGGACATGGTATGAAGCTCCTTCAAAGCGCCAGGGACGCGTGTTGGGACTGAGCCAAATCTGAGCTTAATTTTTCGCGGATGGACAACGAATAATTGACACTTGTCTGGCATATTGGGCCGGTATCTTAGATTTCAAGATGGCCGCCATCTGAAACCGTATACGGTCCATAATCCAATAATAACACATTGTGTGTACATTATTCCTGTCGTGTGGCAATTTAAGGGTACTGCATGCCTGACGATTATTTCACTATAAATCTGGTGTAACACTGGCCATTTTGGATTTTCGCCATCTGAGATTTATTTTAGCCTGTATCTAAATATCTATTCCAATGGCTACTCGCAAACGTGGGGAATAAAATTATCCCACGATACTGATTTTATTCCTTGTATTTTTGGTAGTGTATTGCCGGCCATCCCGGGTCTTTAAACCAAGGTGTCTCATCTGAGTCTCGACCACCCTATACTATCGACATTTCTGATGCTCATAAACAGACTGGATTATGAAGCCGTGGAAGTTTCATACTTAGTGTTCTTGAATCTTCAAGTTGGGAAAGGTGTAATTTTTCATCAGAATCAGGCGTCAGTGACAGTAGTACACCATACTATACGGTATATGATCGAATGTAGATAATATTATGAATACAGCTCATTCAATCGTGTCATGTTAACCCTATCTGGCCTGGGCGATTTGAGGTGTACCGCAGCCTGTGGAGGGGGACCCCCTATATATTTTTGCTATCGATAATGCTAGAGGGCTGAAACTTACCACACTATATCTTTGGCTCAAGCTCTACAAGAAAATGTAAAAAGAAATCCTAGATGTCTGCCATGATGACGTCACTGTGACGTCATTTTCAAAAAGAACATTTTTGGACGATTTATTTTTGTTTTTTCTTCGTAAAAACTGCAGGATAAATTGATAAATAATAATTTGATATGAAATAAAATACGTTTTACCCACTTTTCCTTACAGAAAAGCAAAAACTTTGAAGAAATATGGCGAAAACATCACTTTGTCTGGTAACGCACATGGCCGCCATTTTGTATTTACCCATGATCCTCTGCTCGGGGGTCATGCAAATAGGCTCAAAATGACCCCAATATGATAATTTAAAGTCACAGAGTTTCAGCTCTCACTGTTTTGTCGTTCCGGAGATACGAACAAAAAACCAACGGGGGGGCGAGTTCCCCCCCAGGCCAGGTAGGGTTAATGAGGCGACTACCGGACTGTACAGATCATGTAAATATGCTTTAGAGCTGGGCAATAGAAATGCATAAGTTAGAGCTAACCATGTTCAAACTACACTGCTGACGTCAACTCACATCACCAGACACAAAGGAGACACACAAGAGTGCATACGACAGGACGACCGAACGATTCCTCCATGAATACTCATGATATATGCGAATGGCAACGGTATCTCTTTATAGTCGCCCTAACTCAATAATACAAAACCACCATGGTATAATCTAAATACAGACGTTTGAGTCACAAACCAGCGTCAATATTCTATCTTCACGATACATCTATGTGAGTGCTACATGCTATTCAACTTGTATTTGTTGTTGCTGTTAATTCATCAAAACATATGGCGATTAAACGCAATATTAAAAGGGTGGTGGGAAAACGATGCCGGCGTATTGACAAGAAATCATTTCACCCACAGAAAAGTATACTGTATATTTCTAAAAACATCTCAGGAACCAAAAGCGATCCCTGTGAAGATTTGTCGGTATTTCAATTGTAACGAAAGTGCAGGTTGACAACGACCCCTTTCATAAATCACAGCTTCTGAATGTTACGTGACTATGTGAAATCGAAAGTGACATTGTGTTTATGTGTGCGGTTCACTTACCTGGTGGACTTCAACGCTGTAATTTTCCTAGAATGACCTATAATAATCCGGGAGACAGACAATGCCTCGAAATCCCGGTGAAGTTATCTCAAACGATCAGTTTGGACGGTGGAAGGGACTCTGGTGAGCCCACTCGCTTCGCTGTGGATGACGTCAGTCAGGAATCCGGAAGTCAACACGGAAGAATATGCAGATGAGGAACAGTGAACTTTGCGGTCGTCGTGTGAATTAACTAGAGAGAGTTGGAAGCTGAGATTTACCAGTTATGTCCGTTATGAATTATGGTTTGTTCCTCCATAGCCATATTTATCCAGCGAAGTCCAGATAAGCTGATCGGGGGAAGTGTGATTATTTGACAATAAAGAGGGCGCTAGCATCGTCGACTTGCTCTACCTTTATCTGCAGGAGAACGGTTCTGTTTCTACCTTTATTCACAGAAGAGCGGTAGCCCTATATAAGCCGGACTCCCGCTGAAACGAGGCAGACCAGCAGAAACATCGAGGTGAGAGCACACGCAAAATCTATAGATGAGATTCCTGTGACGTCATCGCTGATTGTAAACAGACTGCGCGCATCAGCTTTGGGGCAAAACATTGAAAATTTCAAGGGAGACAACTCGATTAACATGCAGATTTATAGGCAGACGTCCCAAACGGGTATCATTTATAGTCGTGGTTTAGCGTCATATATTGAAACGAAATTTATGGATACGATTCATTTGTCACAAAAGTTAAATTCGTTTTTGTATATAATAATATTTTCATGACAAATAGTAAGCAAATCAACATTTTAGCAGTGAATAAACTGAGGCTTTCAGTACGGCATATACCGATACGTTTAATTGAGCTACCAGGTAAAATTTTCATATTTCATGTCCTACGGAACTAAGTTTGAATTTGAACTTTATTATTACAAGATACCTTATCTTCTTTATGCGGCTAAGGTAATGTAACTATATATTTAGAAATAAATTTGTACTAATGGTACGGTACCATTGTTTTTACAAAACACAATACTTTCGTATCCGTTCTGACCAAATTGTCATTTTCTGTTCTTTTGCCACTTTGATCTAGTGTTGCAATGCCACTTTTTATAAGCTGTGACATACATCAAATGTCGTTTTGAATCAAGGTCTTAGGTGTCATTTTAGCCTCCAGATATATATATGGTCCCAACCTAAGCTTTTTATATGGACGCCTGTTCTGGCGAATTTCGTTAAAAATCCCGACAAATCGTGTTACGCGTGTACAAGGAAACATCGCAAGAAGTAGCTGAAGATAATGATATTATTTATGAAAATAATTCATAGCATTCATATTTTCATGATACGATAATACTGAGATGAAAATATGTATTTAGGTTTTCATTCTATGGATGCGTTTGCAAAGGAAAGTTATCAAAATCTATACTGTCGGGAATATCGCGAAATATTCGTGTCAAATCGGCACCATCTTTTCCCATTAATAACTGCTACAGAAACAGAAATGATATTTTATTTCATGATCCTCTAATACTAGACAAGAAATTTATACATTTAGATTTTTATTTTACTGAAGCCTTTTCAAGTAAAGTTATCAATACCAAGTGTCGGTATCGCGGAAAATTCTTGGAGAATTGACACCATCTTTTTCGATAAATATTACAAGAAAACAGCTAAAGATACAGCGAAAATATTTATATTTTCATGTTCCTATAATACTCGAGATGAAAAAAAGCAGTTAGATTTTTATTTTATGGATGCGTTTTCATAGTAAGTTACCGGTATTGAAACCTGGTGTCGGTATATCGCGGAAAATTCGCGGTGAATACAAGCTAACTTTTCTTGTAAACATTACAAGAAGAAAGAAGAATATACAAAAACGTTTATATTTTCATGATCCTATAATACTCGAAATGAAAACTATTTATTTAGATTTGTATTTTTTGGATGCATTTTCAATGAAAGTTATTAAAACGTTTTGTGTCTGTGTATCGTGAAAAATTCCCGTCGAATCGACACCATGCATCTTTTACGGTAAACTTCTCGTCGTGAGGCGAAAGAAATGTGTAGCAAAAGATATATTTTTGAAACGGGTATCTGTACAGGTTTAAAAATAACTAAACAGAATCAAATATCGAAGAGATACAGTTAGAGTTATCAAGTGTTGGTTATCATCTCCGGCGTATCCCCCGTCATATTTTCGCGGAATGTTGGCCGTGCCCACTGCCCTATAGGACTAGGTTTAAAGATTGCCAGAATGTCAATTCACTGATCATATGGCATAAGAATAGTTTTTAATGCAATGTATGAATATAAGCTCCGTGTCTAATGTATCGCATCCATAAATTTCCTCCGATATATAACGCTAAATCACGACTATAAATGTGAGCCATCTCAGGCCGTTGCCTATTAATTTGCATGTTAATCGAGTTGTCTCCCTTCATACCAAGAACTTTCTGCAACGAAGTTTGCGCGCGCAACACCGGAAGTGGAGCCCGATTGTAAACATTGGCAAGCCATGTATTGGGGAGAAGAAATCCAATACATTGCCGGGCCGGAGAAAGGCCGCCGCCGAATTGGAGAAGTACCGCCGCCGAATTTGTGCGGCCGGGCCGGGACCAGGCCGCCGAATATTATAACATAGTAGCATTCATTACACACACATGTCCGGGCTGTGTTTACTCTGCTTCGATCTCTATCCGCCTTCAACCGTATTGCACAGTTGAACGGATATTGCGCTGGAAGTTAAGAGTATAGACACTTATCGCCAATGGTTATTCTTATTCTCTACCGTACGCTAGTACGGGCTCAGCTCTGGGAATTAACTAACGGCGTTAGTGTCGAAAGCATGGCCATACATTAGCCGCATCTCTCCTTGCCTTCAACCGTATCGCACAGTTGTTCAGGGATTGCGCTGTGGTTAGTGAACAATTATAAACATAAACAATTATTCATGCACACATGTACTTAATACACAACCTACGGGTTGAAATACATTCACGCTAACACCCACAAGCTATAGGTTCGAGCCTATAGCTTGATATATATATACACCTACCCAGTAAATCGTACGATAAACGATTATCCATTCACGGCCCCATAAGCCTATAGTCTCACACCACCCTGTGCATATATTGAGTAATTCACGGCCAATGATAGATTACTACTGTAGTATATAGAGGGGGAATCCTTGACCAGATGCCCATCTATTGCGGATGCCCATGCAGTAGTATAGAGAGAGGGGTCAACTGACCATACAGTAGTATAGAAGGAGGGTTCCTATACTAGTTGACCATACAGTAGTATAGAAGGAGGGTGCCGATTCCAGGTGCCCATACAGTAGTATAGGGAGAGGGTTACTAGACCAGGTGCCTGCCTATCCACCGTGTGTTATTGATGTCCGATCCTATGTGGACCGTGTAGCCGTGAACTCTAGCCTTGATGATTCATCCTTGGAGCCGGGCCGCGGAGTGAGTCGCCGTGAGCGGGGTCGCTGAAGCCTGGGGGTGTATTCCTACGAGGGGTGCCGTCTGCTGCTGTGGGGAGCCGTGCAGTTGAATAGTCCTGCGGTGTTACAGAGAGACGGGCCGGTGCCGTAGAAGCCTTTGTACTGTGATAGTACTGTCGTGCCCAGGCCGTCCGCATCCATCGACGGTTATCAACGCTTGGAGGGGCTTAGTCGTGTAAGACGAGACACGACGACGACGAGAAGTCCATACCACCCGAGGGAAGAAGACCGGGGGAAGGAAGACACACGTCGGACATAACCACGGGAGGGCCAGGTCGTGTGAGACGAGACACGACGCAGTGTTCATCCATACGGGAGTGAACGAAGACCTGGGGAAGGAAGGCAGACGTTGGACCTTTCCACGTATATCTGGGGAAGGACGATAGACGCTGGATCCTACCACAAAGCCCTGGGGAAGGAAGATAGAAGCTGGACCCATCCATGAGAGAACCGGTCGTGACCAGACTGTGGCTGTGACCAGGCCTGCTCGCGTTATAGCTAGGGCTATATATATTTTGTATATATTTTCTATTGAACTTCGGTTAATGATAACTATAAGAGTACAGATAATTCATAGAGTAGGGATCTTCTTTGCAGGGATTGTACGCTACCACGATTTGAATCCTGTATACCTGCTCAAAGAATTATATGTCAGTATTGCATTAATTTGCTTTGGTTGTCATTACAGGTCTTCCTTTCCAACCTCCTTGATCCAGACAAGGTGACAGGTTGAATCGAACTCCCTCGTTGGCCAGGATCAGTGCCCGAGTGCGTTCCCAGTAGCCTGACAGTTTGTCTTGGGGACCCTGCGCACTCTGTGGATCTGAAACATCCATTATCCCACGTTATAGAAGTAGAAACGTTTCACAAAGATACCCACAAGACAACACGACTTTCACGCCATTTAAACTCAGCGAGAAGTTTCAACACATGCAAGGTACCCAAACGGCCCCTGTATCTTTGAATTAGTCACAGTACCAAACAAAGCATGAAGATTTAACTACTGTAATATTCTGAAATAGGCATCGGTACCAACTGATTTCTTTTACTTCTTGAATGAGGAAGTGACCACTGCATACAAAGCCAGTTTTATTGAAATTCCAACTGTAAATGGATTATTGCTAGTGATTACCTCATCACCAAGATTACCCAACCCGATTTGTTCCCCCCACCTCGTCCACCCCACTCCAACTTCTTAGCGCAAGTCCGAAAGATAACAGATGAGTCACTCTCGCTTCAAAGCTGGTCATATTGGGGTTACGGAAACTGTTTGTATGAGCGAGTGAGTTCGTTTCAACGTCGCGTTCAGCATTACACTCTATAAAGGATTGTGTCAAACGGACCAGGTATTTTGGGGTATAGATGTGACGGACCCAAATATTTTTGGTCAAATTTCATTTTGACCCAAACAAAATTTGGGTCCTTTTGACCCAACCATTTTGGGTACGACACGTCTATATCCAATTCTTCTGACGGTGCATCTCGACCATATAGCGACTATATAACAATGATATGATTTACCGGACATGTGTCACTAGCCATGTACAGTCATCATGTAGAGAAATTTATCTTCCCCTTGTGGCAGCAGACATGGTACAAACTCATGCTCCCACCCACTTGGGGTCCCTTTTGTATGATTGTAAGCTCAAAGCGCCACAGGTTAATTCAAAATGGCGGACATTACGCACATACAAGACCAACACAACTGTGCGCTCCGAAGTTTGTATTGCACAACACAGGGAAAACGGATCACAACAGTTTACTTTCTGATTAATTTCATTTTCTATTAAGCTACGCCCCATCCCACTTGATTTATTTTGACTAGGCACCAATCAATCTATTGCACATTACGGCTTGCCAGACGACACGGGTGTTTGTAGTAGTAATAGTAAAATATACTACTACTACTGGTTTATTATCTGGCAAAGTATTTAGCTCGGAATGTCGAAACTTGCGGACATATAGTGTAGTCTGTATAATCTGGGGGCCAAGTTGAATAAAGGCTTTATTTAATATTTTTTTCACTCACCGGCAGGATATTTTTAAATTTATACCTTGACTTTCTTTGGCCATAAAAGTATCAGCCAGGGTAGATGTCCCAACGTGGGGCAGACTTTTTCTATTTTTGCCGAAATAACGCCCTACAGCTATAAATCAATTTTCAAGACACCATACCAGAAATATTTTGTCCTAGTTTATGTTGAACATATTTCTACCATACTTCGTACAAACGGTCTGGTATTAAACGCGACGTCTAAGGCCATACTTACGTTTCTCGTTTAATATGTGGCATTTTGCTGCACTGTTGGTCTTGGTCTGAGACAGTCATATATTTGTCTGTGGGGTCATATGACTTCTTCTCATTACCCCGGCATCGTTTTCCACCACCCTTTTAATGTTGCGTTTAAATAATATATTATCAGACTTGAATCCCTCTCCCCTCATGCCAGTATTCAACGTCACCGCCTTCCAGTGATTTTAAGAAGACAATTTTACACAACATATTTCCATCATCTATACGTTTCAGGAGTTATGCGTTGAACTCTCCACACGTTCTTGGTTCGTCAAGTTGTGAGGGTGCGTACCAATGAGCGGAGTTTTGAAACGGATATGGTGGCCTTGCGTAGTCAGCGAATGATACACCGTGATTGATGGCAGAAGGTTACTATTGACAATTGTAGAATGGAGTATGTTTACATTGTCATCAGTTCGCCATCATTATTAATTAAATTGACAATCGTGTTGGCGTCTAACGACTACGTTTTTAGGATTGTTAACAAATGATTGTTAAGGTAATGATGAATACATTTGTCACATCCAAGGCTTAATTTATCAAAATCTCCATTTTATTCGTTTTCACAAATATAAAATCGTTCACAAATAATCAGAGATATATTGAATATGACAAGACAAGGATTCATTCATTTGAATTTGAGATTTACTTATCGAAGACAGGCATGCCAATTGCATTGAACTACATGTAGTCCAGATTGATCAGCAATGTGTTGAAGATTTGCTTAGCAAGTGTGCATTTCGAATAAGATCAGATGATCTCACATTATCGCAGCAGGAAACTGTTACAGTAAATTTGAATAAACCGGATGATATTACCCTCAATCGCATGAGATATCTAACATTTCTGATGATCGCCGAGGTTGCCATTTTGAATTCAGCTATGATATTGTATGCGGTAAGTAATTATATGATGACAGTAAAGTTACCTGAATTTATTGCGGCACTCATTATGTAGCTCTGAAAGTCACATTCATACCATTTTGACACAAACTCGCTACGTCATCGGGAACAGCGTATTGTTCAGTCTGTACCTCGGATGTGACAGAAACTGGCATTAAACTGAAATACAATCGCTAGCTCTGTCAAGAGCAGATGCAGTTGTTGAGGGACGACAAAAAATAGAGAGCTGAAACTCCGTGACTTTATAGTTTATCATATTGGAGTCATTTTGAGCCTATTTACATACCCCCCCCCGAGCAGAGGATCATGGGTAAATTCAAGATGGCGGCCACGTGGGGTACCAGAAAAGTGATGTTTTTGTCATATTTCTTCAACATTTCTGCTTTTCCGCGATGAAAAATGGGCAAAAACTATTTTATTTCACATCACATTAATATTTACTAATTTATCATGCAGTTTTTGTGGAGAAATTGCATAAATAAAAATTCGGAAAATCTGACCGAAAAATCGACCGAAAAAAGTCGTTTTGGAAAATTACGTCACTGTGACGTCATCAAAGCAGCCATCTTGGATTTTTTTTTACATTTTCTGGTAGAGCTTGACCCAAGGGTATAGTGTGGTAAGTTTCAGTCCCCTAGCTCAAGGGGTACGAAAAATAATTGGGAGGGGGGCCTGTTCTCCCCCCCAGGTCAGGACAGGTCCCAAAAAGTCCAGGCCAGATAGGGTTAAAAGATATGATGATCCTATAACCTATGCAATGCCCACTCATCCTTTTTGACAGAGGATAGTTTGATTAGTTTGATAAAACGAATTGGACAGGTATTGAAAAAGATAGTGCTATATAACCAAGCATACCCCCTTTGCGGCAGAGAGGACGATTTCCACTTGATATTTGAATATAGTCCCCAGAAAACGTCACAGAGTTGAAAAACGACCAAAAATCCCGCTAATGTATAACTCTACTTCCAAGTGCTGAGTAATAAGTTTAGACAGCCAATATCATTATTAAGAAATATGTGGCAGGTCATTTAAACATAGCCCCCTTTTCAAACCAGAGTAGTTGTAGTAGCTGAACTGAAATTTGAATACAACCCCCAATTACATCATACGACTGGAAGACAAAACAAAATGTACTAATTAAAACACCGCTAAGTAATTATGAGCAATTTATTATGATGTTTAACATATTTGGATCAGTAGTAAGAAAGATATACGTGTAGGAATACACTTACACATACCTACTTTTGAAATGAAGTATTTTGTCAAGTTGACATTTGAATACGCCCCCCCCCCCCCTCCAAGTGATATCATACTAGTTTGAGGTCTTACAGCAAAGCCTTGCCATATGATGGGACTATCGAATGATTTTCCCATAAATCGCCATTATATATGCGAGGGGGCGAAAATGGCAAAGTGTATCTCTTTATAGTCTCCCTAATGAGGCAATAATAAAAGCCGTTAGCCGTTAGCCAAAATACAGGCATCTGACTCACACAACCCGCGGCAACAACCCATCTTCCACATAGATTATTTCCATGCTACATGTTAAACAACTTCATATTACTGTCGCAGTTGAATCATCAAAGCATATGGCATTCAAATTCCATGGGAAGTTTCCACACATGCAATGTGCCAACACGGCCCCCTTATCCCTGAATTAGTTAGAAAACTAAACAAAACACCAATGACTTGCCCGCTTTAGTATTTTAAGGGGAATCGTTAAATTTGGTTTGGCGAAAATCACCAAACGTATCTCACAAAGCCTGCATTTATGATCAAATGAGCATTCATATCAATTGAAAATAAATCAAAACTCTCAACAACTGCTCAAATTTCAGCTGTCCTACGAGAAAGTCAAATTTACACTTGATATTCAGCCCACCTACATGAACACTTTAGAATTGAGGTCTTTCCTACACTGTTATAAATCACACCGTAAATTCACAGTTAAATGTACTGGCAGAAAAGGTGCCAGTACATTCAACTGTAAAATTACGTTGCACCGTATTTTACAATTACCGTTTTTTAACAGGCTTTGAACTGTAAAATGTTGCACCGTATTTTATAATAACCGTTTATTGACAGGCATTCAACTGTAAAATTTGGGTAGCCCTGTAATTTACAATTACCGTTGTTTTAACATTCTGTAAACAATACAATTACGTGGCACCATTGTCTACAATTATCGGTTCCGCGGCAACGTAGGTCCCTGGAAGGCCGAAATGGCCATTGTTCTTCGTGTTTACAAATGCGATCACCACATGCTTCATAAATAATCACGAACGAATCTGTGCAATTATTACACGAATAGTAGGATACAACTCCAAGTCAGTTAAAACCCATCTTCGCATATGCAAGTCGAACACTAAATGACGGAACGTTAGTGTAGTATTTAGCTTGGAATGTGAAGATGGATAGAACCAAAACCAAACCGTACTATAGACCGAAAATTAAGTTAGCCGCTGCGTCCGTCTCAGCGCGTGTTCTGATAATGCTTTGAATGCTGTATCGTACAACGCAGGTGTCGGATGTTTCCTGCAACTGAGCGTTTCGTGTGCAAAGATATCAACCTCCTTTCACAGAAAACAAGAATTTTATGTTACGTGTGTGCGCAGTTTACCCATTCCAGTTGATGTCAACTGAAATATCACAGTTCAATTTACAGATTAATGTGTTTACGATTGAATGTACTGTAAACTCCAACATACATTTACTGTGAAATAACGGTAATTTATAACAGTGTATCCTATTCTCTATTGCCAGAAATCGGCACGAAAAGGTCCTTTTTCTGTGGCTAATATTAATCATGTACGTTAAAAATGTAAGAAAAGAGATCGAATGTTCACCGTGTTTTTATATTTCTAAGTTCCTGCAATAAGTGTAGATTTTGACTGACCCCTTAACCCCAATGAAATCCATGTTATTTCTTAGATTCTCACATTTATACGAATAATCCTTTATCTGAAAATCTGTGCGGATAAAATATTACATTTTTACATCCTCTTTTGTCAAGCAGTACTTCGATATCAATCTGTTATTTGGGGGCTTTGCCATCAGTTTTTTCTCAAATAAAATGTACAATCCCTCTGAAGTGCAGCATGGTATTTATCACAAACTCAAGGCACATGGATACGCGAACGTATAAGATATCGAACCAGTGTCTGCAACAATTGTTCGCTGGGTGATGAAACTCCTTTCTTGGTTCACATCACTATTAATCCTAGTCATTCGTCTGATATATAATGATGCAGTTATAATGGGAATGATGTATTATTCATAAGCCGGTGGTGTAGAGAAAGAATATATACGTCTACCCCTGATAAGAAATTGCATGGTCATCATATCAGCTGGAAACTTCAAATTGTAAGTGCCATTATGTGATCTGCATAGCTTCCAAAATGTGGAAGTGAAGATAACCGTGACATTGATTGCTAGATGAGTGTCGTGGAACTATAAAGTATTCAATCATGCCACACAATTTAATCCACGATTTTGAAACCAGGTGTTAGAGATGTTCATAGTTGAAATTTAAACTGAAATGTATTATAGCTAGTGATTATCTCAGCAACAAGCTTTTTCCACCAAAATGCCCCTCCCCCCACCTTACTCGGACCTCTTACCGCAAGATAACAGATGAAGCACTCTCGCTTCAAAGCTGATCATAATGGGTTTATTGAAACCGTTTGTATGTCTCTAGGCTCAAAGCGCCACGGGTACGTTCGAAATGGTAACCATTACACACAATGCAAGCGTCGGCGTCGACATTCAATATTCAGCCGTCGTCCACAATCGATAGACCTATTTCGTATGACAGCACCAATTCCAGATGTGTATGAAACAAAATTGCACATGAACGCCCAACCAAATTGAGTTCTCTTTGTACAAACATAGAGAACATCTAGCCCAGCAGTGTAGCTTCTGATTCTTTCATTTTCTATTTGGGGGCCCTCGGTGGCCGAGTGGTCTAAGGCGCTTCGCTGGTGACCGCTAGCCTCACACCGCTGAACCGGCACGAGTCCGAGCCCAGCTGGTTCATGTGTGAAAGTTTGTCAGTTACTTGCCGGAGGGCGGTGGTTCTCTCCGGGCACTCCGGCTTCCTCCACCAACCAAACTGACTGTCACCATATGAGTGAAACAAACTTGAGTGTGACATTAAGCCAAATTCCCTCCCTCATTTTCTATTTAGCTACCCCCATTCATTTTTTTTTGGACAAGGCATCAGGCAAGCTGTTGCATTTTGACTCCAGAGTACGTTTCCTGGTTGCCAGACGTTAAGGTGTAAGTAGTAGCGGATAATGATACTACTGGTGTATTAATCTCGCGAGGTATTCAGCTCGGCACTTGCGGATATGTTATTATACTGTATATAACCTTTACCGAAATATAGAATATCACAATTACTCCACTTTTCGAGGTTACTTTCATTCTAGTTTATTATACTGTACCTCGAGGGTTGGGGATTGCATTGTTCTTAATGTCTGCTCAGATCGTTCTGTATTTGGAAAGGAGAAGTGGCGCTTGCGTAGGAATAGGTGTTGCATTAGTGAAGCCAACAATTAATTTCTTTCAAATCTGCACAAAAATCTATGTTTCATACAGACAAAGTAGGCCTGCTCAAGTTTTTATTATTCCTATGAAGTATGCTACCATCTGCAAATTGTCCGGTAGTCTGTCAGTGAGTGAGTCCATCCAAATCCTTTCGTCGGCAAAATAAGGAGAACCGTTGACATTAGACCCTTGGTTTTTTGCATGAAGGTGCATTAGGAGACTGTACCTACTTTTGATGAAAATGTCTGGTGATTTTTGATGTAAATCACTGGTGATTCTGACTTGGGCAGTGCCCATCTTAATATAGGCAGGATTTCAACTTGAGGCGGGGAGATTTCCAAGAGCTCACTGCGCGTCGGAGTCATAATGCCTACCCTACATTCGCAATTAAAGTGACGTAAAGCAGCGTCAACGGACATTTGAAATGAGTCTTTCGTCTGTTTTTGGCTTCACGTATACGTTTTAGCAAAAAGCCGTTAGTGTATTTAAAATTTAACACAAGGCTATTCTATGGATAACAACTTCTTTATTGCTGTAGAGCTGACGTTTCGTTGGAGATACTTCCAACTTTTTCAAAGCTAATGAAATTTAAAAATTTGTCAACTGGAGCCAAAATAACATTTCAATGTAATATCACGTCAGATGTGGTGACTTTGAAACATTAGGTTTGTTTTGGTTCAAGGTGTCATATGTAAGAGATATTAAACAAAGCATGAATAAGTCAAAAACAGACGAAAGCCCACTTTTAAACGGACGTTTCGTTGGAGATACTTCCAACTTTTTCAAAGCTAATGAAATTTAAAATTTGTCAACTGGAGCCAAAATAACATTTCAATGTAATATCACGTCAGATGTGGTGACTTTGAAACATTAGGTTTGTTTTGGTTCAAGGTGTCATATGTAAGAGATATTAAACAAAGCATGAATAAGTCAAAAACAGACGAAAGCCCACTTTTAAACGTCAGTCGACGCTATTTAGGTCACTTGAGGCTTTTGACGATATAATACTTTCTTTTTTGCATCTTACCTTATTGAACAGTACCACGTTATATCAAAACTTAGGAGTCACTCCGGTATAAATCATATTCCCAAAAGTCAAAGTATCTCAGCCATGTTTCAGCTGTCACAGATACCATAAATAATTTAGTTGTATATTTTTCATCTATATTATTGTCACAACCAGGGCTCGATCTATCACTTGATACACTGTCAGAACGTCTGAAAATATGGACTAATGTTGGACTAATAATGTGTGCATTTCAGGGATAGATGTAATGGATCGTTCGTTGATATA
Source organism: Hanleya hanleyi (assembly GCA_036873755.1). NCBI lineage: Eukaryota > Metazoa > Mollusca > Polyplacophora > Lepidopleurida > Hanleyidae > Hanleya > Hanleya hanleyi. Next base: position 27,598 of record JAVTVY010000123.1, read on the forward strand.
ATTGAACAAACGATGGGAAATATGTGGGATATATTTGTTGATGGAAGCATATATTAATCGATTGTTTTACGACCATGGGTGTTCTCGGTATCAAATGGATGGCTAACAAATTGTACAAACTCAAACAAATCGTGCTTATGTAGATATAATGTGTGATTAGCCATCAAATGTATTCAGAGAACACATCGTCCCAACTGACTGTATGCATACGAATTATGCTTAATTACCGAGGATGGTATTATCATTCGCTTCACTGGGGCCAACAGCTCGAGCTGTTGATACGGATACCGTCACCTGTAGGTCATACACCGTACCCATAGTATCACCCTATGAATAAATAATACATTCCCGGGCGTTCTGCTAGTAGTTTCACTGTCGTCTCCGGGTCGTCTGTTGGTGGACAATATCCAACAATATGCCTGAGAGATGTCATAATTTCATTTCACGCTTTTCCATGAAGCGGTATAGATGATAATGTATTCTGGCGCAAAGTGTTCAGTTTCAATTTTAGCGATTGTCTCGTCCAGAAAAGATCAAATATGCTGTCCCGGGTTAATTTCTTGTTACCCATGAAAACGAAGAATGGTACATCACGAGGCATTTAAATGCTACAGAGGAGCATTAAATGTGCAACAAATAGGCGCCTGGAGCCATAGACAGAAACGAACCACAATAGCAGGAAGATCTTTTCCATTTTCGACCTAAGGGAGTAATTTATAACAGGTTCATGTGATAAGCCATTCAGAAAGAGAGCAATTAGCAGTGTGGATCATACAGCGGCTTGGGCTTGATTCGAAAATGGACAAAAGCAGACGACAGAAGAAAACGTGTTTAAAATGGCGGGTTCAACTTTCTCACAGTTGCAGACGGATAAATCAGTCGGTTTACTTTGTTATCTATGTTACATTATTGCTACCGTCCCTCGTCATGGGTTATCCAACAAAAAGATCACTTTACGGTAAGTATTTGAATCATATATACATAGGATATTGTAGTTGCCTTTAGCATTTCCTTCCTTAACTGCCTGTACTTAGAGTTTCAAATCATGAGACGGAATCTCTGAGCCGCACCAATTTTGGAAATTCTGATCCATTAGCCTGATCGCTCACTGACAGCGACGAACGTCCCCCTCCCAAAATATTTTTTATATTTAAACGTACATCTAGCGAGCGACACGGGCGACCAACAAGTGTGTGGGTGAGCATGGGTGATATATAATGATGCAGTTATACTGAGAATGACGTATTATTCATATGCCTGTGCTGTTGAGAAAGAATATAAACGTCGACCCCTGATAAGAAATTGCATGGCCATCATATCAGATGGAAACTGTAAATTGTGTGAAGTGCCATTATGTGATCTGCATAGCTTCCAAAGATTGGAAGTTAAGATTACCGTGGCATTCATTGCTAGATGGGTGTCGTGGAACTATAAACTATTTCAATCATGCCACACAACTTAATCAAAGAATTTGAAACCAGGTGTTAGATGTGTTCATAACTACTCAAAGCCAAACAATTTTATTTGACCAGGGTGGCTTTTCAGTAAATGAGACCAGATTGACTGATTTATATAGTAACTAAAATAGGCATCGGTTCCATCTGGTTACTTCATGAATGGAGATATAACTACTGTTATTGGAATTTCAACTGAAATGTGTTATAGCTAGTGATTATATCAGCACCAAGCTTTTTCCACCCAAATGCCCCTTCCCCCACCTCACTCCGACTTCGTACCGCAAGATAACAGACGAAGCCCTCTCGCTCCATAGCTGATCATAATTGGATTATTGAAACCGCTTGTATGACTCTAGGCTCAAAGCGCCTGTGTATGTGTATGTGTATGAAATAAAAATGCACATGAACGACCAACAAAACTGTCTTCTCTGAATATTGTTTTGTACAAAACAGAGAGAAAATGTATCATAGCAGTGTAGCTTCTGATTCCTTCATTTTCTATTAAGCTACCCCCATTCATTTTTTTACAAGGCATCAGGCAAGCTATTGCAGTTTGCTCCAGAGTACGTTTCCGGGTTGCCAGACGATTGGGTGTAAGCAGTAGTGGAAAATACTACTACTGGTGTATTAATCTCGCGAAGTATTCAGCTCGGCATTTGCGGATATATTATTATGCTGTATCTCGAGTGTTGGGGATTGCATTTTCTTAATGTCTGCTCAGATCGTTCTGTATGTAGAATGGAGAAGTGACGCTTATGTAGAAATAGGTGCTGCATTATTGAAGCCATCAATTAATTTCTTTCAAATCTGCCCGAAGATCTATTTTTCATACTAAGTAAGACTACCCCAGTTTTTTTTATATTGTAAACTCTCGCAGTTAAAGTGACGTAAAGCAGCGTCAGCGGATATTTCAAATGGTGCTTTCGTCTGTTTTTGGCTTCACGTTTACGTTTTAGCATGAAGTCGTTGATGTATTTAAAATATGTCAACTTGAGCCAAAATAACATTTCAATGTAATATCACGGCAGATATGCTGACTTTGAAACATTAGATTTGTTTTGGTTCAAGGTGTCATATGAAAGATAAATTAAACAAACCCTGAAAAAGTCAAAAACAGACGAAAGCCCACTTTCAAAAGTCAGTCGACGCTATTTAGGTCACTTAACGCTTTTGACGATACAACACTTGGGTATTTTATCTGTAAGAAAAAGTTTTTTTTGCAGAATTATAAAAATAAATTGTTGGCTTTAATAAGGTAACGCCTGACGGAGTTTTTCGTATGTATACGCAACTACTCCTTTTTGCATCTTACCTTATTGAACAGCACTCTGCTATAATTCATATTCCCAAAAGTTAAAGTATCTCGGCCATGTTCCATCTGTCATAGATCCCATAAATAATTTAGTTGTATATTTTTCATCTATTTTATTATCTCACTCGGGGCTCCATCTATCACTTGATACACTGTTAGAGCGTCTGAATATATGGACTAATGTTGGACTAATAATGTGTGCATTTCAGGGATAGATGTAATGGATCGTTCGTTGATATAATTGAATAAACGATGAGAAATATGTGGGATATATTTGTTGATGGAAGCATATATTAATCGATTGTTTTACGACCATGGGCGTTCTCGGTATCTAATGGAGGGCTAACAAATTGTACAAACTCAAACAAATCGTGCTTATGTAGATATAATTTGTGATTAGCCATCAAACGTATTCAGAGAACACATCGTCCCAAATGACTGTATGCATACGAATTATGCTTAATTACCGAGGGTGGTGTTATAATTTGCTTCACTGGGGCCAACAGCTCGAGCTGTTAATACGGATACCATCACCTATAGGTCATACACCGTACCCAGATTATCACCCTATGAATAAATAATACATTCCCGGGCGTTCTGCTAGTAGTTTCACTGTCGTCCGCCGGTCGTCTGTTGGCGGACAATATCCAAAAATATGCCTGAGAGATGTCATAATTTCATTTCACGCTTTTCCATGAAGCGGTATAGATGATAATGTATTCTTGTGCGAAGTGTTCAGTTTCAATTTTAGCGATTGTCTCGTCCAGAAAAGATGAAATATGCAGTCCAGGGTTAATTTCTTGGTACCCATGAAAACGAACAATGGTACATCACGGGGCATCTAAATGCTACAGAGAGCATTAAAAGTGCAACAAACCGGCGCCCGGAGCTATAGACAGAAATGAAACACAACAGCAGAAAGAGCTTTTCAATTTTCGACCCTAGGGAGTAATTTATAACAGGTTCATGTGATAAGCGGTTCAGAAAGAGAGCAATTAGCAGTGTGGATCATACAGCGGCTTGGGCTTGATTCGAAAATGGACAAAAGCAGACGACAGAAGAAAACGTGTTTAAAATGGCGAGTTCACCTCTCTCACAGTTGCAGACGGATAAGTCAGTCGGTTTCCTTTGTTATCTATGTTACATTTTTGCTATCGTCCCTCGTCATGGGCTATCCAACAAAAAGATCACTTCACGGTAAGTATATGAATCAGATATACATACAACATTATAGTTACCATTTGCATTTTCTTCTGTTAACTGTATGTCTGTACTCAGAATTTCAAATACTGTCACGTAATCTCTGGGTCGCACCAATCTGTGAAAATCTGAGCCATTAGCTCACCGACAGCGACGTTCGTCCCCTCCAGAAATATTTGTGATATTTAGACGTACATCTAGCGAGTTCAGAACACGGGCGACCAACAAGTGTGTGAATGATGGTGTGTGAGTTAGTGTGTGTGTTTGGAAGAAGGGGATTTTATACGCGCTAATCCTCCTCTTAGGCATTATTGCAACTGCATGGGGAAATTTAGTTACATACACATTGAACAGTCAATTGCTACACATATCTGAATCTTCAGCCTGCTCCTGTGGTAATGCGTATGAAACTGCATACCATTTTTTCTTCGTTTGCCCATTATATAATATTCAAAGAGAGCAATTATTTCATGAAATTGGCAATGACTGTGATATTCATACCGTGTTATTTGGTGACTCCTATAAAAACCTCGATTATAACAGCAATATTATTTCATTTGTCCACGACTACATCAGACAAACTGGTCGCTTCTAGATATATGTCTTACTAATGTATTACATTCTCATGGATTATCACACTTGTGCATAGCATGGCGTATGAAATGTTTTGGTTTTTTTTGTCTTTTTTCTTGTACATATGCACGCTCTACCTGTCTATTGTATATTGTATCTGTTGTATATACTGTAGCATTCACTACCGATTATCACCAAATCAGTACTTATTACTACACACTTGACCTATAAACCACTGTGTCATTTATAAATAAATCTTCTGTATGTGGGGAGAGGGGTCTATATAGGCTTTGCCTGTTCTCCAATCCCCATTTCCATCATGTTTACACTATGGAAATAAAATACTGTTTAAACTAATTGCTATGAGAAATAATATGGTAGAAAAATTTAATGCAGACTGTTACTCCAGGTTGAAATTGTTGGTTATTGTCGAAATTCTGATGGCCGGAAGAAATGGCGAACCACTTCGGCATAAATTCAATGTAAAAAGCATATACAAATCTAGTATTTAATAATACAATTTTTTGAATGCAGCCTGTATATATGTAAAATTGGTTTGTGGCAATAAATGCACATTATAAAAAAATATATCTTGTATATTTAACAACATATTTAGCAACGAGTCCAGTTCCTGGGCCCAAGGCTGTAAATGCAAGTAGTGTATTTTAGGCGGGGGTTACAAAAAGATAACCGTCAATTTGAAACTGTGTTCTTCTTCTTTTGCACGATAACTGTCGGAGTTAACAACGGCAGAACTACAGAAAAAATACGTCCGTGTGTCCGACCAAACATCCGTCAGCGTCGATGCCCTATCAATCCACCAACTCACTCGTACTGGTGATATCATTCATGAGATAGAGTTGCCTGAATTTCTCTTTAATAATAAATAACATTTATATTTAGGTGGCCCTATACACAAACGGTTAGATATTGCAAAGGACACTAACTGTTACATTACGAATACGACTATATGCAGAAATTACAAAGGTTTTATCATTTCAAAGCCCGGTCCTTCTCATTCACCAAACGCTATATATAGACGGTCTTTTTGCTTTGGATAAAGGCGGCACCACGATGGAAATATATCCACCCTCACTGGATTTAGAGGAAACCACAGACAGTCCAAATGGGATATCATAATTAGACATATAACTATGAAGACGGAAAGGGTTTTCTCACAGATCAACTGTATGACAAGAGAGATGATTTCGACATGGAGTTTTATTCATGAAAATATGGGACTATAGCCACTGAGTTAAAGTCATCAAGTCATTAAAGTTGGATATATTAGCAGAACAAGATTTCAGATAGAGTTTGGTCGTCTTCCAAAGAAGTGCTATTGTGGCAGCAGGACATGCATTGGCCATACAAATGCGGAAGTAACCGTTAGAAAAAAGGATCCAGATTGTATTTACTTGTCAACTGGGGATCGATATTTCTGTATTAAATTGTACATATACGATATTTCGAAATTGAATGGATATTTCTATATCTACCAAAGTATACACCAGTTGGTATTTCACTATTGTGAGTAACGTGAAGGAAATAATATACCCGTAGTTGAGATGCTGCAGTTAAACTGAAATTTCATCAGATCGCCTTTGGAAATGCGGGCAACCTTCATCGCACAATAAAACGGCTATCACTAAACCATTGAGATATTAGTATATACATATTGGATTTACTCGAAGAACGCTTTTTATTTCGTACGATATCAGACAAACGAAGCATGACACATTAATCAGGATGCTAAAATGCTGTGAACAATGAATTGGCCTCTAGTTTATATATAAAGAGGAAATAGTTCATGATCACCGGAGAATGAATCCATCGATAATGTAGACGGTTGATACAGAGTGGATTAAGTGGAGAGCTGATAATTCGATCAGATCACATTTTGGCATAAAAAGTCATCAGTAAATTATCGTACAATTTATCATCGAAAATCTCAAGGGATATAGACAGATTATTGTGTTAGGTAGTTTCAATGGATATAACATTGCCCCTCTTTCATTTTTTTTCACGATTGAGTGAACCCGAGTTGAGCAGTGCAGTTCGCGTCAACAGTTCAAGGGATTTGAATAGAGGCAGATCATAAGATACTGTCACCATGTATTTGAATACGTTGAAATCTATATGTGTTAACCGCAGCCATTGTTTCACACCCGCGGTACCGCTTCCCACCTGAGGGATATATCTTGCCAATCTGCAGGCCACAACTAGTACCCGTACAATATGGGTGACAAATCATGCCATAGGGACTTACCGTTGACTGAGTAATATTTTCGTTGGCTGTGAATGATATTTTGTGCCGTGCATGATAAGATCCTCAAGAGACACATACCACTGGCGGCCAATGAATTAGTGACCAAAGCTCATGGTTTCAAACCTCTCCACTGCGCATGCGTCGACTCACAGGCTCACTCCTTTATATGGCATCAGTCCACAATTGTTTCCTTACATCCTATGTAAATAAATAAAAAAAATCAAATATACACACACATCCCGCATCCAATAAGCACACTTTGGACATCCCAGGTTAAACTCCTGAGAGTTATCAAAGTACCAACATAATAAGTGGCTTGACAATCGAAAGGTTTGCACATCAAACATCAGTTTATGACAAAATAGTTAGCAAATTGAAACAGTTCCACCCGGAGAGTAAAGCTTGAAATATCTCCTGCAGTTACTGATATCATACTGCTCAAATCTAAAAAAAAAAATCATCAAAGATGTACTGTCAAATCTCTAACGGACTACATTCCTTGATACTGAAAAAGCAGGGACTAGCTGTTACGTCCCCGCCTTCAACAGCGGAAGCTCTCCTTTACGACCTGGCTGCGACGTATTTGTAAACACCACTGCACCATGAGGTTATGTTTGAATCTGACCGAACAATCTCCTGAGTTTTGCACATGAACGAACTATTGCTCGTATGCTCATCCATTTTAATCGGGAGGAGGGAATCTTTAGAGCATTCTTTGTATCGCTATGTGAACGCTATGTATCGGTTTGTATAACACAGAATTAAAAAGGGATCGGAGCATTCGACGAACAGCGCTTTCAATATTTGATGATGTCACTTACGGTCGGGAATCCTGTCCACAAATATCTGATTGGTCGCTGTGTATCATGCCCCAGTAAGGTGGATGCATGCTTGGACACACGTATGTGTTGCTTATTGATTGGTGAGCGACGGTTTTGATGTGCAGTGGGCAACATCACAACAAGTAATCGTATTATTTTGCTTTTCACCAACTAGCTACATTCGCGTCGATACTGTGATGTGCTGAAATAGTTCGGTTGTTTTCCTGCATCTAGAGGAAGGTAATGCTTTATACAGTTCTGTAAATTGGAGCGATATGCAAGAGGTGGGGAAAATTGACGACATCTGGCGACTAAAAAGCAACCATATCACTCTACAGGAAAGAATTCGTCGACACCCAACATTCAGATCAGACCCGAGAATACAGAGGACGTAGCCTTAGTATCTCAGCCGCGCTTTTATTGCAGCTGTTCATGTGGGGACTATGAATTAAGCACACGACTCCTAGACCCGGCTTAAGCGAAATTAGATACGCTAGCGCGAGAGCTGTGATGAAAGATCAGCTCGAACAACTCATCTGATGGTAAAGGATGAGCACCATGGACGTCTGATGCAGTAAACGCCTTAACATGGGGAAACCTGGTAAATGCAAGAACACCTAGGAAAACTAACCTGTAACATATGACGTCGTACGGCTTAAATTTCTCACCGAAACAATAAACCTACATATACTTCTCGAGTGACATGTACAGAGAGCGGTAAGTCATGACCACTGACTACCCTTCTATATGGGAACAGGTTGAGTTGACTTTTCTTAAACAGAATTTTGATTGGTACTGATTCCGTGATGTTCTCCTCGGTGAGTTTTGGCAAACACCTCTATGGGATAATACCCCAGGCACAATCGATGTTTGTCGAACATTCCGATTACTTTTCAATTATGTATTATACCTCTGTTAACCAAGCGTTAAAAAGAATGATCTAGAGATTATTGTCCCCGTTTATATGGGCAAAGCTTTTGTAAAATACTTCGATCATGTGCAAAACTGAAGCAGTTGTTCGGTCGGATTCAAACTGAACCGTGCGGGCTTAGGTTTTTACCCAATACGTCATACCCACATCGCAAAGGTCGTCTTCCGCTATTGGGACAGGGTCACAGGGGAGTGAGGGAATAATTTTTACCTGTATACGACGAGATTCTGCTGGTGGACGTTTCGTCCCCGAGGCCCGCCCCCTGTACAGGCCTTTTGGTCTTTGATATATGTTGGCATTGTGGGACGTTGATGTTGGGTCGACATCGGGCCTTACAAGATCGGCTTTTCTTGAAACTCAACTACTTAGATAAAGGACTGGACATTATTAATTTACCTCGAATCCTGAATGATCCGGAGGTACGCAACACTGTACCAAACTATTGTAAGTTCACATAACCTCCTTGCATTTCATATAAGTATACTAAATCTATAGCCACCAAAATATTCAATTACTCTAATGCTGTCCAGGAGTTTGACTGGAACTTATACACGTCGGGGGGCTATAGTTGTGATTGTGAATCGTCGAACTTTATCTATACACCATGCAAACATATTGTGACTGGTGATCGTGATGTGGTGTGTGATAAGGACCTAAGACTACTCCTGATGAAGGGACCTAAATATAGAGAGCCGAGAAATATAAATCTGAAGGCCGACCAGAAGATAGTCCTGTCTGCTTTGGAACAGTACGTTATTGATTGGTCTAGGCGAGAAAAAGTTGAACCTACAGTACTCGCTGATTGGCTGGACCTCACCAAGAGCAAGGTCGTTGAAACAATCCGCCATATTGACAGAAATACCCTTCCCAAAGAAAAACAAGTACTGAGAAGCCCCAATTCGCAAGAAGTTCTAGCAAATCTCCAGAGTAAATTCGTCATAGTCCCAGCAGACAAAGCTCCAAATAATATAATATTCATATGTAAATATTACTATTACCAGGTGCTGGTTGAAGAATTGAGTGTAAACATATCGTCATCAAATATGTCTACTTACTCTCAAACTGCATTTACTCTGGAAGATTTATTTAACAATCAGAAAGCGTTTCTCAAGGAAAGTGGTATTTGTATTCCAATCAAACATAATGATATACCAACAGTATACTGGATCCCCAAAATGCATAAATCACCATACAAATCTAGATTCATAGCTGGTTCTAGAAGCTGCACCACCAAGCTTCTTTCAACCCTGTTGGCAAGGGCCCTTCAGGAGGTAAACACATTTTGGGAAAGGTATTGCGCCACTATTTCTAAAAACTCTGACGTTGAATGTATGTGGATATTGAAAAACTCAAAATGTCTTACGGAAGAACTTGATACTAAAGGTCACATACCGTATAGACATGTATCCACATGGGATTTCTCGACGCTCTATACTACAATCCCTCATCAGGACCTTATTGACCGTCTAAGTTCATTAATAGTATCTGTGTTCAAAAAAACTGATCGTAGATATATTAATGTCGGATGCCGTAAAGCATTCTTTAGCTCTACTACATACAAGAGATACCATTCATGGGATGTTTCTTTGTTTATATAGTTGCTTGAATTTCTCATTAATAATATCTATGTGAAATTTGACAACACAATATATCAGCAGCATATAGGTATTCCAATGGGTACTAATTGTGCACCCCTGTTGGCTGACCTATATCTGTTCTCTTATGAATATGACTATATGCAGGCGCTTTCAAAAACCGATCCATTCAAAGCCCGTTCCTTCTCATTCACCAAACGCTATATAGACGATCTTCTCGCTGTGGATAATCGCTATATGAATGACGCAGTGAAGGATATATATCCACCTTCACTGGATTTGAAGGAAACTACAGATAATCCTACAGGCACATCATATTTAGACCTATATCTCTATAAAAATGAAGCGGGCCTTCTCTCTCGTCGACTGTATGACAAAAGAGGTGATTACAATTTCGACATCGTAAACTATCCCTTTCTGGACAGTAATATTCCAGTGGGACCTGCATATGGCGTATACATATCACGCCTAGTAGCATTTGCTAGATCCTGTGTTAAATGTGACGATTGTAATCAACGTCACAAAACATTGTTGCAGAAACTTATAAAACAGGGCTACACCATCAAGCGCCTCCACTCAAAGTTTCTCAAATTTGGCGATACATGCTGATAGCAAAATACGAGCGTAGAGTGGAAGATCTATGGCGTTACGTTTCGTAACTTGTGTCTAATTCCGCTTAACCCGGGGCTAGGGGCCGTATGAACCCATGTACTTCAAGATCCTCATGGTACTCATTCGAACAGTCACAATCAAAGCGTGACTGAGATACATCATTTTTTAGATGACGACTTTACAACGAATATTATGGATTAAAAATACTGATAAGCGATACGGATTTGATATTTTTGGAACATCATGATGTCTTGCCGGCATCATTGAAAACTGGTGACCGCTTCTCTCTTGCAGGAAACAAGCCTATGTTTATGTATACTATGATTGCCTTTTTGAATTTGGTGCTAATACTGTCATATGGAATATGGAATAGGTGTTTGGATTATGGACGCGGATATTCTCTAATGGACGACGGCTGAATTATGAGTGACGGACCAGACGCTTGTAATTAGTGTTGAATGCCGTCATTTCCATCTGACGACGGTACCGCTAACCAATCCCCAGTCGATGAGTTGTCACAGCGACACAGCTCACCAATTACCAATATACGAGTTGTCAGAGCATTTCCATTATAGCTCTCTAGATTTGTATCTAATACCGCTTATGCCGGTGCTAGGGGCCGTGTGGTCATATCATCCAAGTTGCCACATGAACAGGTACAATAAAAGCGTACCTGAGATACAACACATATCACGAATCGTTAGATTCTTGGTATGTGCTTTAGAATAGGTTAACCAGAAGACTATGCTGTGAAGTCATGTGGCTTTGTCAGTATGTCGGCACCTCTTCCTACTTCCATTATATGCGTTGCAATTTTTACCTGTATACGGCGAGATTCTGCTGGTGGACGTTTCGTGCCCGAGGCCCGCCCCTTGTACAGACCTTTTGGTCTTTGATATATGTTGGCATTGCGGGAAGTTGATGCTGGGTCGACATCGCGACATCGTCGACTTCCCTTGTATGCGTTGTAATTTTAACCTGTTTGCGGGGAGATTCTGCGGGTGGACGTTTCGTCCCCGAGGCCTCGTTAGATTCTTGGTATGTGCTTTAGAATAGGTTAACCAGAAGACTATGCTGTGAAGTCATGTGGCTTTGTCAGTATGTCGGCACCTCTTCCTACTTCCATTATATGCGTTGCAATTTTTACCTGTATACGGCGAGATTCTGCTGGTGGACGTTTCGTGCCCGAGGCCCGCCCCTTGTACAGACCTTTTGGTCTTTGATATATGTTGGCATTGCGGGAAGTTGATGCTGGGTCGACATCGCGCCTCACAGACAAGTCTTTTGTGTTAAATGCAGTCATTCCCATCTGACGACGGTACAGCTCAACAATCCCCAGTCTATGAGTTGTCACAGCGACACAGCTAACCAATTACCAATATACGAATTGTCAGAGCATTTCCATCATAGCTCTCTAAATTTGTATCTAATACCGCTTATGCCGGTGCTAGGGGCCGTGTGGTCATGTCATCCAAGTTGTCACATGAACAGGTACAATACAAGCGTACCCGAGATACAACACATATCACTAATCGTTGGATTCTTGGTATGTGCTTTAGAATAGGTTAACCAGAAACCTATGCTGTGAAGTCATGTGGCTTTGTCAGTATGTCGGCACCTCTTCCCACTTCCCTTTATATGCGTTGTAATGTGAAACGGAGCATGTTCTGTGGGAAGGTTGGAGTTTAGGGCGCATACCGAAATCGAGCGGCTTCCAATATTAGAGTGCTAATTACAGAGGTAGCTGTTTACAGATTTGAACGCTAGTGACCCAGTGAGAAAGCACAGTAAACTACAGGGCGCATTTATGATCCAGTTTTGGGCGCCACATGAATGTCCCCAAGGCTGTCCACTTAAACGCCGTTTCATCAAGCTAATGGCTATGTTAACTAAATTGTTAGATATAATAAAATGCAAAGTGGTCTGTGATATGTATATGTCAATTTTCTCATTTGAGAGTTGAAACCTACAAAACTATCGTTTATGTTCATTAGCGGACACACTTTTGGCTGAAGCATATGCTGGTGTTCGACCAATCAGCGCTCTCAGCAATCTCAATTTGAGTTGACCTTGGTAACCGAAAACGTCATTCACATCGATCGACTCCTGGACAGTATGTGCATAGTATTTTATACACACTGCGAAACATAATTCTAACAGAAGCTGTGATTCGCTAAGGACGAAATATACTATCGCGTGTGGCGCGCTTTCTTACGAGCGTTCTCATTGGATGATGAGCATAAAAAACGACCACATTCAGGTAGCTTTGCAGGCGAAGTCGATATATGACATCACTACGGGTGTGTATACACCCTTAGTGATGTCATATATCAGCTTCGCCTGCAAAACTAAAATTCAGGTACTTGTTTATACGTTGATTCGGGAAGGTTTATTTGGCTATGGCAGCGAGTAAGATTTCTATTTCTGGCATCTTCTGGCAATGTAACTCTGCTGTGATGTGAATATATCAAATGCCAATTGATTTTATTTCAGTAGGATATGATCCAAATTCATATTTCAGTCAGGGCCAATCAGGATGTATTGGCACCCGCTCATCACCTTTAGTGTTAAACACAACTTTCTGTCGATGTTTAGAGGTATAGGCGACATATGCTAATCATTATTCCGTCGTCGTTTAAAAAGAATTTTCGGGACAAAAATTGACAGACATTTTACAGTTAGTACCAAATTCCAAACAGGCAAAAAAATGAAGAAAAGGAGAGATGCGGTTAACAGTTTTCAGTGATGCTAGTAAGACATCATGATGTTCAATTTGTGAAATCACCGACATGTAGTCTTTAATACAATTGAATTTTTAGAGTATTAATATCTCATTGACTCTTTGATTGTGGAGTTCATTTGAACACCATGGAGTTCATTTGAACACCATGGAGGTGTAGAACGCATGACTTCGGGTTAAGGCGAATTAGGAACGCGAATACGAAACATACATCTATTATTAGTCAGGCAGATATGTGACATGGTTGTGCACTTTGTGATAAAAGCATGAAATTTGACAGGATGATAGATAAGCACATATGATTCGTTTTGGAAGGGGGAGTCCGACTTGAAAATCCGTATTTGGCCGCCATCTTGGATTTCAAAATGGCCGCCATCAAATACTACAAAGTCGCATTTCTGCACTTCTGAGACACATAGGAGGCCAATTTAAACGGTTATACCCACATTTGCGTACTCAAGGAAGTTGATCAACACAGTTTCGTTGTATCAGAACTGATGGAATTCGAGATGGCGGCCATTTTTATTTTCAAAATGGCTGCCGAGAATTGCTTATTTTCATTATGTGACTTACGTGAACAGATACACAAACTTCTGCTTCCGAGTGGCCTAAAATGTTTATGCCTTTGGACACTGCATGGTTCATTGTGGACAAGTGACACGTGTGGCTAAGTTTTCACATCAACGTCTGCAATAAAAGTGCGGTTGAGATACTACGGCTACATCCTAGAATCCTCCGTATTTTAAAGTCTGAACGTGAGGTACCAAGAGAAGTTTTTCTGTAGGCTGATATGGTTGCTTTTCAGTCGCCAAACGTTCACTTTACCCACCTTTTACATAACTCTCCAACTTATTCACATAGCTGATATCTGGAATAGGTCACATCTGGGGTATTTACCTACTACTCTACATTTGATTGACCTGAAATGTGGCATCATCTATTCCCATCGGTGATGTCTGCAATATATGACAGATAGTGACGCTGGAGACTAATCTCCTCGACAGAGTGCTGAGCATAATTCGAATAAATTAAGCTTGTTGCGTGGATAGTTTCCCAAATATAGGTATTCTGTTCGAAATAGAATATCATAATTTCTGAGGAGTCAAAGTGGCTGCCATTCAATTTTCGTGTTAGTTTTCCATCCCCACTCACTTGGAGAAGCCCCTAACCCCAATTGTGGTGGGTCTGTGCGGCGGGTATCTCAGCATGACTCCCTTCTTTGTGAGAATTCACTCAAGACTTTACTGGATGATTTTCTACAAACACGCAGTCCCATTCCAACCATCGCAAAGAAACACCAATCTTGTTGACGAGTTGTTGATAAACATAGCGTCTAGTTCATGCCTCGTCAATAATAGAATTTCTGCGCCCATAATTCATATAACAGCATTAATAGCACCAAATTAAAAACAATCATACAATGCAAGCGCGAAGAGAAAATGCATTCTTCAGCGAGGTCAGTTTGGGCTTGGACTCCGACACTTCGCGGCAGCTTGGCCTTTCAGTGTCCGCTTGTTTTGAGTGATGAAGCCATACATGGAATTTCTCTAGATATGTTTCTTTGGGAACATTTGAGATTGATTATGACGAAGATGCCGATTTCATTAACTATTTTGGCAACATAAGCGTTTTTGCTCTTCTTGCTGTCCAGCGAATCCTTACTGTCTTCAGGAAAGGGTTTCCAATATTTCTCGAGGAATTAAAAAAGCAAATCATTTTAATATGGAACACTACTTGAATTCCCTTTTTCATCTGCTCCGTATGCTTATGGCTGATCATGGATGCACATGTATACTAGCCAGTTATCGTTATGATGCAGGAATCCATACCAGTTCAGGAACTGTCTGGTTCAACACGAGTTTCCAACCAGGAGCAGGTTGCAAGGGCAAAGCTTTGGAAATTGGAGAGGTGGTTTTGATAGATGTGTGTGCTCCAGAATAAGCAAGCGATAATAGGTCAGAAAATATCTGTTTGGGGAAGTTGCAAGTATTCGTCTCGGTTTGGAATTTCTGCAGTAGTGATTTTTTGTACGAATGTACGGGCATTGTTGTCTAGCTTCAACACATATATTTCCACCAACAAGGATGATATACAAACTACGAGACACACTGTATCTGTCCTGTATCACTTTTGCTCAGAGCATACAAAGCAGTGCGAATTTTGTCGACTTGATCAGCGCAAAAGGGCAGCAGGACTTCCTGTAATGGCAACATGACTTCCTGTAAGGGCAACCGGATATCCTCCAAGGCCATACTGAATTGAATTGAATTGAATTTATTCACCAACCAAAGTATAAGGAATACAGTACAACAAATTATACCCAAATAGAGAACACAGAAATAATTAGAAAATACAGTTTGATCGGCGGGAGAAAACCCCAAGGGGCTTGTAATATCCCTGCAGAATACAAAAGGTATATAAACATGGACATCCAGTAATATGTGTGAGGCGATTAGCAATAAATAAGGTGTAATCTAAAAGTTACGCTTAAGAGGTGAATAATGGAGTATACCGAGTGAATACTGAATAGAAGGAAAATGGTAGACAAGGTGCAGAATTATACATTTAACAAATAGTTTTTTAACTTGGATTTAAACAAGGACATTGAAGTACATGCTTGGAGATCGGAGGGCAACTTGTTCCATTCTCTGGGGCCTTTAATTTTGGGAGTGTGGAAACCCAGATCGGTTCGAAAGAATGGTCTATATAATTAGGTAGAGGACCCTCTAGTAGGATATTGATGAACCTCGGATAATTTGGTGAAATAGTTATGAAAAAGATATGGTAACAGAGAAGTATGATGAACAAATTTCTGACAAAACTGTAACATTAAGTATTGGTTCAGGTTGACAAATAGAGGAGCAGAGTGTTTGTATTTGCTTGAGTAAGAAATAATCCTAATTGCTCTTTTTTGCAAACGAATTAAGGGTTGTAGGTGACTCGTATACGTGTTGCACCAGACCACATTACAGTAGGTTAGGTACGGATAAATCAGAGTAATAAAGAATACATAATGTTTTTTTATTAAGACATTCTTTGACTGAATTTATCATACCAATATTTCTAGCTAGATTTTTGCCTATTTCACTGATGTGTTTAGTCCAATTTAATTTATCATTCATGTAAACACCCAAAAATTTGAAACAACTCTTTCGATGCCATGCCCCATTACAGATAATGCAGGAGTAAATTGCACAGTTGTTTTCGAATTGGGATAAATTAACATGAATTTTGTCTTATTAAGATTCAATGAAAGTTTGTTGCATGAAAACCAATTAAATAATAACGTTAGTCCATGTGACATAGCCTCAAAGAGGACGCGTGGGTCGGTATGAGGTAGAGTAACACTTGTGTCATCAGCAAATAAAATGATCTTCAATATGTCCGAGGCTGAAATCAAGTCATTAATATAAATAAGAAATAATATGGGCCCTAGAATTGACCCCTGGGGAACTCCACAGTTAATATTTTGAATCTCAGATGATGTTCCATTGTAATAAACTGATTGGACGCGATCGGACTAATAGCTATCGAACCATTGATTGATTTTGCCACGGAATCCATAGTGTTCCATCTTTTTTAGTAGAATATTGTGATTAACGGTATCAAAAGCCTTTGAGAGATCTAAAAAGGAAACAATACTGAACAACTTGGATTCCTTGGCAGCAACCAATGATTCGTAAAGGGATAATACAGCTAAATATGAAGAGTGATTCGACCTAAATCCAAATTGATTGCAACAAAGAACGGTATTTTTTTCTTGATATTCATTAACATTCATTGCTGTGACTTTTTCTAAGATTTTGCCGACACATGGTAAAACAGAAATTGGCCTGTAATTCTCTAATAACATAGGGTCGCCGGATTTGTACACCAGAGTAACTTTTGCTGCTTTCAAACGTGATGGGACGACTCCAGACTGAAAGGATAGGTTTACAATTGTAGCCAAGGTTATACTGATGCTTTGCGCGACAAGTTTGACCAAAGACATACGTATTCCATCATTTCCAGCAGCACTATTTTTAGAGTTCATAATAATTTCATAAATCTGAGAAGATGTACACTGTTGGAACTCAAAATTATCAGGGAAATGTCCTTTAAGATAGTTTGTAAAGCAAGAGTCTACAGTTGGAATTTTGTCGGCCAAATTGCTTGCCACAGTGCAGAAATATTCATTAAACGAGTTAGAAATAGTAGAAGCATCAGCGGTTTCAACATTGCTAATATTAAATGTACTCGGAGATTCGGCGATTGAGCAGCTGATTTATTACTTTCCAAGTACTTTTAATATCATTATTGCAGTCATTGAATTTGTTATGAAAATAAAATTTTTTTGCTACTTTTAGAATGTGGTTGAGTTTGTTCCTGTATTGTCGGTATTGCTTTCTAATCAGTGGATTGTTCAGTTTGAGCTGAAGTCGATAAAGTCTAATTTTTTCTCGAATCGAGTTTAAGATACCCAAAGTTACCCAGGGTTTGATAATTTTAGGCTTCAGAACTGATTTGGTTATGACGGGAAAGCATTCATTGTAAATCGATAAAAAATCCGATGAAAAGAGATCGAGGGCGACGTTTACGTCGGTGTTTTCGTCCACTACATTATACCAGTCGTTAGTGGTAATTTTTTGTAAAAATATATCTTGTTGTTCCGGCGTAATATTTTGATAAGCAATTTTACTTCTGTCGATATGAAATATCGGAAAATGGTCCGTAATATCAGTAAGAAAAGTTCCCGATAAGACTGATTCATTGTATGAATTAGTAAAAATATTATCAATTAACGTCGCCGAAAAAGAAGTAACACGAGTGGGTTTAGTTATTTTGGGGAAGAAATTATACGACTTCATGATTTCCAGAAAATCCTTAGATGTGGAATGACGATCAGCTTTAAATAAATCTATATCAAAATCTCCCATGAGGGTACATTTTGTTTTCTCACCTTTCATAGCAGTCAAAATTGAGGTCAAATTGTTATTAAAGAGATTAGGATTTTGTCCGGGAGGTCGATAGAATATACCTACTAACTGTTTGCTATTATTGCCATTTATGGTGGGAAATTCAATTTCTATAAACAATGATTCAAACTGATTGTCTTGGTGAAGAGTTAAATCTCCCCTGACAAAACTTGATTTAATATCATTTCTAACGTAGAAACGTTTTTTGTTATGTCGAGAAGAGATAAATGGTGTATAACCTGGGATGCCATAAAGTTTTTCCGTGGCAGCATTTAACCAACTTTCTGAAATACCAATGACAGAGAACATAGTTTTAAGATTATGAATAAAACCTGTTATTTCAGTAAAGTTTTTCTTCGGACTTCTAGCATTAATGTGTAATACCGACAATAAGGAAGATCCCTCAATATTCGAATTATACAATTCGGTTTTGTAAGAGTCCTCAGTAAAGTACTTTGATTGGTGCGAATTTATTTGACTCCAATGAGCTGATTCATGAATATTATCGTCAGTTTAGAATTGATTTTTTTCGCTTAAGTTTAATTCAATGGGGTTAAAACACATACTTTGAAAATCTAAAGTAGTACTACGAAAACTGGTATCATCCAGAGTATTATTAGAAATTTCGTCAGTAGTACTGAATGGCAAATGGTTCCACGCATTTACAGGAACTCCCTCCGAATTCGGTAAATTATCCATTATAATGAGCCGTTGAATAAAATTGATACTGCACCAAAATAACGTACATAAAGACAGTATAACTGCAGTAAAGAGTCTTAGCGGTAGATCGGGATAACAAAGTTTGGAGCATTATTAGGCTTACCGTAAGTCGAGAGGTCAGCTCAAAAAACAGTACAGTAATAAATAAATAAATTCCGCCATATCAATGCTCGAGTAGCAGTCCTCCATGACATTGAATGGCAGACGTCTGTCTGGTCCATTTGCTGCGTTGAAATCACGGTGGAGTTTCTTGTAATCAACAACTATTTGATTCCGAACTGACTGGCTGTAGAGTCTGGCAATTATCTGTGGGGTTCTCCCGGGGGCAGCTTTTCTGGATTTTATTATATGAGCGATTTCTGTTGATCTCAATGCATCGGCTCCATCTGGAAAACCGCCCAATCTATTCTCAACCAGGAAATCAGACACGGTTTTTTCGTAAGTTTGATCTTCGACTGCTGGGAGACCATCGATCCTTATGTTGTATGCACAAGAGCGCCTTTCATAATTGTTGGATTCATCGGCAATTTTTGCCTCCAAATAGGAGTCGCGTTTCTTCAGTTCGTCAACGAATTTAGATTCGAGAGCCTCTCTAGCCG
Organism: Hanleya hanleyi; assembly: GCA_036873755.1. Classification (NCBI taxonomy): domain Eukaryota; kingdom Metazoa; phylum Mollusca; class Polyplacophora; order Lepidopleurida; family Hanleyidae; genus Hanleya; species Hanleya hanleyi. The sequence continues at coordinate 47,379 of JAVTVY010000123.1, forward strand.
ATCTTTCAGCTGCTAAATCTACTCGTAGTTGTTGAATTTCGGCACGGGCCTCTTGAAGCTTGTCAGACGACTCGTTTTGTACAAATTCAATATTTGTGATTATGTCCCGCTTGAATGCCAATAGAGTTGCTATCACATTATCGGTGAAAGTTTTCATAGCATTTACCAACACTTGTTTGTTCAGGATTTGCTGGCTCAGGCAATGACATCGAGAAATCAGACGTAAGTAAGTCCAGCCCGGGAGGTGAGGCGCCATCTTGATTTTGCGATGTTGGCGTTGGAGGTATGGTTTTCGCCGTATTATCAGCCATTTGTTTAGGATCATTCATTTTCGGTTTGCCCATGTTTACTTGATATGCTTACACAACCGTATGCCAACTGTCTACTCGGTACAATGATTTAAAACAGGTAAATCGGCGGGTAATATCACGAGCTGAGTACACCTCATACAACAGGGGCCATGGTAGGTGACGTCATTGCAACGGCACCCCCGCCACCTTTTTCCGTTGTGTTCTGTCGCCATTACTGGAAACTAGAATTGTGATTTGAGGATGACACAATGCTCATTGACAAGCTATTCAAATGTGTAGTTATGCCTGTATTTGGTATATTCCAGTGCAATATTCATAGATTCAGTTTGTCGTTGAAATCCCATACCCGAATCAGCAATACAAATGATGCAAACACCAGAACTAGTAGTTGAACCTGCAGTGTTGTATGCCAGTACTGGGACTTTGGATTTCAATCACACTTTTGGCGACTCGGCTGGCAGGGTAGGCAATCCGGGAACCAGCCTCATCTCCATTCAATGCTTCAAACTGTTATACTTTGTCCACAACATTATGAATAACCATGTCTACCATGCAACTAAGTTCGATCATTAGAGAAACTGTGGTCAACAAATATAACATGGATTACTGATATGAGCTTATTCGATTTCCGGAGTAACTGATAAATATGAATCTGGTAATGGAACTCAGCATAATATTCCTTCAACGATGAAGCAATGGTAGCACAGTCAACTGACATGCATGGCAAAACCAGTTCATCGCGTCGACAAAAAATATGCATAACCTATCACGGATCACGAATAATTGCTAACACTAATAACTTCGAGGATAATCTCGGTATGTGATATGGCATTTCTATTGTAAATACAGTGATGAAGTCCGGATGTTTCAAAAGAAATATATCAATATATTTGATGAAGATTTATTCTATACTAGTGTCGGGGGTTATAACGTCGGGGAACATAACAAGTATATCATGAACTTTCCAAAAATTTGCGGTTAAAACTCTCTGACTGGTGGCATATCCTATTGAGAAAATTCTGGACATGCTTGCATAGTACTATAGGTTTGCAAGATATCACGGAAAAGCTTAACCATGGGACACGACGGGATCTCAAATACTCCATCATAGTAATCTGTTCTTGAAAAGCAAGGTTAAGGAAAAGAGCTTGACCCAGACATATTGTGGTAAGTTTCAGTCGTTCAGCTCCAGGTGTAGGGAAAATATTTCGAGGACATCGCCTACCAAGACCAGACAGGGCTGGACCCAATATCGCCAAGGCAGAATCAACTGATATTGAACATGCCACTTCCACTGGCTATACCTTGAAGAAGACTGAAGAGATTATCAGATTTAGTTTTTTGTTAGTATTTTAGTAACCATGTGTATGATAATGGTGGTCGTCTTCGACTGGGCATTGTTTCACACAGTAGAAGTCCCTTAACCAGTTTCCTCGGCTAAAGCAATGTGTACACCAGCCTTGTATCAGATACTCATTTTAGGCTTCAATGTTCGCTGATGGCGAAAAGCCTGATATTCAAGATGGTGTACTAACAGGGATTTTTAACCATAAAAAGCTCGCCAAGGAACGTGTCTAGTCCATGTACGGCCATGTACGACCTAGTCTAGAGTATGACCTAATCATACTCAACTGACTCAACTAAGTCCACTGTGCCGAGAGTTGTCGAGGGTTGAGCCAAGGTCGACCTCGTTGAACAATGCTATTTTCTACGAGGTTATACAAAAATATGTGTTACTTTTTGTATCATACAAGTAGCAATGGGACTATTGATGTTTGTAGAGGTCTGGAAGAGCTTCCCATCGAAGGGAGTGCGTTTAGAGGCCCGCCGTTCAGGCCCGTCCCATTTGGACTTCTTCTCCGTTCTTCAGGAGAAGCTTCTCTAAGTAAGTTTGGATAGGGAACTTATATCAAAGATGAATGACAGCCAGTTTTCTATCAGTAGCAGCTGATGTGACTGCATGATAAACTATAGATGCAGCAAGGTTAACCCACATTGTGCTGTAATGTCTCTCTCAAATATGACTAATTTTATATATTGCAGGTATCAACTACGTGGATGATTGTCGACTGATGCCAGAAAATCATTTTCAGTCACTCAAAAGTAGAATTTTGTCTATCGATTCACCTAAGTCACATAACCGTCGAAATAAGCGATTCTCGGCAGCCATTTTGAAAAAAAATGGCCGCCATCTTAAAATCCATCCGTTCTGGTGCAGCAAAAGTGTGTTGGTCAACTTCCTTGTGTACGCAAAAAAATGTGGGGATAGCCGTTTAAATTAACCTTTTATGTGTCTTAGAAGTGCTGATTGCGAATTTGATGGTTTCTGATGGCGGCCATTTTGAAATTCAAGATGGCGGCCAACTACGGATTTTCAAGCCGGACTTCCCCTCTAAAATGAATAATATGTGTTTCTCTGTCACTATGCAAATTGTCATGCTTTTATCACAAAGTGCACAATCGACCCATTTTTTGTTACATATCTGCTGGACTATATAGAGGCAGATATCTTATATAGTTCGGTAATACTTGCCGTCAATGTTATTACAAAAATAGAGAAACTCAGAATTCAGGTGTTTGATAGAATAACCTTTTTTGATAATACCGTTCTCTGGCGTTGGATTTACCACATTTTCAGAGGATCTAGCAAATACTACCAAGTGAGATGTGGATATACACCATCTTCATGTCCTTCTGGCGTATTGCCAGGAGTAACTACAAAATCGTCTCTCTCGTCGTACAGTCGTCAGAGTAAACCCTTTTTTGGTAGTGATATAGTATAGATTCGAATATGATGCTCGATCTGGACTATCAGTGGCTTCTTCAAGTTCAGCGAAGAGGGATAAGCGCTCGGTGAGTGAGAAGGAACGGGCTTTAGAATGGTTATCTTTGACAATTCCTGCAAATGCGTACTCATACGAGAAAAGACATAGGTCTGCAAAAAGTGGTGCAAAATTTGTACACACTGGGATATCTATTCGTTGTTGGTATATAATCTTACAGAATTTTACATAAACATTACAAATGAGAAATTCAAGCAACTCGAATATAAACAAAATAGAATCATCTCACGAACGATATCACTAATGTACAAAATAGAACTGGGTAATGAATTGTGGCCTCTGACAGTAATATAATGCTGACCAGTTTTAATGAACTCAGTTGATCTATACTCTCCTACTGAGAAATAGTAGTATAGAGAGTCGAGAAATAAGTGGATTCAAGAGGATACGTGTCTGTACGGTACATGTATATGTCCGTTAAATATTTTGAGTTTGGGTTGTCCTTTGGATTTTTGAGTGTTTTTAATTTCTAAATTACATCCCACACAATAATACATGTTAACAACGAAAAGCGGACTGTTTTAAATTTGACGATGGTATATATGAATAGCAATATGTGTTTATAACGTTCAATATTGATAAATTCCCACCGAAACTGTTGTAGTGGGTCTTTGGACGATAGACACTATAAATCATCCACTTTAAAGAGAAATTCGTGTTTGGATGAATAATTTAAGTTGTAAGTCCGCGTAGCAATGGTCTGTTATCCCTCTTCTCTCTTGGATTATTACATGGAAATATTGGCTGGGGAGCACACAAAATATTTGACATTTCCATGTACGTGATAGATTTGTTGAAGCCGTATCAATTTCTAATACCGAGACAAGAGAAACAGCTTACACCGAAAAAGTGTTCATGTAACGATTGTATGGCAAATTAGCATTCTCCATAATGCAGGTCTGTATACTCCGTCTCAGCCCTGAATACAGATTTGGGCAGTACAGACTCTTAAGGATGTCCGCTGCTGGTAAATCAAAGTAATTAACTTTTTGAATAATGTGTATTGTTGCATTGATAATTGTGTAATATGAGAAAAAACAAGGAAAAAAATATAGGTTGGTCTGAATTTTTTTAGCTCTAGGCAACGTTAAGTGGACTGACCCATGCTCAATTTTATAACACAAAAACATAGGGAATAGCCCTAGTTTTGAAGTATATTTCGAAAAATTCATATAAATAGTATTTAAATTTTTCTTATATTCTAACTGTTTGAAGATAATCACAATGTCTGTCAAAATTTACCAAATTGAATGAATGTTGGTGCGTAAAATTCTCGGCTAGAAGGCCTGTAAATGAAATCCCTATCTCTTAACCTAGGAAAGGGAGATAACCCAATAGAAAAAAACCCATGCAAAATGACCGACAAAGCCAAAAATCACCAGCGGACATCCTTACGTCAAAACAAATACGGAGATGAACATGTGAATTAAAAACGATCAAGGGAGGCAATATAAACAACGCATATTCGGAAAGGTCATGAGGTCACGAAGGCTGTTCGGAAAGCCTATTAATAAACGGCTTGACTTCATTCTTGTGGATTCGTCTTCTGTCATGGCTTGGCTTTGTCAGACGGACCAGGCTAGGTAGGGTTAATGCAAATTAGCGGTAAATATCCGGTTCATCAAAATGAGACACCGGATAGCGACTGGAGGAGGGGGCGCTGTTGGGTTACCGTAAAACTCATGTCAGTCAATGCGTGTTGCTTCTACTGGGTCTGCAAATAAAGCTATTACCGGTGTTCTCGTGGGTTGATACCCTAATTGATCATTCGATATATGAGCATTTGCCGGTAGATGACTTTGGTAAGCCTCATGGGTTCACTATAACCAGGCTGAACTTCCAACACTGGTCGAACAAAATTTTGACTATGCTTCTAAAGATGGCAAGCGACGCCCACTCACTCCCCGAAATTCTTTACTCAACGGTATTTGTAGCCAATGGAGCGGTGCTGCTGCACATTTAATCTGTGGATGTACCTGATCCAGATAGCATGTACACATTGGGTTCACGTTTAATACACCTTCGAGTGTGGAGTTTTCTAGGAGAACCTTTCAGGATGTCATTGGAAGGATTGTGTATTGCCAGAATCATATTTACTTCTGATATGGCCCATTCAGCGTCCTGGTCAACTTAACGAAGTCAACGACATGTTTTCTGTGATATACACTGAGCAAATCTTCAAAGAAAATGTCTAAAGGGATCACAATTTCCGAAACAATATTTAATGACCATCCCTTAAATACTCTACTACCTGGTGAGTATATGGTTGCTTAGGTGCAATTTTAACCTTCCATATCTTATGGCACAATGTTCGTCTGTCTGGGTGGAGACCGTCTTAGACTGGCGTTTCACTCTCGTGACGCGCAACCAATGCGAGTGCAACACTATCAGTTCAGGACCACTAATTTGTGTAGCTCTTTAATTCCATTACTTGCTTTTTCTAGTTTTATAAAGAAAACCGTTTAGTTATTGAAAATCATGCACCATCGGATTCGAAATTTGGCATTGTTGTTCTGAACTGGGTAACTGAAGCAGCATGCTTCAGTTTTCCTAATAATATTTTGGTTTCTGAGATAATGATGTTTGAAGTGTGATCTCGCGTTTTATCCAATATCAATGCATTCATTGACACCCCGCCCCCCCCCAAAAGATAAGCCAAAATTAGAAAACTGAGGCCCCGTTATTTTGTTGAAGGTATGCTCCAATAATTAAAATCATCAAATCAAAACTTTCAAACTTCTCTAAAAAAAACATAGGAATAAATATCTACCCACGCAACTATTTTATAGAACACCCCCGAACAGTCACTGTGCAGTCGCTCTGTTGTTATCGTGCAAGCTATCATTTACCGCCCAATCATCATGCAGTTTTCTACTTTCCCCAACTTCCCGAGCTATTTTAGCAACATTTTCTAAAGAAACATTGATTGCAGCGGGTTATGATCGAAACGAGTGTATCGAACTGAGTTTATTTGTTGTTTGAATCCTATAACCAGATAAGTGTGACCCGACTTATATAAGTGTGACCCGACTTTGAAGTGAAGGGAATACAATCATTTGCCATACTACTACTAGTCTCCCTTCTACCCTGAGTTTTTGGGGACCTGCCCAGATCTAGGGAGCATTTCCCTAAATATTTTTCTTATCCCATCAGCTATGGGGCTGAAACTTACCACTGGGTCAAGCCCGATCCGAAGATGTTAAAAAATCCAAGATGGTTGCTTTAATGACGTCACCGTATCATCATTTTTTCGGCCAGATTTTTTTATTTTCAATTTTTGTCATTTCTTCGCAAAACTGCATAATGATTTAGTAAATAAGTCTGATGTAAAATATAATTTTTGCACGCTTTCCCTTGCAGAAAAGCAGAAATTTTGAAGAAAAATGACGGAACATCACTTTTCTGGTACTCACATAATCGCCATTTTGAATTTAAAATCTGCTGGGGGTCATGCAAATAGGCTCCGAATGACCCCAATATGATAAGCTACAGAGTCACGGACTGTCGGCTCTCATTTTTTTCTGTTGTTCCAGAGGTAGGATAGAAATTTTGGCGAGGGAGACCTGGTAGGGTTAAAGCAAGAGACACTATGCATTGAGACAGCATGATTTAACATCACTACGACATCGTGCTTCGGCTGGGGTAACTCCACAAAGCTAAGTGCACATGTCTGAAAAAAACGGGATTAATCATAAAAAAAACAAACATATTATTTACTGAGAATGTTTAGGTAACGAAAATCTGTCAAGTGTACATATACTCTCCGAATATCGAACGCTTGAAAGTGGAATCACCTCAGCTCTTTCTGTTCTTCTTTTACACTGATTGACAGATTCCAAGCGTCAGACACTAACGACCGGTACCCCAGCAGCGACCGTTTAAATGATGTTTCTCAGTCGCTTTTTGCCTGTTCATATGAGCACAATGAGGATATTCAAGTACATGGTTCCTTACGGTCCCTAACCCCGGTCCAGCAACGCAACTAGGCGAGATATGTATACGCGATATGCATGTCCCACTAGAATATTACTGTCCAAAAAGGGATAGTTTACGATGTCGAAATCGTTATCATCTCTATGGACGTAAAGTCGACGAGAGAGAAGGCCCGCTTCATTTTGATAGAGAGGTAGTTGAGACATAATTCGTTTGAAAGTAAGAAGAACATACAAGTCTTGCAAAAAGGCATAAAGTAACAACCCAAAATGATTTTTTTTTAAATTATACGGGTAGAAAACCTTAAAAGCTAATGACAGCTCTTTATTCTTTGGGGGAATCTTATGTATCGGTAATTGATGTTGCCACTGATGGATTAAACACTGATTTGAATAATTGTAAAAGAATATTGTGTCTATGAAAAGGTGATTAAATCTTATCAAAAAAACTGGTGATAATGGTGACATTACGGCTGATAGTTTAATGGCCTTGTCACAGAACCTAAACTAAGTGAAGCTATTAACAAATGAAATATATTGAAGCGGCTTGTTCACATCATAATACCGATTCACAGCACGAATGTTCAATATTCACTTAAACCTTGTTTGGACAAATTACTCACATCTGTCCTGATTATTTAGTATGCTGAGTGTTTTTTTTAAATAAACAGTAGATTGGACCGAGAAAATCCAGACTGGAATTAGAAAGACCAATTCTGCCATGGACCATATTTTTGTTTTGAAACGTTTAATTGATACGTGCATATACGAGAAAAGCCTTGTGTGGTCAAAGCGAGGAAACGTTGAACCTACAGTACTCGCTGATTGGGCGGACTTCACCAAGAGCAGGGTCTGTGAAACGATCGGCCATACTAACAGAAGGATGCTTCTCCCAGCAAAGCAAGTACTGGGAAACCTCAACTCGCAAGACGTTCTAGGAATGACAAATCTCAAGATAATATAATATTCATATGTAGATATTACGCACACTATCATCTATCATCGAATACGTCTACTTACTCCCAAACTGCATTACGGTGGAAAATTTATTTAACAACCACAACACTTTTCTCAAGGAAACAGCTTCGAGCTTCTTTTAATCATGTTGGTAAGGGCTTTTCAGGAGATGAAAGCATTTTGGGAAAGACATTTTCTAAAAATGCTGGCGTTTAATGTATGTGGATTGAAAAACTTAAAAATTATTACAGCAGAAGTTGATGTGACAGGACACATATCGTACAGACATGTGTCCACATGGGAATTATCGATACGCTACACTGCATTTTCAGCACTGCCACAAACAACGAATATCATTCATGGGTTTTTGATAGAGTTGCTTAAATTTCTCATTAATAATATCTATGTGAAATTTATCAACCAGACAATATATCAGCATAATAACGCAGTGGGTTTCAAGTGTGCACCTCTTTTGACCGACCTGTATCTGTTCTCATGTGAATACGACTATATGCGAACGCTTTCAAAAACGATCATTTCAAAGCTCGTTCCTTCTCATTCACCAAACGCTATATAGAAAATCTTCTCGCTGTGGAGAGTCGATAAATGAATAATGGACAAATGACACAGCGATTTCTTCAATGAATTTGAGACAGATATCCCGAAATAAAAAAGCGGACCGTGTCTCTCGCGACTTTACTACTAGAGAAATAATTACAATGTCGACATCAGAAACTATCCCTTTCTGGACAGTAATATTTCAGTGGTACCTGCATGTAGGGTACACATATCTCGCCTAGTAGCATTGGCTATATCCTGTGTAAAATGTGACGATTTTAATCAACGTCACAAGACATCAATGCAAAAACATCCATGCAAAGTTTCCCAAATTTAGCGCTATATATCGCATGCTGATAACAGCATACGAAAATAGCTTGCAAGATCTTTGAAGTTATGTTTCGTAAGTTGTATCTAATTCCGCTTAACCGGGGCTAGGGGCTGTATGAATTTCAAGAGCAGTGGTCATATGAACAGTCACAATCAAAGCGTTATTAAGATAAATAACAATTACAATTAAAACCATACGGATTACAAATACTGATCAGTGATACGGATTTGATATTTATTGGAGTATGTATGCCAGCATCACTGAAAGCAGTTTACCGCTTCTCTCTTGCAGGAAACTAGCATGTGCTTATGTATACTACATAATTTTTTATTTGGCACTAATGTTGTTACATGAATTAAGTCTGAGAATCTGGACGCGAAAATTCTTTGATGGGCCACGGCTGAATATTGAATGATGGCCTAGACGCTTGTATTATTTACTTCACATACAAGATGTCCACATGAAGAGCTACAATAAAAGCGTGGCTGAGATACATATCATTAGAGGGATCATGCTTGTTCTTGTGATGCCTTTAGATATGCAGTCAGAATATTGGCCTGTGGAGTCCTATGACTTCGTTGATGGAAGACGGCTGAATATTGAATCAGGGACTAGACGATTGTAATTGACGTTTGGAGAATAAGTTTAGGGGGGAAACTTATCTTAGCCAGGCATAACAGGCATAACAGGCATAAAACTAAAATAACATAAACTCTCCGTAATGATACACGGAACAGGTTCTTATTATTTGAGTCATGTATTGGTGTAAGACAAGGAGAAACCTAGATTTCTATTGTTGTTAAAGAATGAACAGTATTTCAGAGTACATGCACAGAGTCAATTGTCCGACGAATGTAAATGAATAATTTAAGATATTTGTTATTGTTATATGATCCGAGATGTCATGCAAAAGCATCACTAAAATGCGATGGTGGAGGAGTGAGAAATCAGCTAAAACGGTGTGGGATCGTTTGTGACTGGTTAATGTTTATATAGTTCCAATTTGCTCCTCTGTATTCTGTCAATGGATTTTGTTGAGGAGCAGGCATGCATCTTAGAGAGCGAGGGAAGACTCACACCAGTCTCACACCTTGCTTAAACAAAAGAAGACTAACACCTACATCATCTGATAGTTGTGGATGGCTATCGCTCAGGAAATCTAACCAATCAGGTTGGTTTCCACTCCCGTTTAAGCAGTTTATTAATTGACGCTTCATTATTAGATAATTTCATTGAAGAATAATATTGCATTTTTGTTTCCAGAATGTCTTGACGATTATGGCATATCACGTTTAACTGGCGAGGTTTGGGAACAGGAGAGCGAGATTTGTGAATGCGTCTTTGAAGGGACAATAATACCCTGGCAATGGGAGGACCACAATCCCGACGAAGCGATGGTCAGATGTGAATATAGGCGTAAGTAGATGTCGGTTATGTCGGATGCATCTGCCAGAGTTTCTTTTTTATATATAGTTTAGCAAGAGTAACATTTTCCTGTGGTGACATTTAATATCGTGTTAACACCAGAGGTGTTCACAGGAGTTTAGTGCAGGTTCTTCTGTCGAGTATCTGCATAAATGGTATGCAATATACGCTCTTTCAATTGAAGCTATGGATATGTGTTAGATAGCTAAACAAAGTTTGTGATGGCTGTCAGTTTTCCAGTGTACTCATTTTATGATTTCGAAAATTTGGACACAGAGTTTGTCTCACACCCGTGGATGGAGTAAACTATTCAAGTAATGATGTGACGAGTATATAAGTAAGAGATATTGTCATAGCCTCAAGGGTATTCTCCATCTACACATATTCACGTTATTATTCTGAGTTATAATAAGAATATATACTACAACACAACACATTCGTTCATTACCTTTTGGCCGCATACCAAAAGCCCATCAACTAGATTCTGGTATACTATCTTTCCATTTGTGACGTCATTTATTGGCAGAGGCTCTAGGATGAATCTTTTCTTGAGAGACCTTTCGCCCAAGAACTACAAGCACTACGTGTCGCGACAAACAGATTGTTTGTAATATTGCTACAGAAGATGACAAGATAGTCATCAGTAAAGACATTCATTATTCAGCGTGGTCCACATAAGAATTCCCGAGTCAATGGTCGAAATACATTTTTGTGATAGACAGTGAGTACAAATCCAATGAGGTACACAGAAGGAATTAAATTAAGATCGTTTCTTGCAACAGAGAACCGGTCCAATGAGAGCAAGGTATGGTGAGGTTCTATTCCAAAGATACTTCTCACTGACAAGTATTCTTTCATCCAAATGAATTTGCAAATCGTTTTCTAGAGAATAAGGCAAAGAAAAATGCATTTTTCCATGAGCGTGGATCCATAATGATGGGATAGGTCGTTTCTGTGTGGATTACTGGAACATAAACGATGTCACGTAAATCCTTCCCTATGTAGGATAATCCTTGAATTCGTCACAAGGTGCTACGTGATTTTCTACATGGGATTTGGCGAGTAGCTTTCTGCAGGTGTAACTAGACGAATATGCGAATAAGTAGTCCACTTTAGTTCCAAGCAGTCAACGTCTGTCATTCGGCTTAAATGTTGTTCATTCAATGGTTAACCATATATAGCTGGTACTGACTGGAGTGCAATGCAAATCGTGGGTTGTATGCTTGAATCTATAAAAATGAAAGAAATCTTGATTAGATTATAATCTGCAAACAAAAGAATTGTAGTTTCTCTCAGAAAAAGGTGAAATACCTTAGATATGTTATCTCTAACTCTACTACAGCCACTCATTCCTCTAAATTATTCAATTCGGGGAGTATAGTGCATAAATATCAACAGAAATATTTCGCTTTCGGCCATTGCATTAAAAAAACGCACCTGGTTTCAGAGTTTATACTGTAAACATTCTGTTCCTCGTGATGATTGGATCTCAACAGAAAGTAAAATCAATTTAAGAACATTTTGCTGTTACCTATAAATCTGTACCGGTTCACTTTTTGATTTCCAATGCAGGCAATTTTCGAGGAAAGTCCAAGAAAACAGAAATTCCTTCCGAAAATCACGAATCGTCGAAAAAATACTAAATAATCAACAAGATTTGCCACAGCTTTATTATTTCGGTACATTTTCGACATTTTGACAGTACACCAACCACTGTGACCGAGCCTGTATTAGAGATATCATTCATGTGTTGTTTCTTGGTTAAAAGAGCTGATTCAATTTGTCAATAATTGTATCTGTGAGAAATGCAGTAGCACCATATACCAACAACAATATATTGGCATTCCAATGGGTACTATGGTTGCAGCCCGTTTAGCAGAGTCAATATTTGTTCTCTTCTGAATACGACAATATAAGGAAATATTATAAGATGACCACTTCAATGGTCGTTCCTTCTCATTCGCCAAACATGATATTATTATTATATAGACGATTTCATTGGATAATCCCCATATATATATATCGTGAAGGATATATATCAACGTTCTCTGGATTTGAAAGAAGCCGCTGATCGCAGATGCTCGTGGACACGTCTATTCCCCATTTTGCCTCCACTTCAAGTGTCTCGAAGTTCACGATAAATATTACACTGATGAAAATAATTATCGTAGCGCGCAATATCTCTGGCACTACACCTCGTACCTATCCCTCTTAACTCGATCCATATATGTAATATTAAATCCTCATAGTCACCACATGAACAAGCACAATCAAAGCATGAGTGAGATGCATAACACTCAATAGTCAGTCTGGGAAACGACTTGAAATATAATTGGCTTGAAAAATACTAACTATTCTCAAAACAGTTGAACGATTCTGGCCAGTGATATGGATTAAACTGTAGGAACAGGATCATGTCTTGCTGACAACATTTGAAACTATCTTGCCGGGAAATAGCTTGTTTATACTCTTATGTTTATTTGATGTCTTTTGGTGATGATACACGTGAAACATTGCATCGAAGACTTTTATCAACAGAATTGTTAAAAATAACACAAACTCTGTTAGCATCAACACCAATTTGTGTTGAACTGTTGATATATGAAGTTTAACAGAAAACCATGTTTATTTCAACAGAACATATTTTGAGTTTAAGCCATTTATCATAAAGTTGTGTTACCGCAGCGCATTTGTTTTTCACAGTGTAGCGTCGTGTTAATATTGGGCATTGAAATGAACGAAAAGTAAATGCTGAGAATGGGATTCCTTCTCATTCGCCAAACGCTATATAGACGATCTCCTAGCACTGGATAATCCCCATATTATCGACACTGTGAAGATTTTTTAGCCCCCTCTCTTTATGGATTTGAAAGAAATCACTGATATCAATGACATCATATCTGGACCTTTACCTTTACAATGAAGACGAGAATGAAGAGAATGAAGACGATTACAATTTTGATATAGTTAACTACCTATTTATGGATAGCAACATAGTGTTACATCTCCATGGTGTTCCAATGAACAGGCACAGTCAAAGCGATTAGGAGATTAGGATTTTGTGTATAGAACATCATCATGTCTTGTGAACATGATTGAAAACTGTTGACCGCTTCTCACTTGTATTGTTTTTGTTTCATACACATTTGAAATTGGTGCTGTCAAGGATTCGAAAGGAAACATACCGTACAAACATTTATCCCCATGGGATTTCACGACTCTCTCTACTATAATCTCTATGCAGGACATGATTGGCCGTCTTTTTTCATTATTAGTATCGGTGTTCAAGAAACTGATCGCCGATATATTAACCTCAGAAGCCATAAACCGTCCTTTAGCTCTATTACATAGAAGGGATATCAGTCATGGGATTTTTCATTGTCTGTAGATTTGCTTTACTTTCATATTGATAATATCAGTGTGGAATTTGGCAACACAATACATTGTATATCAATATGCATATAGGTATTTCAATGGGTACTAACTGTACACCACTTTTGGACGACTTTTATCTGCTCTCCTATGAATACGACTATATGCAGACGCCCTCAAAAACCGATCATTTCAAAGTTCGTTCTTTTTCATTCACCAAACGTTATATAGACGACCTTCTTGCTGTGGACAATCGCTATACATATGAGGCAGTGAAGGATGTATATCCATCTACACTAGATTTGAAGGAAAATAAATGAAGAGGGCCTTCTCTCTCTCGTCGATTGTACGACAAGTGAGATGATTACAATTTTCGGCATGGTAAACTATCCTTTCCTGGACTAATATTCCAGTGGGATCTGCATATGGCGTAGACATATCAAGCATAGTGGCATTTTCGTCACAAAATATTGTTGCAGAAAGAGGGCTCATACACCGAGCACCTCCACTCAAATTTCTCAAAAAAAATGCTCGCATGCTCATATCAAAATACGAGTAGCGTCCAAGATAAATGACGTTACGTTCCATAACTTGTGTTTAATTCCGCTTAACCTGGGGCTAAGTGCCATGTGTCCCATGTACTTTAAGATCCTCATAGAGTTCATATGAACAGTCACAATCAAAGCGTGTCTGAGAAACATCACTCTCTGGATAACGAATTTACAACGAATATCATTTGGATTAAGAATATTGTTCAGCGATACCGATTTGATGTTCTTGGAAAGATATCTTGCCAGCATCATTGAAAACTGTTGACCGCTTCTCTCTTGCAGGAGGGTAGCCTATGTTTATGTATGCTATGATAGTTGTTTTGTTGCTTTTTGAATATGTCTTTGAATTATGGAAGCGGAAATTATGTAACGGACGGCGGATGAATATTGAATGACGGATTAGACGCTTGTATATTCTGTGCGAAATAGATCTTTTGATTATGGACGCGGAAGATCTTTTTTGGACGACGGCTGAATATTGAATGTCGGATCTTAGGCTTATCACATCTTTATGGGGGACGACATACTGTGTCCTACTAACAACAGAATACAAAACAAAGACAAATGTGCATCACCTCGCCAATATGTCTATGGTTTCCGACTAAAAACGGAGGATTTTTTTTTTAGTTTCCGGTGACTTTATTATCGTTCTACAATTTTAATTTCGCAAAATCTTCAATACGGTTCTAGCGATGTGCGACGCATATTTCATTCGAGGAAATAAGCGATGGATGTAAGTTATATTGACGCCTTTCATCAACAGTTCTGATGACAGAGCGTTTATTATAGTGGTTTTTTGATACTCAGAAGTTCTGATTACATTTGACATATACTAAACGGACAATGGCGAAGTCTAAACCATAGAAAAAATTGCGACACTGCCAGATTTGCCTCACGCTTCAACCATTTGATCAGTCCCCTGCTTTTGCAATGCTCTACTTTACAAATCACCGGAAATGACGTATATCGGGATGATATCAGCCACGTCTATTCATACGCTCGTCATCAGCCATTTCATGATTAGAATTTCAACGTGGGCATGTCACTCAAAGCAACGTAATTCCTGCGTATTCGTGAGCTCGTGAATATCGATTACGTCATGCACAGATTTACATAACTTGCTGTAAGTCCGCTTTCACTACTAAGCCCCTGCTTTCGTGAATTTCTATACCGTTCCACCAGTGCAAAGACTGCTTCGGACCGACGATAATATGACAAGCGTGCGCAAAGTTACTTCTCTTCTGTTAATCGATCAATGTAAACAGAATGTGCATTAATTACTATGTGCATTATCTTAAATCTTTATTACGCTTTATGGAATCATGTTACATAAAACACATTTATAGTGCGGCATACATGGTAGTGCCCTGCTGTTTGCTGGTCCTGTGTATCTTTTCTTGCAGAAATTTTATAGTGAAGATCGGTTTACTCACATTTCATTGAAGTTTCGTGGGTGACTTACCATTCACTAAACTGCCATATAGCCCTCAGCGTCATACAATATTTTTTAACACGCAATAATTGTCAGGAGACATTTGTTCGTATATTTTTCCAACATTCATATGCACGTAGCCCAAAAGTATCGCACATTACGCCTGCTATACTACTAAGGTGGTTAGGAAAACGAATAAACCAATATTAAAGTTCATTATTGAGGTTGGGGAATATTTAAATTTC
This sequence comes from Hanleya hanleyi, assembly GCA_036873755.1. Lineage (NCBI taxonomy): Eukaryota > Metazoa > Mollusca > Polyplacophora > Lepidopleurida > Hanleyidae > Hanleya > Hanleya hanleyi. Next base: position 63,336 of record JAVTVY010000123.1, read on the forward strand.
AGCAGAAAATTCAAGATGATTTCCTTGTGACATCACAGATTTACGACTGAAAAATAAACACTGACCTATTGAATTCTCCGTCGGGGAACTGAACATATGACAATACGGTGGTATAAACCATACTGATATAAAAAAAAAACAATTCACCGGATATATTTTGAGACAAGTTTTTAATATTCCGATAAAAATGTAAAAAAGATGTATTTTGTTTCGATCTGAAACACAGGAAATTCCACTGAAATAATATCCCTTATACGGAAACGGTGTGAATTAAAGATAAACGATGGTTATACAAAAACGCAGGCTGCAAGTTTAGCTATATATTTGTTTCCATCTTTGCAGCAGCAAAAGAATTAAATTCCCCGAAAGTTACATCAGATGGTTTGGTTTATCTCGTTTTATCTTGTTTTATCTTTTCAGCTTGTATTAACTGGTTAACGATGGAATCACTCGATCCCGGTGATATTTTGGAAGATCCGATAACAGGATATATATGCGTGTGCCATACAACAAAAGACGCCATGAACGAACTCTTTGGCGGAAGTGGCGAAGTGTCCGTCCTGAGCTGTTTTGATAACACTACGTAGATGCGGAATTCGCGTTGTTATAGGACAATTAAAGCGCAATGTGATATTGTCTCTGAATAGTGCTAGGTTTGAATGTGGAGGCTAGTTTAACTGCTTACTGTTTTCAGTGTACACTAGTGTGAGAAGAAATGTAGCGAACAGGCTAAACAATCCCTGACAATATGTAACTTCTCTGTATGCTTTCTCTTGCTCTCGGTAGGCTAGTAATGTTTTAGGTTTATCACAAAGCCCATAAAATAACAAGGTAAGTCAGGAGCGAAGCTCAGCCACCTAAATGAAATCCCTATTTTTGTGACAGCGGAATGGGAACTGCTTTAGAAATGCGCACTCTGTGCACATCTAAAAGTTTTCCAATGAATGTTCTTCTATGGGAGACAACTCCAGCTCTATCAAGCACATGCAGTTCTAGCCAGGTTCCCAAAATCGGTGTCACAGAAACGAGAGTATCATTTGTATGGGCAGATTCTCTGATGAATTACCTTGTTCCTATACAGGTTCGCCCTATTAACCCACCGAGAGAACATTGTGGGCTTTCTTTAGTCGACTATGGTCGGGGCTGCGAGTTAGTTCAGGGTAAATTCCAACCCTGTTTATGTTAAAACATAGACAGGAGACAGTTTAGTCTGTGGGACACCTTAACACATTACTCGGGACAGGTTTCTTTCAACAAGTGAAGTCTTCGTTTGACATTGACTAGGAACAACCAGCTACCTCTGCACTGCAGAAAGATTTGTGTCCTCAAGCTGAACCTAAGTGCCTATTCTCTTCTAGAGAACCACCGTATGTAACCTTCTATATTGGTATTAGTGGAATTAGCAGTAACTACCTTTTAAGGAGTAGGAAAAAGAAAACTTTTATTACAAAATACACACATGTGTTTGTATTCGCCGTCTATAGCCGAGACCGTATATTGCGATCAAGATTTCCGTTCGTCCGTCCGTCTGTCTGTCCGTCTGTTATTTTTGCTTGTCCGCGCTACATCTCCACTTCCATGTCATGGATTGGTACCAAACTTTGGGTATACCTCACTCATGGGTCAGACCATCTTCACAAGTCCAAGTAAATCCTAAATCCTCGCAGAGGGTTTACCTGGGTGATTCAAATAAGTTCTTCTTGAGTCGATGCCTCTGTTATACAATCTCGTACATTTCATCCGCCGCGCATGGTTTGAATTATCATGTCGACATCCCAAGCCTGTGGTTTTTGCTTTGACTTCCCATGTCGATTTCATCCTGACATCAAAGCACTTTGGCCCGCGATGAAATCCAAACCTGTCACATCTCATATCTCGCAGCGGGTTGGCATAATCAGCTGGCTTAGCGCGTTCACTGATTGGTTTGATTTAGGTGAAACCCCTTGATCTATTTATATATCCAGAACTGATATCGGTAACTAACCAGGCCAGTGTATCGATCCTAACAAATCGATCGATACACTGGCTCGCGAAGAAGAGTATTCATTTTGAGGTCAACAGATCAAAGGTCACTATGATTAAAAATCCGGTAAATCAATGGGAATTGTGTTTATGCTATAAGTACATTTCAGACTCGACGTGGATTGTGATGGCAAAGAAGTCTAAGCTTGTTGATGTTTACACCTCTGCCACGTTTGGCCGAAGAGGTACTGTCTGCTAGTTCCGTCCGTCTCTCTGCCCATCTTGCTGGTTAACACAATATCTCTTGAACGATTATAGCCAGGCTCACTAATTTCATATAACATTTGCAACTGGCCATGGGCAATGAAGATGAGTGACCTTGACCTATTTTATCTACATCAATTTTGAGTATTGGTTATCAATTTTTATGGGTAACATCGAAGTTCTCCAAATTGATACTACTTATGCTACTGGTGATTGACTAGAAGCTTTTTCAATTTGATTTACCTTGGACTATTATATCCAGGTCAGATTCTGATTGGTGCAATATCTCGAGGGATCATGGCTCGGCTCTTCAATTTACACTATAGTACATATGCTATTCAAGTTGAACATACTCGACCTATTTCATCAAGGTCAAATTCTAGTTAATACAATCTGTTTGAAGGCTTATATTTAAGCATGCACGGGCGTATATTGACGCCCATACGGCTCTTGTTAACACTGGTGTGGAACACCATACTTATGCCAATTTACAGTACGCCTTGACTGAGACAGTTTAAACTATTCGGGGCCCTGAACACCAAATTGTAACACTATTTGAATATGTTACATTATACAGATATTGCATGCTGTGCGGTGTGACGTCAGGATTTGTCAGCTCGAAACAGGTGATATTCAACGAGTGTGGAGGTCACGCCCTACAGTGGGCAATATCTGTTTTAGTATAACGAATGTTTCTTAACCCTATCTGGCATGGGCTTTTTTGGACCTGTCCAGATCTGGAGGCCATTTCGCCCCGCCTCCCCCCTACATATTTTCCTACCCATTGAGCTAGGGGGCTGAAACTATACCCTTGGGTCAAGTTCAATCAGGAAGTATAAGAAATCCAAGATGGCCGCTGTTTTTCTTCGGCCAGATTTTTCGTTTTTCTTGGAATGATAAATTAGTAAATAATAGTCTCATGTGCAATAAAATAGATTGACACATTTTTCTTCGCGGAAAAGCAGAAATTTGGAAGAAAAATGACGAAAACATTACTTTACCCTACTGTACCAGATATTACCTACAAAGTCTCCCATGTATTGCTCTCTTCAGCGCCACATCCACATTGCCACCATTTTTTGTTTTATTTTATTGTAAAATGTTTCTATATTATTAGGACATACCACGCCAGATATACCATACAATGATAAATCTGATTCACAACTTAAGATAAAGGAATCCCCACATATCAGCAAATTCTGCCTATCTGAACAATAGTATGTCATCGACGCCTTTGTACGGTATGCCTTCCTATTCAATGTATGATATGGCCTGCTCATCACTTTCAGTTGTTACCTTGCAGTTTATAATTGTGTATATATCCTAGTTGGTTGTTTCCTATCTTACTGTATTGTACTTTCAACTATTTAAGAAAGTTGATTCAACCTACATGTATGTATGTATATATAATCCTACCTGTACCCTCACTCAGTGCATTAACTACTCGCCGAGGATGAAGACAGTTGTCTTTGAAAGAGAATACATAATGAATTTAATTGCAGTAATCGTTTTATTTATTTTGAATTTGGCTTACATTACTCCCTAATTCACAAAATATCTTGGAGAATTCTCAAACTTGTGTTTATTATGTTTATATAAATGTGTTTATTTGAAATTCTCCGAAGACATTAGAGATTTACAGTCATTTACGGCGAAGCAGAAGACTGTTGAGTTTTACCCCTAAGGCCCTAATTTTGGTCAAATTGTATTGTCTGTGTTGTTCGTCAGTAGGGGTAAAAGTGCATATTTGGGCAGGTTGATCTTTGAGCAGAATTATCTCCCCTGAAATTATGCAAATTCCAGAGATGAACCTGTCCCGATTTGCACTTTCGGTCACGTGACCCGGCCGTATTTCACAGCGGTGATGCGGTCAATTTCTCCGTGGAGTTAAGGTCACTACTACGGCCGACAAAAATAAGTCCCCAGTTATTTCAATGTTAATGTACTCTCCCAGCTACTTCAACGTCAGTTGACTTATGCATGTTATTACACGTCAGACAAGTCGGATCTTGTCTTGGGATTGCCGTGGTTTCATCAATTCGGGGACAAGTCTCAACATCTTTTAGTGATGGGACGATACGCCATCAAGGTGTGTTGAATGCATTGCGAGTTATACACCCTTTATTATTACATTGCTACGCTGTATGGACACGTTAGTATTATAATATGGTATAGCCTTTATCATGGTAAAATACCACTCGCAGAACGTAAAAATCCAAGATGACGGTCACGACGTCGGTTCAGCATTTCTGAACATTGGGAAAGCCCTTTTCTTTAGCATGACGACGGTACAACAGACACAATGGTCCAGAGACGCTAATAACCCGAAAGATTGAGATCATGACGACACCCATACATGAAGGGGTGCAAGAAAAACTTGGACTTGAACAAATCTGGATGTGTCGCCAACAATCTAGAAGAAGGGGCATTGTGGGTAGTTGTCCTTCTGTCTCGCACTGTAGAGTATGATGGAGGTGATCTCGGGACCGAGATTGAATCTATTCTAAGCGAGGGCGCTTTGATTAGCAAATAAATAATCTATTCTATTATATTCCCGACCGGAGATGGAATTTCTCTGTAACGTTGCATGCGCACCGGGCAGGGAGGCAGGGGTGGACTTTTTAGGGACTGTGTGGACCATACATGATAAGAATGGGCCGTGTGAGGTGTGATATTGAATCTTTTGTGGGGTAGGGTCACAGTGGAAGTGCCTTCACGTAGAAGTAGAAATATGGTGTTTTGCTGTCTAGGTGAACCATCCTAGTCAAAATGGGCCGTGCTGGATGTCATATTCATCTTGGTCATGTTCGGTCTGGCTACCTTGTAGAGTTGCCTCTGTGTGTACGTGTGTGTGCGTGTGACTGAGTGAGTGAGGAAGAGGCGTGGGGAAGAGGAGTGATCATATAATATCGTATGTGAACCATTAGCGTCAGTCTCCGTTAGACAGCTCCTCAAGTGTCTTCGAGCAGTCCAGGAAACTGTAACGGCAACATGTCCCGGGACAGCTATTTTCGGATTTTCTGGGTCTTGGTGGATGGAGCCCTATATCCTCTTCCACGTGACACTTGGTTTTCTTGATGAATGTATGCGTGAGGTTGCCTTTCGTTTTAAGCGGCAGCAGGCTATATTGTTCAGAGATAGCCATGACTGTTTTTCCGATGTATAAGACATTTGGATGTAATCCTGCTCTATCTACTCAGCAGGAGTATTCATAACCTTATCCAAAATGAGAGCCCAAAAGGTGGGTTCGTTCTCAATCAGGCATATTTGGGAAGTAGTCTGTCTATCAAACGATCAAGGAGACCGTATCATTGGAGGGATTCTATCACTGCAGCGAAACACTCACTGCATCAGTATCAGTCGGCGGAATTTCGGAATCAGACGGTATACACTCAGCATCTGCATCGGCCTCCGGCGCCTCGGTGTCTTCCTACCCATATATATTCTATATCTTAATGACTGGTGAAAGTTCGTTCGCACTCGGATCATGTATTATCCATGTTGACGGAAGGTCGACTCTGCTCGTCCTTTGGATGCGCTGGCTTATATTGATGTAACAGTAACGCCCGCCAGCGCCTATCTTAGAGCCCTAGTGACATACCTCAGACATCCCGAATGGTCTAGATATCCCATGAAATTTATACTAATTCATAGAAATGTAGTCAGGTCTGTACATCCATGGCCCACCTCAAGTCTACCCACGCATGCGCAAATTAACGTGACATCAATCAAGTCGGACTTTAACCCACGACAGCTTCAAAGTGAGACCCTGTACGTGTACGGCTCATTTGGACGACGGATGGTCCTTTTTCTAATACTACCCAACGCGCATGCACAGATTAACGGCACTTTCAATAAAGCGCTTCAAAATGTCACCCAGAATGATCCATTTGGACCACGGATGGTCCACCTCTATCCAAAACGTCCACTCGAACGACTTTTGTCTATTACGCAGATTAACGTGACTTCCACGAAATCTGCCTCTGTCAGACTGTACCTCATGAGCGCTTCAAAATGACACCCCAAACGACATTTGCACCAGGGATGGTCCAACTTGACCCAAAAATGCCCACACCAGGCCTGCTTGCCCACTGCGCATGCGCATCATAACTTTTCAGAGAAAGTCGTCTACACTGATCCAACCCAAAATGTTATAATACGATAATTAGTTGAAGGGCTGAAACGTACAAGTAGCAATTTGGATCAGACGTTACCCATCACTTTACCCCTTATCCATGGCATAATTCGGCTGCTTCCGTTTGTGTGCAAGTCGGAATTTGAATGTATACTGTTCAGAGCATCTTATCTCCTAGCATATTTTGGCCTTCTGTGCAATGATGTGCGCATTGATTGTGTGGCTGGTGTCACAGAACGGACATTTAGGTTTTGTAAGACGGATCAGCTTGGTGAAGGTATTAGGTTAGCAATCCCAGGGGGTGGTAAACCTTGTCCGCTTGATGCCGTATCTCAGGTTATGCACATGCCTAGGCACGTTGAAGGTGAGCAATTTCTGTTGCATTTTGATGGTTGCCCATTGATTGTGTATCAGTTTGCGGGAGTACTAAAGAAATCACTCTCATTCCTGAATTGCCAATCTCACCGATTTAATACTCATTGCTTCAAGATTGGTCATGCTTCAGGTTCAGCCGCGAAGGGTGCGCCAGGAGAGGTAATCCAACAGCTTGGTAGATGGAATTCTGGTGCCTTCCAGAGGTATATACGCATAGCCACCCCGTACCAAATTATTGCTTATAATTAGGTCCGTTGTGGGGCAACTCAGTTGTTGATATATTGCATACTTGCACTTGTATGTTTGAATTGTTGATTAATACACAGGCTTTCAGCTACAATTAAATTCCCTAATTGTCAAGGTATTGCAAGCACCTTTGCAAAGTTTGCTTTGGGAGTGTTTCTCAGAATCTCATGCAGAATCATGCATGTAGCTTCTAACTGAAGCAATCACTACACATACCAAGTTCTTTTGCAGATACATCACAGAGGCGCAGCACCACAGTTTGGATCGTGGGTTCCAGTATTGTTTATTGGGCCCAGCATAGCGCTGCTTTCAAATCAAGTGGAATTGATCGGCCTCTTACCACGCCATGGCATAAGTATCAACTGGATCGGTGGGCGAGGCTTCAGGTGACATCTTACCCAATGTACGCGAATAATTAAGAATATCACCGTCACTACTTGATTTTCTGATAATTCATGCCGGCGCCAATGACCTCTGCACTGTAGCTACCTGTCATCTAGCTCTTAAGATCCGGCATGATCTCCATCATTTTCAGAGGTTGATAATTACTGGATGCAAAGTAGGTTTCTCCCACATGTTGCCATGCATCACGTGACCGGATACTAGAAATGCAGGTAGAGTTGCAAAGAAACGCAAGAGAGTGAATAGGACAGTCTCTAACACATTGAGGCAGGAATGATGGTTTGTTATCCGTCACCCTGATATTAGGGGCGACATGTTTTCTTTATTTAGAAGCGATGGGGTACATCTGTCTTGAATTGGAAATGATTTCCAGGTAAACGTTTTTGAGAGGACAATCGAGGAGCTATTTTCCGCCTGCCGACTATTAAAGCCATTCCACAAACGCCATTATGTATCGCTTTAGACCTGGTACACACGAATAAGTTTTTGGAAGTCTGTGGTGGCCATTACCTTTCTTATAAGGTTGTATTATAGATGATGACCGTAGCAGAGCAGAATATGGGGAAAGGCCGTAACAGTCTTCCACAAATTTGGTCTCACTTGTCAAGGAAAACTGGGTTGTGTGTACCGGCCTTAAGTGTTTGTTGCCAAGCATTTGGATTCGAGTATCGCGATATATTCTAAACAGATAAATCGGAGATAGCGAAGGTATTGAACAGTCGATCGCGTTGAGTTAAATTCCGTGTACATGCCCACGGTTTTGTTGATCTGTTGCTTGGGACAGTCATCCTTGAAGATATCCGTGTGGCGGTATTTTCATGGGGCAAAAATTGGATTTATAGGCTAATTTGCATAAGCTATTTGTGCTTCCCTTTGTAACTATTGTAAAGGGTTCTGATCCGCTAGGTAGCCCAGGGGATTGGGGGATATATATATATATATATATATATATCTCATGTTCAAAGTTCTGTGCAGCCATGTTGGTTGGACCGAGATATTTCTCATGTGGGTATACTTTGTATACTTGTATTCAACATGATTCGTTTTTCGTCATATGTGTCCCCATTTGAGGGCCATATGTATAAATCGTTGCCAGAACTGAATAAACAGCCGTGGCCTAATTATCTTCACACCAATATGTGTTCAGATGGTTCATGTAATTAACAATTCATCAGTTATGTGAATGGCGAAATATTTGATAAATGCAACTAACGGTAATCGTTAGTTTACATTATCCGAATTTGAGCAACTGTGTGGCTTGTATGGTTTAAGGGAGGTAACCAGTTCCACTATTATCCACAGTTATCTACCTATCTATTTGCATTGCGGGTATACCGAAGTAATTATAACGTGCGCGAACCAGTTGCGCTCGTTTTACCAGCTGCTATCCAAACCAAAACTCGGCGTATTTTGGTTAGCATAACAGCGATTTACATCCATAACCCACCAACCACCTCCTCCAGTTTAAATAGTGGGCATTTAGAGTTGCTTGTGATTTAGATCTGGTATTTAAGTAGCTATTTCTCACTATTGTGTGTCCCACCAAATCTATTGAGAAAGTTTTGTTCATTTTTTTAGAAATAAAAATTGGTGTGTTCTGAAACTTATGTCACTGGTACAATGCAAGTATAATGAAATTCAGTCAAAATATTATCAAATAATAATCAACAGAACTATCTGTTTGAAACATTTTCTGTTTTAGGTGGTCGATCTCTGGGTTGAATTTTGACGTCAGCCATTGTCGATTTGGAACAGTCCAATACTTGTAGGTTTGTTAGGCATTCTGTTCCATTCATGGAATTTCAACAGTTTCACAGTGTTGCAATTCCACAGCAACGCCATGATGTCACGATATGACGTTACAAAGACCACGTATCAATACTGACCACAATATCAACGTCATAGCGTTGAGCTTGACGTCACATTAAAAAAGACAACCTCTCACTCTTTTTAGCCGACGTCCGCGTGATAAGATAGGTCGGCCTTTTGCCCGAGCATAGAGGTTATCCCGGAAACCATCTTGGATATGGGGCAAATCGACGGAGCATGCGAGCACATGGCCACCGTAAAAATCAGCATCCTGATTTACCGTACCTGTATCATTTTCAATCAGTTTATGTGGTTTATCTCGTCCTTGTCACGTCGCTTTGGTAAATAAAAATCGCCATTTGTTCAACTACACAGATCACGTACCTTTTGTCCTAATTTAGTTCGTTTTATCTAATGAATATTCATGTGGAGTGGGGCTATTGTTGGCCCCGACCCCTTTTGAAGCCAGGGAAGTTTGACGGTGGTTTTGGCCAACATCGCTTTTTGAGGAATTATTCAGAATTATGTGAGTATTCTTGAATGAAACTATATCACAGTTTTATCTCTAGGATATTATCAATAATTTTTTTTATCGCCAAAAACGAGGAGCAAAATGCACCATAACTGGTGGAAAACGGGCGCCTGCTCACTCTCGCTGTCAGCATTATAGTACAGCGTAATCTTTCCAGAACTAGTATAAATTGTGACTTCTGAGGTTTGTTGACTTGTGATTAATTATCCTAGTGACGTTTTTAATAAATTGATCTCTCTGAGGTAAATATGAAGTAATAAAACGGAGAAAAACATCAAATTATGAATGCGGCAAATTTCTCCATTTGAGGAGGGTCAAGAGTAGTGTATATGTATATGCCTACGAGCGAAGTCGGTGTGTTCATAGTGACTAAAATCCTTAAAGAAATCATCTCAAATAATGAGGATGATCTAGATTAAGTATTATTACTTTGGACGACCCGATTTCCCTCCATTATTCTGTTATTTGAATATATTGCTAAAATCATAAAATAAGGCATTTTTGTCCCATTGCCGCTCGCCTAACTGACTTTTTTCTGTTTCGGCGATTTCTTCAAAGGTCCATAAGAGTGAACTTAGGGGTTTCAGCCTTGGGTCCTGTTCGTTGGGAATCCACATATTTAGAACAGGATGCATGCAGCGTCAGGTGGAAATAGGATAATAAATGTGAACGTATCCTGCATAGAAACATACTACATGTACCTCCCTTTCAGACGCTGCATGCATCCTGTTCCTCTACCTACCTATCTTTAAATACGGGTATACTAAAATTAGGTTGCTTTAGAACAGTGTACGGAACACTCTATATATGTTAGTATGTGCTTCCATTTTTACCCAACATTTTTTTAGCCAACACTCTGCCGGCATAGTCCTTAATATTCAAATCATGATTATTTTGTTACCATTTAGCGGTTCTCTGAACATGCACCGATGCTACCATGAAAACAAAATCGAAATCATTTCCTAAGCTGAACGACATACTGATAACATCAGCGTCATTCGAATCAAATCCCAAGTAAACATTCAAAGCTAGACGTGGATGCCGTCCAAACATAAGGTCAAATGGGGAGAACCCGGTACTGTCGTGCTTACTGGGATTGTAAAACTGAACAATGGAAGGAGCGCAAGTATTTCGGTCTACCTTTTGTTCTGCAGACAGGGTACCTAACTTGATGTGAAGAGTGCGCTTGAAGAGTTGGCACATTCCGTTTCCTTTAGAATGGTACAGTGTCCCCAGAACATTTTCTGGCAGGATATTTCACAATGTAAGGAATATAATTATATTATAATTTATCCCTGAAGATGACCTCAATTATTGGTACAGTGTGCGGTGATTTTTGTCAATTCCATTTATCTCACACCTGTTGTGACCCGAGCGTCAACGTTTCGGAAACCGATATGCAAATCCGTAATGTCAAAAGTATACGAGCAGCAGTACGCGCAGTTTGGTTACGAGTTTGATCCGCTACCATACCCATCTTACAAGGTTTCCATAGATGAATAATCTGTAAAAACCAGCATGTTGAGTTGACTTGTAACGAAACTAACCAATGGTGAACTCATTTCTGATGTTCGATTTTTTTCTCTCGAGGCAGCGATCACAGACATTTCAAACATCAAAGATACTAAAATCGAAAACGGATGAGCTCCAGAGTGCGACTCCTGCCTTGATGGTCTACGTCATGAGGGTGAACACCCGGAACTGTGAAAGTGGTACCAGCTGGAACAGATCCTGGCCTTCTTGATGTGCTTTCCGGAAGGGTACCGTATCTTTTTATACAAGCTTGTCCCACTCATTCAACGTGCACTTCACATCCAGGTCCTCATATGACAGCGTCCCTTGCTCTGGCCGCTTCCCGGAATCTATAAATTAAGTCACTCTACCTAAGACGTCATCTGTTACCTCGTCTTCCCTTCAACTAAGATATCCCTCAGGAGTGACAGATATATCTGAGTAACACACCGGGCAGGTGGGACTAAATATGGACAACCCGCTTCCAAGTTTACACCCAGTAGTTTTCGAGAATAACCGATGTATCCTTTGACCGTGACAAATCGGTTTACCACATCATAAGGGATGCCAATTTTCCGACGTCACCTCCTGTATCTGTTGCGAGGTTGGGATAGGGGGAGAGAGCATGTGCATCTCTCTGACTCGATCCGAACTTGTACTGAACTAAATGTAGAAATCATATGTTGAAAACTCAGCAAGCCACCTATGTCCCGTCGTATCTAGGTTGGCAGAAGCAAGCGCATATGTCAAAGTATTATTGCCGGTTTTGACAGTGAAGCGGTGGTTTTAGAAATAGACGTTATATTTAGTACACACGACACAGGTTCAATCCTAAAAAACACCTTCTTATGCGCCGTATAGTTCTTTCCTGATTTTTTTCACACCGCAACTTGCTCAAGCGATCACTCGGTCGAGGCCACTCTGTTGCTGATAAAGCATCGCGCCTTAACTATCTACCCTGACGTCGACATTTAAGAGAATTGGTAAGCTACAATCAGCATACGCTAATACCGGAGGGCCCCCAAAGCCTATCTCGAAGCTCTCCTGATTCCGATCGTCCCATGTCTACGCTGGATCTCTGACGAATTTGGATATCCGGGGTTTCTTCGGCCGGCCAACCAGCTAGTGGCTAAGTCAGCGGACAATGTATAATCGGGCATGAATCTCGGCGAAACCCATATTCAGATGAGTCGGCCATTTCTCCAATGCCTTTATCTTCTCAGGATCGGTATCTCTGCCAATTTGGTGAAAACGTATTCCCAGCGTCGAAAGTGCTCTTCATATGTTTTCAAAATCATGACGTCAACGATGTAAACAAGGCACAATTTGAGATGTAAACATTAGGTTTTGAAAGTTGCTGGCGCGTTTCCTAACCCAAAGGGAATATGATTACACCCATAATAACTCCATAATATGTGAACCTACAGAAAATGCTCTCGTGCACTTGTGCTCTTCATTAGCATCGACCTGCCAGTATCCGGATCTAAGGCCCAATTTGGGAAACAGTGCTTCACCCGTTGGACAATCCAAAGTCTCGTTATCACGAGGTAAGGTGTAGCTGTCGCACACGGTCCGAACATTCAACTTCCGGTAACCTATGCAAAGTCGAATACTATTGTCTGGTTTCCGGATACATATTAACATTCGAAGAAACAAAACTGGTAAATAAATGGTCGATTCAAACATTCGCAAACTGCGACAACTTTTTTTATCGGTACACAAAATCTCAGTTTGACGAAAAATACCTTCAAAATACTCTGAATATCCAATCCTGGGACGGAAAATGGGTCATCAATATACTCAGTGCACCTTGAAACAAATTTACAGTGAACTATAATGAGCTATTCTTGTCATCATTTCGAAACGAAATTGTTAAAAAGTAACCCATCATATCAGCTACGCATACCTCATTGTGCCGACATTTAATGAGGGGCATTTGTTCATCAAAACTTCCAATTGCAAAAATATTGATAAAAAAGGCAGCATTGGTACGGTAGTTCCTCAATGTCACTGGATTGGACGTTTAAAGATACTCTTCGTCGAAAACAAAATCGTGTTTACCGGTACCAATCTTCGGAAGTCAGGGCTCCCTTTTCACCAACTGGAAATATGCAAACCACCCGTCCCATCACTAAGGTGGCTTGTAAATCTGTCGTGTATATAAAAGTGTTGTAAGCTTATCATCATTGAGGAACACTAGCTCATATCACACTACCTCTCCCATAGCTTAATGATGTTATGTCATTTATTTGCGTTGTCAGCTATTCCTTGAAATCCATAATGTCTGTCTGTCTGTTTTTATAACTCGATAACCCCACGACGTAGAAATGCAAAATATACAATTAGAAACGTATTAATCAGGAGAGTGATATAGATATATTTTGGTCAGGGTTCTGAGGGTTTGGGGATGGTCACGCCCATATTGTGTCTTCCAGTGATATAAGTATATAATCGACATGCACGATAGACCACATAAAATCAGTGCAGAACCTAGTGGATACTGTATTCAAAGGCTGTATTTAATATGCCAAGTAAAACATCAAATCCTACATTCAGCAAGTAGTTGTCGTCCAAAATGCGTTGTCCCTAACTCGCTAGCAATGTGATGTATAGATACAAGTTATACGTCGATGTGAATGTCTTGATCAGGAGAATGACATTGATCTATTTTGGACTGGGTCCCAGTGTGTGGAGCTGGCGACGTCCAAATCGTGTTTTCCTATGGTATATACGATAGACGCTATAAAATTAGTGCCAAATTGGAGTGATGCACGTATGCTGTGGCTGTACGTACAAAAAGGAGCATCAGTTCCCGCATTCAGTAAATAACCGTCGTCCATATTGTGGGTTCCATACGTGGTTGGCCTTGAATTGAATTTCGGTAAACTACATAAAAGTATAATATATATACTATATATTCTTCTATGGGACTAATATTTTGGACTCATATAAATTACCATAAAATATATAAGAATATATGCGGGTAAAAAATTACAGTATCAAGATAATAATATGAACATCCAAATCATTGCTGAGTGAATCAATGTATATTCACACTGGTGGGCAAATTATTGCCAAGTATATCTACAATATTTACCGATCTTTCGTCTATATATTTCAATCTGTAAAACGTGTGTTTTTATTTATAATAATACTCTCATCGCATGGTCAATGGTTTGAAACAGTGGTTTATTCCAATCGAGAAGACATGATTTCACCCGCACTTTGATATACGTCACTATTTCCTAAATCAGGAAACACTCTAGGTACAGTCATACCTCATCGCACAGCTCTCGCAAATGGAGTGCCATGAGGTTTGTTTTTGTGCTGGTCAAGGGCACTGAACAAAGAGTTGTGAATGTGTTTCTACAACTAAATCTATAATTTACTTACAATTTCCTTTAATCTGTTTCTTCTTGTATCAGAACTATAAAAAAATTGAATAGTGAAAAGGAAGTACGCTGTGACATACATGCCCACGCAGCCGGCCATTTCATCGCTAGCAGTATTAATGTACTGGATATTCTAATACATGTGGGTTTTTTTCTTGGAGCAGGTACAGGCCTACATGTATGTATGGCATTCAAGAAGATCACCCGGCCGGTAACAAACTTACTAACAGGTTAATTTTCTTCTTACCAAGCTTTTTCATGATTAGCTGACACAGTTGCCTGGCCTGTGGGATATTGGATGGTCGATGTCTACGTATAAATTTTTTCAATAAATTATGAAAATAAATAAATAAATATATATATATATTTTTTAAAATATTTTTTCTAAGTGTATTTCTCTTTCATCTTTGTCTCAAATAAAGGCATTCCCTATAATTTTTAGTTACTACAGTTTTAACTATCTACCATACCCTGCCCTCTATGACATAGAATAAAAAAAGAGTCTCTATGTCATAGAAGTCAGGGTATGGTAGATAATTAAAAACTGTAGTAACTCGGCTTGACATTATAGGGAATGACTTTAATTGAGTCAAAGATGAAAGAGAAATACACTTAGAAAAATAAAATCGATAATTTATTGAAAAAAATTATACGTAGACATCGACCATCCAATATCCCACAGACCAGGCAACTGTGTTACCTAAGCACGTTTATCAATGTAGGGGACGGAAGTTATTTCCTTATTCCTTATTCCCGTTTCGATATTCTAAATCGCGCTGTGTGAAAGTAGTAACCTTCATGAAAATCGATATATTTCGGCAACCATTATGTCTTTCATAACACGGATTGAACCATGTTTTCTCCAATAATTTGTCCTCGATGTGAATATAATTTTGAGAAGAATACTTCAAAATGTGTGTTGTTAAGAACATTTTTTAGCTAAATTGACCATATCCAGATAATACCCATTTAGCGCTGTCTCGGTGGGTATGGCGGCCCCGCGTTAAACGCCCCAAAATGGGTCAGAAAGATAGATAATTTTATTAGGAAGATATCTAGACCACTCTAAAAGTGGCTAGCAAAATATTGTGGAATGTACACAGATTTTACAACGACCCATTAGAAATGTTTTGAACAGCACACATTTTGAAGTATTCTTCTCAAAATTATATTCGCAGCGAGGAAAAATTATTGGGAAAAACATGGTTCCATTCGTGTTATAAAAGACATAATGGTTGTCGAAATATATCGATTTGCATGAAGGTTACGACTTTCACATAGCGCGATTTAGAATATCGAAACGGGAATAAGGAAATAACTTCAGCGACGTTGTCAATGTTACGATTGAGTTGCCAATGCATGATGAAGTATTGATAAATTCAGCCTATACGCATGTTGATTCGGGGGCCTCGCACAAACCAGGTGGTTAACGATTCTCAACATCATACACGCCTAATAGTAGAGGAAAGTCTTATAAGAGAAATATAAACAAGGAAAGGTGATAAAAGAAACCGTCAACACCCTTAATGAAGATCTCTCCCGCTGCAGGCAAAATGTAGAAAAGATGCGCATCGGATATCGACATTTGAATTCATAAACAAAACCAAACTATGAAGACCTCTTTTCATCCCGGTGAAGGACATGTTTGGGCCACATGTATTCGATTGGATACCTTTAACGATCAAGGTAAATTATCTGCGATCTGCCATATTTTGACATCATGGGGGTCAAAGTAAAGTTATGCTTTGAACGTGAACCGATCGCCTCACGTCGTTGCGCTTTTCAGGTAGAATGCGCACATTAAGGACTATGCCCACGTAGAATTTTACTAATTGATTTCAGGGCAGTGCCCACTCACCCTACACACACAGAACACGTTTACTATTGAACGTGAAAATTGGGCATCATCGATTGTTTATATTTCAGAAATCATGGCACAGTTTTCATTAGATCCTAGCACAGTCTTGTGGTAGCTATACCCAAGCGATACTCAACAAGGTTCACATTCGAAAAAAAACGTCTAAACAAGTCAATTTTAGTCGCACACTCAACAAAATCTTCCTGTCGACCTATACAACGCCCCCGTGGATGATCAGGATTAGCATGCCGGAATTTAACACTGAAAGAAAGTGTAAATGATAAAGAGAAAAACTTTATTTCGCATACAAGAAACATCATGCCCATTGTGCGATATAATGTACAGTCAGTAGATGTTATATATTGAACCAATTCTGGTTGTTTGCGCTAAACAGGTGGAACCAAAAATAAAATCATCAAAATATAGTACTTTATAGAATCAGAGTCGCATGAAACCTGGTTGGCTCTGCATGACAGCAAGTTGGTTCCGTACAAAACAGAATTGTTTATATGTGGAACCGAGATGGTTCCACATGAAAGGGTTGGTTCTGTATAAAATCGAGTTGGTATTCTGTACGAGACGAGTTGGTTGTGCATGAAACCGAAATGGTGTTTTGTAAGGAACGGGTTTGGTTCTGTATGGAATGGAGTTGGTTCTACATGAAACCGAGTTGGTGATGCATGGAACTGCTTTGGTTCCGTATTCATGCAAAGTTGGTTCTGTATGGCACAAAGGTGGTTCTATATAGAACTATTTTGGATCTATATTTGGTTCTATCTGTGTAGCAAAGCGATTGATCGAAATTTTCAAGAGTGTTCACGGGTTCAAATTAATATAAGTTGTACCGTAAATGTGAGGAAGAAATATAACATAAAACATAATAATTCCAACGAATAAATACAAATAATACTATTATAAGACTACGCAGTTAAAGGGAATTAATATATAGAGGATAAAATAACGAGATAAATATAAAAATATACATACGGCTACATTGCAAGTCTCTAATTACCACTAAACTATTCTATATTGCAGTTATATTTAATGTGGGTATCATGAAAATAAAATTAAAATGTGGCGTAAATTTTTTGTCTGAGTTATAGAAATTATGTTTGAGAAATATGTAGAAAACACAAAGTTTTCACGTAGAACTCATCGTAGTACAAATCGTAAGCTACAAAGTTACCATGAAAACAACGCTCAGTATTAGTGGAATAGTTTTTTTTTTTTGCCTTTCTCAGGTTACCGGGTGCAAATGTACCCTGACCGGATATGCTAAAAACGCTTTGGTAAGTAGTACAGTATAGTACTAATGTTAGTATGCTCGGTCAAATAGGGTAGAGGTAATATGATCGAAATCGATTGCGCTCATGACAAGGGACATAGCTCTAAATTCTAAGAAGACTTCTAAATTTTCTGAATTAAGCTACGTAAAACTACAGGCAAATGCTCAGTTGTGACTCTAGCGTTTGTACGCTGATATATCGCCAACCACATCACTGGAGCATAGTAATGACCCAGCCACCAGTCAGATTTTCGGACAGGATTCCCGCCCGAGCAGTACACCACCGGAAGCACACAAGTTCGATAACAAACGAATATTGAGAAGGTTAGGGGGAAAAGCTTTGTACAATTGCGGATCTGTACAATATTTAATATTTTAAAAGACGTACGGGTTTACGTGAGTGGTTTATTTTCAGGGGTGCGATTGCTATTTACACGAGCAAAAATGGGGAAAAACTGAGATCTCTTCTCACCTTCCTACATTGAGTCTATCTTCTAAAGACAAAGCGTATCCTTCCAAGAAGCTCTGCTTCAAACACTGTAAATGTAAGTTAACGTTTCAGACACGGCCACACGGGCTCACTCGAGTTATTTCGGGTAAGGGAAAATATCATTCGGTTGGCCAATGACATCATTATCAAGTTAGATTCGGCCGAGGCCGAAGTTACCTGACCGCTGAGTAATTTATTTAAAATAAAAACCGGGGTGACATGTGACCTGTCTTGCTTGACTTTCGAGTGAACTTTGGCGGCCAATGGCGGCGGGTTCGAGTGCCGATTGCATAGCTTCGAGAAAGACATGGCCTTGACTGGAGAAAATTACAACGTACCATATTTACAGTAAAAAACATAGTAATGGACTGTTTATAATCAGCAATTTGATTTGTGCAAAATGAGGGCCAACCACGTGACCACAATTGAATATGAGACATATAATCATGTTCATTCATGAGTCCCTTCAAAGTCCTTGAACACACTATTTTTCTTCCAACCGCTTTTTGTCTGAATTGCGACCGCTGTCACTAATGGCATTAGCATCGCCCATAACAAAAATGGTACATTTTCGAAAGTATCGTCAATATTTCACCATACACGTCCGGCACTGGATGGGAGATTTCTTCTGGTGTGTCACAGCGGTTATGTAGTGACCATAGGCCTACTGGCATCACTGCGTAGATGGTTTTTATCGCTTCCTTCCCGCTGAAACATTGTTGCGAATTAAGATTTATATAGGGTAAGAGTAGATAAATCGCATTTTCGACAGTCAGTGACATCACCAATTAGAGATGGATTTCTACATCTGTGAGATTTTTTTACGAGGGAAGTCTGACGAGGAGTTCTGGTAGAAATCCCGCCAGCCACCGCGCATCCTACTATGCACTGATTCTAAAATTGTCCCGGTCCAGCTGCTCACCGTCCCTTTGTTGTTCTGACTCCACATCCGGAAGTATAAGGGAGCATTCCGTGTGGAACAGGGTATAAGCATCCATGAGGTAAGGATCGGTCCCTCTCCGGCAAGTGCAGAAATAGCCTCGTTCATTCATAAACGTGCCTCCGTCGGTCAGAAATCTTCCTGTTGTGGGGTCGTGACAACCTGCACGTAATAAAATGAAGCAAAACATAAGATTGGAATCAAACATACTTCGATTCGATTTATGTTAAATTGTTTGTGTTGAGCGATTCAGAAAAAGGGTAGAAGAGCCATAGGACAGCAGCAGGACTATGTTATGCTGCGACAATGAGAGCGACAGACAATGCGAAGCTGACATTGTCGATCTAAGGAATTGCTATGTCGCGTTTTCATTCTGCTGTTCTATTGTATCGTTTTGCCACCTCTGTCGTTCTATCGCAGTATTGCTTTGCCAGTATGTCACTATATAATAATAATAATAATAATAATTTTATTTCAGACTTATAGTCCATAGCATTACATAAAGTATGTAGAAAACACAAAGTTTTCAGGTAGAACTCATCGTAGTACAAATCGTAAGCTACAAACTTATCATAAAAACAACGCTGATTATTTGTCGACTAGGTTTTCCTTTTGCCGTTCTCAGGTTACCGGGTGCCAATGTACCCCTGTTTGATATTGTGCTGCTACACCCTCAAACTGGTTTAGGTCTACCTGAATGTCCAGGTCAAATAACCGCAACTCATATCCAAGGATTTTAGCGTAAATTTCACGAAATATTCCCTGAATTCGCTGAAATTCCCAGGAAATGCTTCTGAATAACAGGCAGAAATTCCTGATAATGTGTTGGAGATGTATGGTCTGAACATTCAAGAGGAATTCCTGAAGCAGTTTAATAGTGTATATCGCATAGTCAATCTGTCACATCTCTAAATCGCTTTGTCAATCCGTCGCGCTATCGTATGGTTAGAGCACTCTCTCGCTCTACCATCTGGCTCTATTGTTTTGTTACTTTGTAGCTCCATCGCACGCTTTATCTCTGTGTCGCGTACTGCCGCTGTGCTGTGTAGATCAACGTAGTAGGGCGTCGATGTTAAATAGTTACTTCCGGTTACCAGCCTGCTTGGAGCTCTGTCCATTTTAATTAGTCAAGTTTGGGGCTTTTCAAAAACCAATAGTTAACTCTGCACAAATTTTCTTTGTGTGTGTGTGTGTAATTCTCTTCATATAAAATTCAAGTACAGATGTTTTATGTACCGGGGCTCAGTTACATAGGGGGACGTCATAATGCATTCAAGTTCGAGTTGACAAAGGTATTTCATGCCGTATAAGGTAATAACAGGCGGTTCGTCGGAGAGGCGCGTATATCCCACGCCCATGAACTTGTCGAATGATAAACCAAACTCACCTCTATGACCATGCATGTCATCATTGGCCTTTGTGCCAATGAACAGGAATACATTTTGCCGTTTCTCCCAATGTAATTGGGCTCCAGTAAATGAAACAACTATAATGGAGTTTTATGTGGAGATAATTATAAAGTTATTTCAAGCGTGATATATTTTCAAAATCAGAGAGTAATTGTAGTCATACTGAAGAGTTCAGTTTGTTATATGCGCTGCAAAAATAAAATAAAATTTATGCAGAGTTAAGTATTGATTTTTGACAAGCTTCAAAGTAGACGCCTAATTATAATGGACATACATTAGTTACCTCCTATAATTTCATATACTGCTACAGGGGGAGGGGGAGTAGCTGATCTAGAAATTCATTACCCACCATTTAGGAGACAGAAGGGTTCAGCGTCCGACGGATTCGTGCCATCCCAGAAGTACAGATGACTCTCCGGGTATTGACAGCGACATTCGAACCGGTGTCGCCTCTCGTGCCATTCCTCCCTCAGACCGCGTCTGATGCCATTTCCATCCATACACCAATCTGGAAACATATATGCAAAATATTTTTTAATAATTTCTCATATTCAAAAATTATACTCGAGCGGTGAAGAAGCCCTTTCATGCATGGTTCCTTCAGGAAATGAAACAAGCCATTCAAAGAAAGCAAACCCTCGCCCACCAGGTATTTATTGAAGTCCCGAACCTTCGAAAACCCCGAACAAAAACTGTCAACCGGGGGTTCTCTGAATCTGTGTGCAATAACTAAACAAACCAACAAATGCGCAGACAGACTGACTCGAAAACATGCCATAGTTTTTCATTGGCATGCCATAGATTCATTTGACACAGTAAAAACATCAATGATAGTTTATATTGCAAAATAATTTACCCGAACAACGTGCTATATTTATCAGAACACGCGTACGAAGTCACGGGCTAGTAATGTCTGGTACGGGAAACTCGAGAAAAACAAACCGTTTAACCTCAAACGTTTTCTGGCGCAAAACAACATTTCTCTTTACAATTGGTGATGCGTCGGTACTTGAATTCTGCAGTAAGAATACTCATTCATGTCATTTTTTAGAAAAAAATAAATTGTTTTGCTTTTAGTACATGCTTAATGGAAGGGGTGATCCGGTCAGGCGCATGCTGCTTTGAATGGTGTGCTAAGATACAACCGAACGTGACTATGGACTGTCACTCGCTTGTGGTAGGATGTATTTTAATTGACACATCACGTCCATACTATTTGTCTCATATGAATCGGTGTTGTGTATTGCGACACAATTTTTAACGGATATATACATTGCGAGTACTTGAATGTTTAGACTTCCAGCCCTTTTCCAAAATCATAGTCAAAATGAAAAAACCCCAAAAAACTATCGAACAGTTTTTTAGAAACATGCGTAGTCAGAGTAACAAAACAGATTTTTCGATTAAAAAATTAAATTCAAACTTAAATTCAAAGTTGAAGATTTTTCGAATATCCAGAGCAGCATGCAACACAGACATTGCAATAAGGTTGACATTAGATTTCTTCAAACTTTGTGTGACGGTCATTTTTGCTCTTTGAATTAATGTTGAAAACATGGATCCACAGTGCATACTTGAATACAACGTCGTATTTGGCTGTACATTCATCAATGATGGAAATGACGATGAACATGTGTGTATAGCCATATTTACTCCTCCCAATAGTTTCGTTTTAGGACTGTTATATTGCAGTCGTAAGTGAATATAATTCTTGGAATATTGCAAACATTCGTCTGTACATGATATACACAGTATTGGTGCATTTTGTACACATTATGTGTACCCCGTATACAACAAGTATGTCATTCTATATACATCATTTTGCGCAGATAAAGTACACGCTGATGTGTATATATTGTGTACCACAGTTTCTGTGTACGAAAAGGACACAGTAACAGAGTACAATAAATGTGCTTCGTCAACACTGTCAAAAAATGTGGACGCTAAGTGTTCAAATCTGAACACTTCTGTAAAATGTGAAAATGTGTTGAAATAAATCACTACGGGATCATTTTGGAGAAATTATGAAATAAAATGCGCAAAAAAATTCCTCATGAGAAAGTATTTTAAAACTAGGTAATATGTGTTAAAATGTGATTTGCGGCTATTTGAACATGTCGTATGTAACAGTTATTTTCGACCTAAAAATACGAACGCGTGAAACTGTACCATTATGCATAAAAATGTTCAAATATGCACACATCACATTTGAACACATAATACCTAGTTCTAAAATACTTATCGTGAGGAAAGTTATTGGTAATATGTGTTTAAATGTGATGTGTGCCTATTTGAACACTTTTACGTACAATGGCACACTTTTACGCGTCAGGCGTTCAATAAGTGTTACACACGACCTGTTCAAATATGAACACAATTGTTCAAATATCTGCACCACCGGTGCTCATATTTGTACACTTCGTGTGTTACACGCATTGAAGACATGAAAATGTTGAACGCGTAAAAGTGCATCATTGTGCATAGAAATGTTAAAATATGCACACATCACATTTGCACACATATTTCCTAGTTTCAAATACTTATCATGTTTTTTTGTGCATATTTTGGTTAATAATATCTTCGAAAATTGTCTCATTGTCAATTTCGATAAATAGAGATTTATTTCAACACATTTTCACATTTTACTGAAGTGTTCATATTTGAACACTAGCGTTCACATTTCCTGATAGCGAAGAAAGGGTTAATTCTGAAATAATTAGATTTTCACTCAGTTAATTTAATCAATAGAAGTATCTCTTCGTTCAGGATAAGGTCGAACATGTCTGCTTGCCAAGGGCCTGACTATTATCCGACATAATGTATGGGCACTTCCTAACAATGAAAAGAGGTGGAGAAATTATAATTTCGTTCTAAATAATGATCCAGTATAATGGTAAATATTCATTGAGTATAGTTCGTGTTCATTTATCGGACTTTTATCACAATAGTTTGATAAAACACATATAAAACGAGCTTAAGCGCGTTTCATAAAAAAAATAATCAAAAAAAATCATCAGATAAATGACAAAAAAAAAAAAAAAATCAGATAAATTACCCCGAGTCTCTTGATTTATTCTCACATCACCATAACTGAGCAGGTAAATGTTCAAAAAAGAATCGCAAATGTAAGGGTGTGATACGCTTTTGTATCACATAAGTGTATCACATTGCTGTGGCCGCTGTGATGCGAGAAATTCAGTATAATTTTACCGACTCTACTGGAGTGAGTGAGTGAGTGAGTAGGATTTAACGTCGTTTTCAACATTGTTTCAGTCTTATCACGACGGTGCCTACATGTGCCAGAACACGAGAGTGTCCACAGTTCCTATTATTCTGGACACTGATCAGCCCAGCCAGTACAGCACCCGGTCACCCATCCAAGTATTGACCGAGCTCAACGCTGCTTAACTTCGGTGATCTACTGGAACTAGGACTAACCTTGAATATGTTTTCCACATTTGTTTCTTACAAAATTATTTGTTTCGGTTGTACATGAATAAAGATACAGGTACATGTAAATATTTAACTCACCTCTCGCTGGACGTTTCAGTCTGAAGCAGACCGCTGTCGTCACCACCATAACTGTTATAACGAGACAACACTGGATAATTTGCGCCATAATTCAATCTTCACCTTACTTAAGTTAAGCGTGTACTAAATTAAACCTTTTCTGCTGAGAATCAACTATCAGAATACTATTAGTTTGCTCCTGAATCTCAGCTCCTTGACCAAAAGGCGGGAAAACTAGCACCTTGAACAGGATAAGGATTGAGACCCGTGTTCCTGTGATACTATGTTAATCTAGGACGTGTTCCGTTTTCAGCGTCTGTTCCTAGAATGATAAAATACTCACTGCTGCTGGGGTGTTGATAGTCCCATATATACACACTGACATACAGCTTTTTGCAACCGGCTCCCTTCTCGATTTGTGGATGTTCATTTTACGTAGGTCTACCGGTACTGAGGATAGTTAAATACGGGGTCACAACGGAGAGGGAATTTACTCCATGTTTGACAAATACGATAAATATCTTAAATTTATTTACTAGAATCCGGAATCTACACTGTGACGTGGCAACACAGACACCAAATAATTTGGTTACAGTCCGTCTTATTTAAAAACAAGCACACATTGTTTTATATTCTTTAACGTATACACAAAAGAAGTCGCCATAACACGATGTATTTGTTTTCATATTTTTCAAAACCCGATTACGTTAGAAACATACCAGAGTTATCGTGTTAATATACAACGCTATCTGTAACACCCAATACACGCTGTCAGAAATGTGGATGCTACGTGCTCGGGTGTAGGACAAAACCCCCAGCGGACAAAGCCCCCATGAACAAAACCCCGCAGGACAAAACCCCCACCGGACATAACCCCCACTGGACAAACCCCCCATCACATATTATTTCCTATGCTATTTTAGCAATAAAGAAATAACATGGTAAATGATCTCCCTTGCGAAGGATTTCTGTCAACATCTCCTCATAAAGATTTGCTAAAAATGCCAGATGATTAAACATTTTATAGCTTTTCCTGTTGTAAAATGTCTATTTTGGCAAAGATAACTGGTTTAAAAGATTAAATTTTCAAATTTGAAAACGAATTTGTCTTTACCGTTATCGTTGCAAATGCACTTTTAAGATTATTAATTTTTAAACAACAAAGTATTTAAGGAAAAGAATTTTTTTGTTGGATACCATTTAACAGTCCACGAAATTAGCGGCGGCATTCGGCAATGCCGTCGCAAAAGCTGCCGTAGCCTGGCTTTACGACGGCAAATTTTGATCATTAGAAATTACGTTATGTGGATAAAATCGGTCTGTAAATCTCAAAGAATTTCCTAACCTAATTTACAATTGTTATAGAATTGTTCATTATCAAGTTCATTTGATAAATAAATATGTCGATGTCATTTTAGCACAAGAAATGTCATATAGAATGCACTACTGTCATTGTTAAAAGTACCAGCCATTTTCCCTCCAGCCTTTTCTTACAAATTTGAAAAAAAATATAATCCTTATAGCTGAAATACACAAAAATGACAAGGATCATAGTGAATAGATATTTATGAATTTCTATATTAAAAATGTAAAATTCTGTCTGAAATAGCTATTTTTGTGTGAGATGGGATTTTGTCCGACTTTTCAATTTTGTGGGTTTTGTCCGTGGGTGTTTTGTCCTAGGGGGTTTTGTCCGTGGATGTTTTGTCCTAGGGGGTTTTGTCCGCTGGGGGTTTTGTCCGGATCCCTACGTGCTCAAATCTGAGCACTTCTATAAAACATGAAAATTTGTTCAAATGAATCGCTATAATGTAATCGAAATTATCAATGTCACCATGAAACATGCAAAATATTTCCTCGTGATAAGTGTTTTAAAACTACATGAAATATGTCTTCGTACTTGAACATTAAATAATTGTTTGAATATAAATAACATGTGTTCAAATATGAACCCGATGTTAGCGTTTGAACCTCCGTCCAAATTTCTAGCGCACAGTGTTCATATTCTGAACTATTAGATTTAACCATTTAGGCGGGTATTCCTCACGACATAACCGCAACTGGGAGAAATGAGTCCACACTGCCGGAAAATTAGGCAAAAAATTAATCACTGATCACCAAATGTTAAATCATCACCCCATTGGTCGGAACATCCCTACAAAAAATTTAGAACCATAGTTTAATCGTATAGACTGTATTCTACTCACGAGATTACTCCGGCTGGGAGATATGGGCAAAAAGAAAAAGTTCATGTGTTCCGTAATTAAACCAAGAAATGTTATAAAATCACAAAGCCTAAATCAGATCGTCGACTCAGTGGTAAGAAAGGGCCTACAAGGTTTGACTTCCAATGGTTTAGGCTGTATTCCGCTCACGAGATCACTCAAACTGGGTGAAATGGGCAAAACATGACAATGGCCAGATTGCTGGTACATGTAATTAGGCAAACAATTAATGTATAAGCATCAAATTTAACCAGATCGACTCACAATATTTCACATCGAGAGCTTAAACGGTTTGCACTGTATTCCGCTCGGGATACGGACAAAACACCCAGGGGACAAAACACCCAAGGACAAACACCCTAGGACAAAACACCCAAGGCCAAAACAAAAATGTACAAGGGTATTTTGTCCTTGGGTGTTTTATCCCCTGGGTGTTTTGTCCTGCACCCATTCCGCTCACGACATCGGGATGGATGGGTGGACGGACGTCCGACTGAATGAATTTAAGTAATAGTTAAGGAATATAAATATTTTAAGATTTGTTTTAAGTGAATGTAACAACAACAGCTCAAAAGATCATTACGAGTCAGGGAGGAGGGCATTGAAGATGCGTAAGAAAAACTGTTTCTGAAGGTTGATAACGAAATACGAAGAACTTATATTTGGTTTAGCTTTTTTAGTCCGCCTCATTCTCGTTGAGCTTTCTCGGTTTTAGTTTGGCGTATAAAACTTAAAAAAGGTAAAATAAATGAATCTCAATGAAATTTGATAGAATTAAGCATAAAGAGCCTGGATTATCCCGTGTCAGGTATTTCCACGGTATTCACAAAGTATATAAAGCATTTCTAATTTTAGAATACGCAGATTAAATATATCTGATTCGATCACTATCCCTATACATACGTCAATGCTTTTTTGTCATTTGTGTTCATTAACAAATTGTTAAACAACGCGCTGTGTCATGCGTGTCATATGTATCAGTGTGTACAGGTGCCAGTTACTGTTTGTCCTACATTGCAAATAAAACAGCGCCATTGTAGCGCGATAACAATACAATTGATGACAAAACAAACCAGACATTTATTTTATTTCCAACTCACAAAAATGAGGAAAGTACTATTCGATCTTGACTGACTGATAACCCCGTATTTGTGTTCGAGGTGAGAACGTATCAATTGTGCGAAGATGTAATCGGTCTACCGATCAAAAGTTTTTTTCTTTAGTGTGAACAGTGTACATTCGGACATTATAACTTAACTGCTATTGGGGTCGTTCTGATTCTAGTCTCACACTCTTAATTTAAGAAAGTATCATTCTATATAAATTCAAAATGGCGGCCATGAAGGCTTGAAGGCATTAACGATCATTGGAATCGTACCGTATTATTGTAAAAACGAACAATTTGATTATCAGTAAAAGTTTACGATAATAATGACATACTTCAATCCCAGACTAGCACTAAAATTGAAGTTAATCCTTAGACAATAGAGCAGCGGCAGTTGCATTGAGGCATGTCTCCCAGCGGTTTGATCCTCTGCTCTCTTCCCTATTTTCTCAGCATAGGAAATATTTTCAAACTTATCATCAACGTAAGCATAGTGGTCCAAATTACGATATTTACACCAGTTATCAATAGTTAAAAAAACTGTCACATGCTGAAGAGATATGGGAAAGAGAACATCCGCATGTTCGACTGACTTAACGACTTACTCTAATTGATCCGGGTTAGCATAGATATCGTACGACTGGTCCGTGACGTCATTGATGAGTCAGACCGAGTGAGGCCTTTCTAACCCACTCGCTGGGTGGAGAGTAGAGTTGAGAATGGCGACCGAAGTCAGCCAGTGACACCTCCAAAGAAACGCGACGTCATCAATGGGCACACTCCGCTCGGTTCTACTTAACTTGTAAAATTGTTGGATCTATAGTGAAAAACAAATACAGTTTAGATTACAAATCTCAATAATTGTATTTGGTTCAGGCTTTACTGACACGAGGAGTCTAGAATCGTTCGACTGTGTAAGGTTTAATCGGGTGATCTTTGACGTCTCTTACTCGACTCTAGAGTGACCTAAGAGGAACGGCCGAAGTCGCAGAAGAAGGAACCACCGTGTTGCACCTGTCGCTGCTATCGGGGCAAATATATTGTCTAAGGATTAACTTAAGTCTGATTAACTTAAGTCTTTAATAGATTTCTCAAGTCTGTCCTCCGCCGGATGAAGACCGAAAAGTATACGGTAAAGTATCGGATATCGCTCCGCAATAATGGCGACACACGATTCGCAAGCCATCTTGTGGATCGCGAAGTGTACGCAAATTGAATTGTGCTGTCCCAGTGTAATAGTGATCATTTGTCCTCCCCCAAGTGGGCGACTTGCACAATACCAACTAGGTCTACATCCAATCAGATTATGTGCTTGCCAATCAAACGAATAAAAACTTACACTTCCGGTTCATCCTCCTGATCCTATTGTGCAAGTTCCCCATTAAGAAGAACAAATCTCACGTACCCACATGTTTACATTGTGTTTACCGCGAGAATGAAGAAAGTAAATTTCTGTTAATTGTATCTCTATCAAGTGGCACACTAAGAAAGCGCGTGCCCGACATCACGTTGTGGTCGGAAATAATACCATATCATTCCGCAATCAAATTTCCATCCACTTAGCCATCTTTAACAACTGACCCGCATAAACAAAGAAAGTTCCGGTTGGAGCTGCAGCTCGGAGGCCACTCAGTTCAAAAGTCGATTTATCCAGGTTAATTATGCTAGGATGTACGACTCTTTATATACACAATGCATCGGGAACTTCAAGTGTACGCTCTCGGAAATATTCAGGTAATAGTCCTGAGTCCTCATGTGGTATATCCACAACTCAATTTCAGAGATTTTGGCTGAAATTCAGGGCTGATTACCTGAATTTCAGGAGAAAGATCCCTGAATGAGAGGATTTTCCCTGAAATTCAGGCAAAGTTATCACCCTGATTATCTAGCTCCCGACCCTATTCAGGTATGTAAAATCCCATAAAATTCAGGCAATTTAGCCTGAATTCAGGGATTATATACCCGAATTTCAGGAAATTATTCCTGGATTTCAGGTGAAATCCCTGAAATTGATTCGTGGATGTACAACCAGATCAATTCCCTGAATTTTTATGAGATTGTATCCTCAATAAAATTTCAAAATGGCTGAAAATTGCTAAAATATATTATATAGTGAGGACTGAGTAGAGTAGTATTATTTATATTTTTTATAATTACTGGAAACAGGCGAAATTGAAGACGGAAACACTATTTTGGAACCAGGGGGAAAACAGTGACGTCAGGCATATGACGGGAATCTGCAAGGCTGTCCACAGTTAATTCCACGAGGAATGGTCTCAATTGCTTGACTATTGTGGAACATCTTTTCCTACGTTGTTAAGATTTGACCAGACATGTACACTAGATGCAAAAAGATAGTTCAGATGATCAATTACATAATCATTTTATCGAATATGATTAATTTGACCACGTGAACATCAGTGCAAGCAGTCAAATATTTACAGCGCTAGCAGTGGACCAACCACCGGACACTTTTGATGGTTATTGTTATGAACAGAAAAAAAACTACGGAATTCTAGAATGTATTGAAACAACCATTCTAGGACTGATCTGTGGGACTACAATTTTGAAGTATTCAAAACAGAGGTCTTTCCTAATCCAATGTCGTGTAATTATCTCCCCTTCGACGAAACGAAAACGAGGCGTAGCCTGCCAGACACGTTAGCTAGTACGGTATATTCCTACTCAACAATCTGCCTATTTAATTTCAAATATTATATTCTATAACACTTGTGTCAATAACATCGAGCTAACCGTGTAATTATTACACGATTTACCACGGTTATGTGAAATGTACATGTGTCAAGTGCAGGTGTTCATTAGAAGATTCCATTTCACAAATCGGATGAGGAAAGGGACGTCTGCTTTCAGACAAGTAACAATGGAATAAAACAAATAAATTACAAGATGAAATTTACTTTTTTATGTTAATAACTATTTCCATCAGGAAATTGATTAACAAAGCGACACAAATAGGCATATATCCACGTAATTTTTCAACAGCTGACTCAGCTGACAAAATGACTTCCCATTTGAGAGACCACATAAACGCGTCCACTGACATTGGCACGATGCCAACCGAGACGGCAGCATCGTTCCAACATTAGTGGACGAGTTTTTTCAAAAAAGGGGAGAAAGGTTGTCAAAGTTTAAAATATGTTTTAACCTTTCATTGTAATTTTTGTTGATAATCAATTTGAATAGTGCAATGTTTTTATAGGCGTGCTAGATTGTTATTTTACGCACGGTTAGTGCGAGAAAGTTTATTGCCCTTGTCCTAAAATATAAACTTTCTCACACTAACCGTGCGTAAAATTCTTTGAAGTTTGCTGTGTATTATTTAAAGAACGGTCGACCCACAATGCATGCTACATATTCTGGATGGTCCCAGTAAAAATCCCAAAGATCGAATTCAGTCGCTCTGACTGAAGATAAGACTGCTTCTGCCGTGAGATTCAAGTTATTATAATGTAGATGAAAGTTATTTCAACGATGACATTCTACATTTATGGCTGAGTTTAACCCTCGATGATACAGGTAGAAAATAGTTAAGCTAAATTTCCGAACAACTGCTTTACTCTACTTTCAATACAGTACATAGTTTCTAGAATTGACTCTATCAGACGTATTGTCGAGTCGGAAGCTCGATGTGTTTATGTTTATGGGCATTCTCTTACACTAAGTTCCATAACTCTTCAAAAGAATACTTCGTTAAGCTCAATTCAGCAGCCATTGTAATGTAATATATGTGCGAAAATGAGAGGCGCAATAGGGTAAATACTCCCTTCGCCTGCTATTGAAGACAATGCTTGAATTAGCGTGAGCGCGGTAATCAACGATTGAAAAACTCGTCTCTACTGACCACAAATACGCCAGAAAATTATCACTGCATGGTTCAGAAATTAAATTATGAAAACACACGCGAGTGCGTCTAGCTATCATTGAACACCCTACAGAATTGTTCAAATTTCGCATTTTAGAGGAAAAGCATCAATTCTGAGCGAAACAATCATGTATTTACATGGACGCCAAAGTTGAGGTAACTGATCATTTTGAATTTGGAGAACTACATCTCACATGCGCGAATTAACTGTATTATATTCAAGATATGATATGCAAGTATCTTGAGTAAAAGACGATCAATTAAATATTCCAGTGACGGTGACGCAACAATGCGGCAATCAAACCAGAAGTATACTTATACATTCAGCCTGGGGAAATATTTGTAATAGATTACAATCTATATCAAAACATCCGAAAATGGAAGATGACTGGATGAATGGGGTGAGTGAGGGAATGAGGAATGATTGGATGCGGGAGTATGACTGTATGAACGAAGGCAGGGAGGAATGGTTGGAGGGAGAGATGAGTGATTGGATGGATGGAAGAAGGGGGGTATGAATGGGTGAATATAGAGAGCGAAGAAATTGTTGAAGGGAGGAATGATTGAACGGAAATAAATTAATACATATCCACATCCACATTTGAACATCCACTTATCCACATCCACATCTATGCATCCACACTTTCGCATATATACTTCCACATTTCAACAATATCCATATCTATATTTTTTCTCATATTATATTTACCACAGACAAAGGCAGTTTTACTGTAATCACTTAGTCTATATATATATATATATATATATATATTTATACACATCTTAATATCTGTATAATATCCACATCTATTTAACATAAAATGGAATCAAAATAATATAAAAGAACTTTACTAAAGATGATGTCTATGTGTATGTTTGTAGGTAAATGAGAAACTCCTCTACTAAACGGCAAACACAGGTACAAGTATACAGACTATCGTACATGTACTTCGTCTTTGTACACATTCCGAGCTCCAAATTCCGAACTTTACCGAGGAGCAAGTTCCGGGCTTTAGCCATTGCCTAACACCGATCTTCGAACATTACCGTGATAATCTTGCTGAGGGAGAGACTAAAGGGACGTAACCATTCGAATGGGAGGTTACTCTACTTGATTGTTTATATCACAACCGTATATATATGAAAACAAAAAATCATTGGACGAGCTTGATCTTTGATGGAAATGACGACATCGTTAGAACTGATGTCATCGACTGAAGTGAAGTCGTCGTCGTAAGTGAAGTCATCCCCGGAAGTAAGGTATTCGCCGGAATGAAATCATCGCCGGAAGTGACTTCACAGCACGCATGCTCTTTCACCTGGTTGTCTCGCCGATATGCCCTGGTGATACATATATCCTACACGTTATTGAGTTCAGGCGGCACCGCCAGGCGAAATAGCAAGCATGCGATGGCGCCGCTTCCCGTGTGGATGTATAGGTGCAGATGTGGATGTATATGTGGATATGTATCAGTCTGTTTTCATTCAAACATTCCGCTCTCCCTACAACCATTATTTACTCTCTCCCTCCAATCATCTAATCATACCTTCCCTTCCTCCATTCATCCAATCATTCATCCTTCTCTCCAACCATTCCTACTGTAACGGTAGCTTTATAAGCGTTCTACCGTGATCGCAAATCAACGGAATAAATAAGTTCGACCCAGCAGGTTTTTGATACAGAAGCCTTGTTTACTTCGTTTAGATCCGTCAAACTGTAACGTGAAAATAAAGATACAGTTAAAATAATGAAACTCTGTACGTTATACAATCTCAAGTTTGATAAGCGATAGTAACATGTGGAACAGTTCATCGAACAATATTTCAGCCTGTAACTAGGTCAAATTACCAAGTACAAAAATATCAGATTAGCTGGCCTTAAATCAATATTATGAGTACGTTACTATGATAACTATGTTACTGAACATTTTAACTAAGTAAAGTATAACATAATATGTACTAACCACTTTGGGTCCTCTTAAATCGCACGAAAATGTTAGCGTTCACAAATCAATACTCTGAGCATTTCACCAATCCACGCGACACAAACGGTACAATATACGAATTTCCCTCCAAAACGTTAAGGAGGAAAAGCTCTTGGATACCAAACACTGATTACAATCATACAATGTCAGTGAGTGACATAACATACCTCCCTAATTTAGGATTGCTAATTTCACCACAAGAAGATATCTAAATCAACTAAATCTGATTTCGATAACAACAGAACTAATTTCTGCACTGGGCGTTCCAAAGACACTACAGGGCGTGTACGTTTGCCCTTTGCATCCAGGGAAGAATCGCCGATCGCAAGCTTAACTGTCTGCACCTGGCCATCCTCATCGACTTTGACGTTGCTGACACAGGCGAGCTACCAGCGGTTCCGTTGCAGACACGAGTCCTAGACGAGGACGATGTCACTGCCAGCCAGGCTACGATGTTCCTTGTTCCATTTGGTGCGGACTTGAAGGTTCTGTAAGTATTCCTTCCTCCAGCGGATCCAGAATTATTTTGATTTTATTGAACTCTGTGCCAATGCTGTCGACAGTAGAGATCGCTTCTCTGAAACATCCCAGGGAGTGGCAGGATCACCTTTGATTTCATTGTCAGCAGGTGGTTCGGAGTCAACGGTTCAAGAGCCGTTGGATCGTTGATGTTGTCAACAGACAATGGACGGAAATTGACAATCGCTTCACTCATGAATGTCCTTAGCCACTCGTCATCCAGTTGGAACCCTACTTGATCCATCAGAGAGCAGAGGACATTGTGGATGGTTCGGAGATGGCGCTCACATGCACCGCCCATATGGCTGGCAGATGGCACGTTCATTTTGAATTAAAAGTAGTCACACTGTTCATTGAGCAGGAACTGCTTTATGTTCTCTTGGTCCATTTCGGCTAGGGCTTCCTTGAGTTCGCGTTTGGCCCCGATGAAGTTGGATCCACAGTCCGATCTCAGTTGACGTACAGGACCTCGCAGTGAGAGAAAACGGCGTAATGCGTTGATGAATGAATCGGTGCTCAACGAGTTCGCCGTTTCAATATGGATAGCACGGAATACCAAGCAAGTGAATATCACCCCATATTTTTTCCGTTCTTTACGACCTTCCTTAATGTACCATGGCCCGAATAGGTCAACACCAAAGTAAGTGAAAGGAGGGGCTGGCTCGATTCTATTCGTTGGTAGATCGGCCATCTTCTGCTCCTGTACAGACCCGCGCATTTTATGACACCGTATACATATGTGGATTAGGCTCGATACAGCTGCACTGCATCCCAATATCCAGAAACCATTGGCCCGGATTTCGTTCGTGGCCATACCACGTGTTCAATTCTCTCGTGGAAATGTCGGATGAGCAGCCGGATGCTTAGTTCCGAGTGAAAAGGCAGTCCTATTTATGCGACCACCAACCCGTATCATACCATCCTTGTCCACGAATGGATCCAAACGGCAGAGACAGCTGGTTGTTTTCATGCATCGGTTTCTTTTCCTTGCAGCATTCCGTTTCAAACCGTCCTCGAATACTTCGAGGGGAGCGAGTATTTTCAGCTCCTCACTAAAGGCTTCAGCTTGAACTGCTTTGATGATCTCAATCTCGGCCTTGTGGAGATCATCGACAAGGATAGGGTCATTCTTTACGGTGGGTTGGTTTTCGGGCTGTGCTTTCTTTAATTCTACATGGTTTTTCAGCACCAATTTGAGTTTCAGGCAGTTCGCAACAGCCCGTTTGGCACGATACCAGTCAGAGAAATACTCCAGACGCTGGAGTTGGAACTGACTTGGAAGCACCACTTGCGTTGTGAAGGCTTCCATTCGTTTATCTTCGGGATCGTTTGGAATAGTCAGCTCAACGTCTGCCGACTCCAATACCGGAAGTTCAGTCATCCAAAGAAAGTCAGGTCCAGTTAACCATTTTGACTTTACAAGCTCACCGGCGCCGAGTTCACGTGATCCATCATCGGCTGGGTTTTCGGTCGTGTGAACGTACCTCCATTGGGCAGGAATTGTATGATCACGAATTTGCTGAACACGATTCGCAACGAAGACGTAAAATCTGCGTGAATCATTGCTTATATAATCTAGGACGACTTGCCTGTCTGTCCAGAATACTTCCTCTATCAGTTCATCAATGCTGCTGTGAGTTCAAGCCGCGGAATAGTCATGGGCTTCGGCGGTGCCACTCTGGCTTTTCCCATTACAAACGAACAGTGAACCTGATCTTGGTCGTTTATCAGACGTAGGTAAGAGCACTATCTATACCCTAGTGTACTAGCGTCGGAGAAGTGATGTAATTCTTCTACACGTGTCGTTGGGCCAAAGCCACTGGGTTTGAAGCATCGTTGAATCATAAGTTACCTCTTCAGTGTTCCCAACGCGATATGAAATTTTCAGGCAATGGATCATCCCAATCTGCTTTCTCGCGACACATCACTTGAATAATTTGTTTGCCAGCTACGAATCCGAGGGGATCGAAGATGGTGCTGATGGTTGACAGTATTCCATGTCTTGTTAGTGGCTGGTCCGTCAGGGTTATCCTAAAGCGAAAAGCATCTGATTCGACGCACCACTCCACACCTAAGGCCCTCTCCACTAGAAGTTGATCACAGGAGATGTCAATGTCCTTGATTCCTTTAGCCTGGTCTTCGATGGGAATGGTAGATATCACTTTCTTCGAATTCGACAGAAATTTGTGCAGTCGAAGTCCCGCTTCCGAGCATATGGCCTTGCTGTTCGCAATCAAGTCGATTGCCTGTTCCTCCGTTGTGAGAGACTTCAGTCCGTCGTCAACATAGAAATCTCTACGAATGAAGTTTCCGGCTTCGGATCCACACTTCATTTCATTGTCATTCGCAGCTTGTTTCAGTCCGAAATTGGAGCACCCGGGTGACGATGCAGCTCCGAACAAGTGGACATTCATACGGTACTCACTGGGGGGATTGTCATAGTCTCCATTTTCCCAGCAAAGGAAGCGAAGATAATCACGATGCTCTTAATTCACTCTAAATTGAAAGAAAATCTGCTCGATGTCGCAGATCACTGCATATGCTCCTGGCGAAATCTGCACAGAACTCCAACCAATGTGTTCGTTAGATCTGGGCCTTGGAGGAGATTATCATTGAGAGATTGTCCTTTATACTTTGCACTGCAGTCGAACACGACGCGAATTTTCTCTGGCTTTTTAGGGTGATAAATACCGTGGTGGGGTATGTACCACACATCTGTTTTTTTCTATTCGAGCTCCGATGAGGGAACCTTGGTTGCATAGCCACTTTGCATTATGTTTCCAACAAAGTTTACATAATCTCGTCGATACTTCTCGTCCGCTCTCAATCGTTTTTCTAGCTGACTGGGTTGATGCACGGCCATGATTCGGTTGTTATGTAGTTTGGGAGCAGACTCGCGGAAGGGCAACGGCATTTCATAGTTGCTGTCGTTGCTCAAATGAATACCTTGCGTCATCTTAGACAGAAAGTTCCTGTCATCACGGGACATTACCATGTCGTCCGAGTGTAACGTTAGTCACACTACTCATCTGTCTCAATATACTTGCATAACATAGCAATACCAGAAGGTATTAGGCTTATACTGTTTCGTTTTATTTCACAGTATTGGACACGTTCTTCGTGTGTCGATCTCTTGTGTGGTCTTTATTGCTACTAGTAGTTCAGTTCCTTTTATTAACATAGGGAGATCTCATGCCCTTTCTATACTACTCATCGCGCACTATTCATCGCGCATGCGCAGTCGATCCATTCTACTGTAGAATGCAGGCCTGGCCCATGGAAAACCCCACGTTTCTCGCCCCCCCATCCCGCGTCACACCTATGCGACCCGCTGTGCAGTGAGTAAAGCGGAGTAGGGGGAGGAGGAGAAGGAGTCGGAGTCGGACACGCCACGGATTGTACTAGGGAGATGCAAATTAGTAGGCATACCAATTAAGATAATGACTACAATCGTCGATGAAATATCAACTCGTGCCCTGCCAATGTAAGATTATCTCAGATAATTTAGACAGGACATGTGAATTGTGAGTGCGGTGTTTGACTAAGTGAAAGCTACTTTGATAAACTCACACCACTGGTGCTGATTTTGCATATTTTGTCAATAAATTCAATTATATATTAAGAAGAGTGGTTTTGGAATACCCAGTAAGCGTAGACTACGTGGTGTAACGTAAAAAAATATGGCTAATAATTTAGAGAGTTCTTCAGGTTTTATTTATCTAAATAGTGCAGGCAGTGTTCATGTCACAGGTCACGTGTTCGGAGCAAAAACAGAAAAACTGACATGCCGGGCGGGACCAAGTAGAAAAGTTTTATAATTCTCGTTGATAGGCTCCTGATTGTATTGACCCCGAAAGAATTGTAAGCTAATTCAACTAATGTAAGCTTGTGATATCAACGCAAATGTCTACCTACGGTATTTGGTGGGGTTGGTTTCGAAGCCGTCAGAAAACCGACGATCATTTTTCGCCATTTATCGATGACGAAACCCTGTTCTCGCCATCTATTGGTGAGTACAAATGTTGACGAGGTCAGTTCATCGTCATTTATTGCAGTTTGGGCCTGGTCATCACCGATGAACGGCGAGGAGCAATGAGTGTGGATTTCAGGTCATCTTCAATAAATGGTGATGGCCATCACCCATTTACGCCCGTAAGTCAAGTCAGCAAGCCTGACTCACGTGTAACTCACGAACTGATTTCTGGGATTCCTTACTACTATCCAATCGCATAATTGTTGTTGAAAGTAGATCGATCTACAACGCGGCCGCGTGTTAGGAAAACAATGTGAGTTTGCTGCACAAAAAAACCCCATGCAGGTTATTTGAATTCCTACCGGGTCCGTGTAAACTTGCACAATTCATTTTTCGTTTTTTGTGTGTTTGTAATCTCAAAATAAAACGAGATATCCTGAAGGATCTTGGCGCCCACCATCGTCCGATAATTTTAAGCTAATGACAAGAGGATCTTTTTGTCCATTGTTACTAAGAACAGATGATTGATTTGTAATTTTGTTTGCGGAATTTCGAATTTAAGCGAAAAAGATCGAAGAAAGGACACTGTCTGTTCTGTTCTGTTTACTGGACTAGTTTGAGATATCTCTTTCAAGATACCATGCTCGAAAATAGTAAGATGGTACACAACTTAATACTGAAGGGATCCGGTCCGTGCAGTAATGTTGAAACTTTGAAAGTGTCTGAATCCTGATTATCTCCCTTGGCTTCAAACACGTAGTAGTCTACAGTTGTCGAGTTGTGACGTTGCCTTACAAGAGTGACGTTCCTTCGTGTAGCCGATCCGTCGGCAGACGAAACGGTGGGGCAGTTCACTTGCAACGGCATGGACTAAAGTGAACTGATTTAAAATTTGAAGAAATACATTTTAATTCGGAATCATTTGAACTCCTTGATATAGGAGGGGAAGTTATGGATATTCTCTATACTCAGTATATAGATGTGATGCAACGTCACTCGGGAAAACCGTATTAATTTCAAGCGTAACTAGGATTTTCGAATCGGATCAAAAAAGGTGCCATGCAGAACTGGGCCTCATGTGGGAGCTGTGTGCCAAATTTCAGAAAGATCCATTGAGTAGTTCCTGGGAATTCCCGATAACAATGTTTCAAGGGGGAAATCAAGATTGCCGCCTGGCGGCCATACTGACTTTTCGAATCGGACCAGAAAAGGTATCTTGCACAACAAAATCCCAAGGGAAACCAGTGTACCAAATTTGCCAAAGATCCATGCCGTAGTTCCTGAGAAATCGCGATAACAAAGTTTCATGGGGAAATCCAAAATGGCCACCTGGTGGCTATATTAGATTTTCAAATCGGACCAAAAAAGGTATTTTGCACAACTGAACCACAAGGGGAACCTGTGTACGAAATTTGAGAAAGATCTTCGAATTGGATTTTCGAATCGGACCAGAAAAGGCATCTTGCACAACTAAACACCAAGGGGAACCGGTGTACCAGATTTGCGAAAGATCCATGCAGAAGTTCCTTAGAAATCGCGATAACAAAGTTTCATGGGGAAATCCAAGATGGTCGCCTTGTGGCCATATTGGATTTTTGAATCGGACCAGAAAAGGTATGCTGCGCAAATAGACTCCAAGGGGAACCTGTGTACCAAATTTGAGAAAGATCCATGCAGTAGTTCCTGAGAAATCGCGATAACAAGAATTGTTTACGGACGGGCGAACTGACTGACGAATGACTGATGATGGTGACGATTTCCAAAATTTGAGAAAGATCTGCGCAGTAGTTCCCGAGAAATCGTGATAACAATGTTTCATGGGAAAATTCAAGACGGCCTCTTGGCAGCCATATTGGATTCTCGAATCGGACCAGAAAAGGTGTCTTGCACAACTAAACACCAAAGGGAACCTGTGTACCAAATTTGAGAAAGATCTATGCAGTAGTTCCTGAGAAATCGCGGTAACAATGTTTCATGGGGAAATTCAAGACGGCCTCTTGGCGGCCATATTGGATTTTCGAAACGGACCAGAAAAGGCATCTTGCACAACTAAACTCCAAGGGGAACCTGTGTACCAAATTTGAGAAAGATCCATGTAGCAGTACCTGAGAAATCGCGATAACAAAGTTTCATGAGGAAATCCAAGATGGCCGCCTGCTGGCCATACTGGGTTTTCGAATCGAACTAGAAAAGGTATCTTGCACAACTAGATCCCAAGGGGAACATGTGTACCAAATTTGAGAAAGATCTATGCAGTAGTTCCTGAGACATCGGGATAACAATGTTTCATGGAGAGCTCCAAGATGGCCGCCTCGTGGCCCTATTGGATTTTCGAATCGGACCAGAAAAGGTATGATGCACAAATAAACTCCAAGGGGAACCTGTGTACCAAATTTGAGAAAGATCCATGCAGTAGTTCCTGAGAAATCGGGATAACAAGAATTGTTTACGGACGGACGAACTGACTGACGACTGACTGACGATAGTAGTAGGGAGGGAGCACGAAGGGGCCCCTTTTCCAGGGAGGTAACTCTTGGTTCCCTTTTTTCCAGGTTAAAGGTATAGGGGACGCCACATCGCCTTTGACCTCTGTGGCGTCTGTGGCGCCAGGGGGCGCCACCAGCTCAAGGTCACGTGGAGGTCAAAAGTAGTTCCGGCAACCTGTAACCTTTGTATTCCTCCGCGGACAGAAAGTAGTCCCATGTCAACCAAGTGACTTCCAATGTTAATGTATGGGTTTTCCCACAATGTCGTGGGTGATCAAATCCTCCGGCAATCTCCGGCAATCTTCAGGGGCGAGAGGGATCCCTAGTGTACCGATTGGGTTGTATGAGGTATCAATGTGAAGCATTCGTGAAGGGGCATCTGATGGGATGGGTGTGGGGTTGAAATATCGTCATTCTGCGCATGCGCGGTAGACCAAGGGTATGGAAATAGACGTTTTGGGGTCTAGGGGAGCCACTAGTGGTCCGATTGGGTTGTATGAGGTATCAATGTGAAGCATTCGTGAAGGGGCATCTGATGGGGTGTGTGTGGGGTCGGAATATCGTCATTCTGCGCATGCGCAATAGACAAAGGGTATGAAAATAGACGTTTTGGGATCTAGGTGAGCCACGAATGAGCCGATGGAGTTGAGTGAGGTATCCATGTGAAGCCTATGTGAGGGGGCATCCGATTGGACTAGGGTCTCGACCGTTGTCCACATTCTGCGCATGCGCAGACAGGGAATTCTGGGAAAAGGGTGTGGACATAGACGTGTTAGGGTTTAGGTGAGCCCCTAATTATCCTATGGTGTCGTATGAGGTCTTATTTTGAAGCTGTCATGAGGAAGCATCCGCCTGGGCTAGTGTGTCGTTCGTTGTCAATAGTCTGCGCATGCGCAGTCTGGCCGTAGTATAGAAATAGACGTTTTGGGGTTTAGGTGGGCCACTAGTGAGCCGATTGGATCGAGTGAGGTATCAATGTGAAGCCTATGTGAGGGAGTCTCCAACGGGCTGGGTGTGACGTGGAACTGACGTCATTCTGCGCATGCGCTGTAGAGAAAGTGTATGGAAATAGACGTTCTGGGGCCTAAGCGAGCTACTTTTGGGTCGATGGAGTCGAGTGCGGTATCCATGTGAAGCCTATGTGAGGGAGCAACCGCCTGGAGTAGTGTCTCGGCCGTTGTCCACATTCTGCGCATGCGCAGACAGGGAATTGTGGGAAACGGGTGTGGAAATAGACGTTTTTGCGGTCTAGGTGGGCCACGAATGGTCCGATGGAGTCGAGTGAGGTATCAAAGTGAAACATTAGTGAAGGGGCATCCAGTCATGGATGGGTGCATGTAAAATTAGGGGTTTGGGTGAATGGGGCGTAACCTGGGAACATGATAGGACATGTACCGACCTGTCTGTGGGGGTTTTTCCCGCCAGAATTTCGCTGACGTCTGCGCCTGCATCCTGGTATGCATGAGGGTCTGTGTGAATGGGGTGTGACCTGGGAACATGATAGGAATGCATGTACTGACCTGTCTGTTGGGGTTTTGGCGGCCCGGGCCGGTCCGCCCCGGCCGCAGCGCGCGCGCGCGGGTTGTCCGGCCGCACGCGCGCGCGCGCGTCATCACAGGCAGTGCGCGGGTGAATGTCGGGTCAAAAGGTCAAAGGTCACATCCAGGTCAAAAGATCCAAGGTCTCCCTTTCGGCAAGGTTCGGAGACATGAGCGATCGATAAAAGAACCAATGTACGGGTACTACAATTTCGCTGACGTCTGCGCCTACATCCGGGTACTGGGATGCTTTCGCCTACATCCGGGTTCTTGTACACCCGGGCAATGTTTTCTGGACATGGATGGGTT
This sequence comes from Hanleya hanleyi, assembly GCA_036873755.1. Lineage (NCBI taxonomy): Eukaryota > Metazoa > Mollusca > Polyplacophora > Lepidopleurida > Hanleyidae > Hanleya > Hanleya hanleyi. The sequence continues at coordinate 105,480 of JAVTVY010000123.1, forward strand.
ACCTTTGGCTCCATTCTAGGCCTGGACTAACCCATCAGAATAGTACGTATCACGGACTACACCCGTAGAGCTACATCTAGGCGCGCATGTGTGACATGGTCTATAAAACACGTCCCTCTGGATCCCACACCTTCATTTCTGCGGTTGCAGAGCCATGACGGAGATCCAGCCCTATGCGACTCGCATTTTACAGCATGCCACCGTGGTTAATTCACTCACGGGTTACCGAGCAGTGGTCCGGTCCATGTTTGCGGATGGCGACGACAACGAGGGGCGACGCCAGATCCTGAACGAGTTCACAGAAGCGGTCCTCGACAGAGTGCACTCGATGGAGAGGTGTGCCATCACTCACCACTACTGGAATATGACAGCCATCCTTGATGCTCGGGCTATGGACCACGAGCGCTCACGCCGGAACCAGCGAAAGCTGGTTGGCCTCACAATAGTCTGTGCCCTATTGACCCTGGCGCTGTGGCATTGACAGTGAGACCTCACCATAAATACGAGGGTCAGACAGAGTGTGTATCATTCACCGTTCGTCATTGGATCAAGCATGTCACCAGTCCTACGAGCCATCCTTCCCCTTACACCCCGGGTGGGGTTACACGTCTATGAAGATAAAGTCACCCTCGTGGAAGACCGTGGAGATGTTTGCTGGTCGCCCGCTGAGACCGTATCGAATACGGTTACGCTACACCGTGACGACTGGACCAAATTTAAACGGGTGTTGAGCGGCGAGCTCGACGGACACCTCATCCACATAGACAATGCCATCTACGTACACCGTGGACCCTTCTTCCCACGCCTGGGCCGCTACCAAGACCCTACGCGAGGCTTCACCCTAGACCCCGATCTGTGGACAGCCTTCGAAAAAGTGGTGCCCATCGTGGACCAGCTGTTTACACCGGACGTGTTGGAGTGGGCTCGTGCCCTGATATACCCGTTATAAATAAACGATAGAGCCAGGATCCATCATCATTTGTCACCATGAAGCGCTGGGAGAAGGTGTTGGATAACTTATACTACAGTCCCGACAGCCCGGCGGCCTATAGTGCATTGTCGGCTCTCTATCGAGCGGCCAAACCCCAGGGGATACAACGTGCCCATGTCCGAGATTGGTTAAGAAAACAAGACACCTATACCTTACATCGATCTGTCCGTCGCCATTTTCTACGGAACCGGGTCATCGTGGGAGGAATAGATGCCCAGTGGCAAGCGGATTTGGTCGATATGAGCGCCTTTGCCAAACACAACGATGCGAATCGATATATCTTGACGTGCATCGATATCCTGTCGAAGTATGCGTGGGTGGTACCCATCCGGACGAAAACGGGGGCGAATCTCATAGCGGCGTTCAAGGACATCTTCAAGACCGGGCGCAAACCTTTGTATTTGCAAACCGACGAAGGCACGGAATTCCTCAGCAGACCGTTCCAAGCCTTTCTCAAGAAACAGAAGGTGTTTTTCTTCCATACGTACAACGAGACCAAGGCTTCCGTGGTGGAAAGGTTCAACAGAACATTCAAAGGCCGTATGTATAAATATTTCACCTATAAGAATACAAGGCGGTACATCGATGCTCTCCCGAAACTTGTGAGTGGTTACAATCGAGCCTATCATCGGAGTATAGAGAGAGCCCCCATTACCGTGACCCAACGCAATGAAGCCCAAGTCCGGCGTGTCTTGTACCCCAGGTCATCGCAGCGAACGCCGAAGGCGGTGTTCAAGGTCGGGGATCCTGCACGGATCAGTAAAGTCAAAGGTCAATTTGAGAAAAGTTACTTGCCCAACTGGAGCGATGAGCACTTCCTGATTAAACGGCGCCTACCCCGACAGCAGCGAGTCTATGAACTGGAAGATCTTCAAGGGGAACTGTTGCTAGGGACGTTTTACCAGACGGAATTACAGCCTGTCGTAAAAACACAGCAAGACTACTACACGGTGGAGCAGATTTTGAAAACGGAACGTCGACGTGGCAAACAGTTTCATTTCGTCAAATGGCAAGGCTGGCCCAGTTCCTTCAATTCCTGGGTCGCTGCCAACCAGGTGAAACGACTATAAAGCCAGACACCACTGCCGTCATCCTTCATTCCACGTCCGACCACAGTGCTATGGACAAACAGCAGCTGCCTCTGAACACAGCGTCTCCCAAAACGCGCAAAGCGCAAGTGGGCTTTGTGGTGATACTCCTAACCCTGCTGAGTGTGTTGTACGGAGGTGTATTTTACGACGTAGCCTATGTCAGCACGCTACTTAACCAACTGCGAACACCAGCCATCAGTGAAACCAGTCTACAGAGAGCACCAGTCAACCCCGTATCGAGCCCAGTCACCACCACACCCCGTGTAAAAGCCACGTCGAGCTCCACACCAAGCTCAACATCTACACCAAGTACACCCAGTACGTCTGAAGACCCACCGGATTTCATCCCTCACAGTGAACAGACAACGACGACCGACGTTGTACCCACCCCCATCATCCCTCGCAGTGAACAGACAACGACGACCGACGTTGTGCCCGCCACTCCAGTTCACTCGTACGAAATTTACAAGAGCGGGTTACCACGACAACGGATACACCTCGAACCATGGACCCTCGGTGGCAGCATCCCTTCACGTGTCTCATCGCAGGACCGACGGGTTCCGGCAAAACGCACTTCGTCAGGAAGCTCCTTCAACACGCCGACAGCATGATCACCCCACCCATTGCCCGAGTGGTGTGGTGTTACGGAGAATGGCAGGCATCGTATGCAGCAATGCCCCACATCACGTTCGTGGAAGGCCTACCCAACCTGACCGATTTGGAACCCGACACCTTGGTGGTTCTGGATGATCTCATGGCGGAGACGGATGCGCGGGTCACCCAACTCTTTACCAAAGGCAGCCACCATCGACGGCTCAGCATCATCTACATTGTGCAGAATCTGTTCAGTAAAACAAAGAACATCGGAACATCAGCTTAAATGCCCACTACCTGGTGGTCTTCAAAAACCTGAGAGATACCACTCAACTGCTGCACCTGGCGAGACAGATATATCCCGGCCGCACACCGTTTGTGTTGGAAGCCTTTAAAGATGCGACAACCCCTCAGCACGGGTATATGCTCTTCGACCTCAAGCAAGCCACCCCCGACCACCTTCGACTACGGACCGGCATCTTTCCCGGAGAGGCCCACCACGTGTACTTGCAAAAATAATGTAAACACACCCACAGTGGCGCCCCCAGCTGGAGTATGTGTGTTTGATGATGGAGATAATAAAAAGAATGAATACATGGCATGGTTGACTTTGTCGCTGAGGTAGATAAAAAGAGCAGAGTTGTGGGTTCTGGCATTAGTTGTACATGATGTCTTCGCGAGTACGGAAGCACGCTCCTACGCTCCGTGTATTGAAGACGGCCCCACCCGAGTTGGTCCGAACCATTGTACGCGGTGCGGACCCTGACCTTGTACGCTGTCTGTGCGAGATCGGGTACAACCTGTTAAAAGGCAACGTACCACTGACTCCGGCTCAGAAGACCAAATTGGCCAAGCATAAGACAGGTCTCCGAACCTTAGTCCAGAAGCGGGTCCCTCAAACACAAAAGAAAAGGGTGTTACAGAAAGGCGGCTTTCTCGGGGCCATCTTAGCACCGTTGGGCGCTTCCGTGTTGGGTCCAGTATTGGGTGGACTCTTCGGCCGACAATGAACCACACGAAAAAAATGGTCCTCGTCGAACCACGGTTCCTTCAAAACCTCCAATCGCCCTACCCTGTCCCACCTACGGTGAAGACCATAAACACCCTCGATAGAGAGATGCAACAGATCTTACAGAGACCGGGGTTAAGCGACAGTGAGAAAGTACAACGGTACAATGAGACGCTTCAACGGTACATGACGTTCATTGACCAATAAAAAACCTTCTCTACCCCACCACCACCACCACCACCACCACCACCACCACCACATGACACACCGCCGACCTCAGCACCGCTCCAACAGCCGCCATTACCAGGGGTACCACCCACAGCCCCACAGTGGGTGGAATACGAAGTCCTGAAGAGTGTACCTGCATCGTTCAAGAAACAAGCTGGCCTGGTATTACAACGGATGAAACAGAATCCTAACATGACTTGGAATGATAAAGGCGAACTACTGGTACAGAATCAGGTGGTCCCCGGCACACACATGACGGATTTAGTGAATGACCTGATGCGTAAACGCAGATCGCACACGGATCCTCGAGGATGGGAGGTCTTCGCTCAAGGCTTGAAAGACATGCATGTACCACAGGAATTGGTGGGGAACCCCCACCGCTGGGCCTTTATGCAGCGAACCCAGCAATCGCCGAGTGGCCCACTACCTTCTTGGGAATCCGAATGAGAACCGGAGTCACCCCCCAAAACTCCACCACCACAACGGGCGCATTCTTTTCAAACCTTTAAAAAACCATCCTTGATCAGGACACCCCACATCTCCAGAGCCGTGACACGTAGCAAGTCAACGCGACGAACACCACGCCGGACACAACCGCCCAAGGCCTGGAACACCTATTAAAACCAACAGCAGCAGCAGGACAGCTCAGTCGCCATGTTTTACCTCACCCTACCCAGTAACAGTTCGCTGGATGTGTTTCCTGACAACACCTTGGCCAAGTACGTGACCCAGTTACCGCAACCGTTGCATTTACCTGGGCGGTGGGAATGTGGCCTCGTGGATATCCAATACCCGTACTCGTGGTACAACGTGCGAGCCAATGAAGTGTGGTACGAGGTGACCTACGAAGGAAAAGACACCCGACTCACCCTCCCCGAAGGCCAATACGATACTCCCAAGGAGTTCATGGGTGGGCTGTCAAGACTGTTGCATTATAGGGCTCTACGGGAGGTCACGAATACTTCAAAACCCATCAAAGCCTATCCCTTCAAGAATCACGTGGACTTCGATTACAACGCACACAACGACAAGGCAGAGCTTATCGTCACCGCCAACGCGAGTGTCGTACTGAGTCCTACCCTACAGCAAATGCTGGGTTTCGATCTACGGACGTTCGCTGGTCCCACCGCCCACCAAGGCGAGATCCCGATGGATATGAAGTCGGGTATGTACGGACTCTACTTCTACTCGGACGTGGTGGACAACCACATCGTGGGCGATATCAACACACCTCTGTTACGGGTGGTGCCCATTAAAAAAGTTGTATGGAGATCAAGTCACTCACAGTTTCACCCACATGCTCTACCTTGCCCGTACGACAAACCCACATCAACACGATCACGGTGGATATAAGAGATGACACGGGACGACCGGTGGCATTCGAACGCGGGAAAGTGGTGCTGACACTTCATTTTCGACAAGCACGTGCTCCCCACTTTGCATAATGCACGAAAGTACCTTACGAGTGCGATGCACGCAGCTATATGGACTATTATGCCCAACAGGCTGGCGGTGGCCTTTCGGTCTTTAGTGGTGCACGCATGCAACGAGGACATGGACTGGGGAACATACTCGGGAGCATCGTGAAAACGTTCCTGCCCTTGGTGACGCGTGGGGTGAAAGCAATCGGCAAACAAGCGGTACGCAGTGGACTGCAATTGGCCGGTGATGTCTTGGGGGGTACGGCACCCAAAGAAGCCTTGAAACGGCGGGCCAAAGAAGCAGGAGGCGTCTTAGTGGCCAAAGCACAACGCACCGTAGGGAATAAAAGACCTGCACCACTGAGACCACGCACCAGTCGACGACCGACCCAGCGACGACGCACATCGAAGACCCAGGATATGTTTTCTTAAAACATGTCCTTGATCCACGCCGAGTCCTGTCCCTCCACCAACAGTGAATTTGATTTGTGGACCGTGCCGCCCACACAGACCAGTGCCGAACAAGGATTATGGGTGGAGCATCTTCCGCTCTCCAGCATCAACGAAACAGGGCCCATCGAGTTCACCATCAGTAATGCGGATACGGCCTATGTGGATTTAGCCCATACATACTTGTATGTGAAAGCCAAGATCGTCAATGGAGATGGCTTCAGAATCATCCAAGCTGCAACGGTGGGCCCGACGAATCTCTGGCTGCACTCGATGTTTCAACAGGTGGATATTTTTCTCAGCGACAAACTCATCAGTGACTCGACCAACACGTACCCCTATCGAGCCTACATCGAAACACTGTTGTTGTATGGGCGAGAGGCTAAAAAATCTCAACTGACAGCCGCTTTATTCTACCAGGACACAGCCCAGCACATGGACACGGTGGACAATGTGGGATATAACAAACGGAAGGCTTTGACCGCGAACGGCGTCTCGGTGGATCTCATGGGTCGACTACACGCAGACATGGTCATGCAAGACCGGTACCTCTTGAACCAGATCCCCATCAAAATCCGACTGATACGGGCGCCTCCGACCTTCGCCTTGATGGCCACTAACGTAGAGGGGCATGCAGCTGACTATAAGATTGTTATCCAAGACGCAGTCCTGTATATCCGAAAGTGAAACCGAATCCAGCCGTTCAATTGGGACACATGAAAGCCTTGGAAACAAAACCAGCCCAGTACCCTATCCGACGTGTACAAACCAAAGTGTTCTCTGTGCCTGCTGGAAATATGGGCGCCAACAAAGAAACCTGTTCCTGGGGGAACTACCCAAGCGATTGATTCTGGCCTGTGTGGAAAATACCAGTTTCAGCGGAGCCTACCCAGAGAATCCGTTTGACTTTAAACATTTCGGCATCAATTATGTGGCCCTGCATGTGGATGGACAACAGGTCCCAGCCACGGCCTTAACACCGAACTTTGGACGCGCGAATTTCATTCGAGCCTATCAGAGCCTGTTTACAGCCACCGGTCAAATCAACCAGGACGAAGGAAATTTGATCAGTCGGGAGGACTACGCGAACGGATACACGTTGTTCTGTTTCGATCTGACCCCACCTTAGAGAACGACCATCAGCTGGCCCTGGCCAAGCAAGGCAATTTACGGTTGGAAATCCACTTTGCACGAGCCCTCGGGACCACCGTCAATGTGATCTGCTACGCCGAGTTTGACAACATCATTCAAGTGGGCAAGGCACGCAACGTGCTGTGTGACTTCTCCACCTAACATGGATACAGACCAGATAACCACCGTGCTGGAGAATGACCCAGAGACACGTATGGTCTTTCAAGGGGTGTTCGCCCGAGATATGTTCCCATTAGACCGTGTGTATCCTGCTGCATACGTTCTCAACACGGACCCGATGGATCGGCCCGGTGAACATTGGGTGGGCGTGTACTTGACAGAACAGCAGGGCGAATACTTTGACTCGTACGGCCTGCCACCCCTCCATCCCGATTTAACAGACTTCATGGATCAAGGCACAGAGACGTGGTGTTGGAACAGTCAAACGTTGCAAAGCCTGGCCAGTAGCGTGTGCGACAATATTGCTTGTTTTACCTGTACCATCGATGCCGGGGAAGACCCTTATCTACCATCGTACAGATGTTTGACGAGTACCCCAAGGCCGAGGACCGCGATGTACTCATATATGACTGGACCGCCCATCATTTCAATGTACAAGCCCCGTTCTGGGCTTAAGTTCTTTCAATGTACACACGCCCGCTGTTCTGGGCTTATGTTTACAAGCCCCCTGTTCTGGGCTTCAGTTCTTTCAATATTCAAGCCCCCCTGTTCTGGGTTTCCGTTTTCACGTGGTTGTTCTCACGTTGTTGTTGTTACTGAATAAAAAACAAAATGAGATCTCACCAAAAAAACCCTGTCTTGTGTGTTTTCTATATGAGCATAATGCATGAAACTGGCTTTGAACACCGTATTAGCCAATCAGTGGCCTAGAATGGAGCCAAAGGTAACCCATCCATGTCCAGAAAACATTACCCGGATGTACAAGAACCCGGATGTAGGCGCGGACGTAGGCGAAAGCATCCCAGTACCCGGATGTAGGCGCAGACGTGAGCAAAATTCTAGTACCCGTCCATTGGTTCTTTTATCGATCGCTCATTGGCTCTTTTTCTCGACCGCTGATTGGTCCAAATGGAACTGCCCATCCTTCCCAGGTTAATTTACAATCCCCTTTTGGGGTTCAAGCTCTGTATATCGATGCCGCAACATTGTCTCCGAACGTTGCCGAAAGGGAGACCTTGGACCTTTTGACCTGGATGTGACCTTTGACCTTTTGACCCGACATTCATCCGCGCACTGCCGGTGATGACGCGCGCGCGCGCTGCGGCTGGGGCGGGCCGGGCCGGGCCGGGAAAAACCCCGGAGGTTGAACATCCGGACGTCTAAGAGAACATTGGAACTCTTCTGGGTTTGGAGGTGAAACCCGGAAGTGACGTCACAACCCACGTGACCTGCGCAGCAGAATGGAAACGACACCCTAGTCTAGCCCCCTCACATAGGCTTCACATGGATACCTCACTCGATCCCATCGGCCCACTAGTGGCCCACCTAGACCCCAAAACGTCTATTTCCATACCCTTTGTCCACTGCGCATGCGCAGAGTGACGATATTTCAACCCCGCACTCACCCCATCAGATGCCCCCTCACATAGGCTTCACATTGATACCTCACTCGATCCAATCGGCCCACTAGTGGCTCCCCTAGATCCCAAAACGTCTATTTCCATACACTTTGTCTATTGCGCATGCGCAGAATGACGATATTCCTACCCCTCATCCATCCCATCGGTTGCCCCCTCACATAGGCTTCACATTGATACCTCACTCGACCCCATCGGACCATTAGTGACCCACCTAGATCCCAACACGTCCACCCAGTATGGACCTATACACCCATAGCCATGCAGTATAGGCCTATGGGCCTACCCAGGCCTCGGTGACTTTTTCCAAAAATTTCACCGTTTCGCTCCGGGACCCTTCCCATCGTGTTGTAAATGACGAGACGTGAAAAACAAATCCAAGCAACCCATATCACAATGAACGTGTGTACATTTTCCAGGTTGGACCTATACCTCCCATGGCCAGCCTATGGGCCTATATACAGACCTCGGTGACTTTTCCCAAAAATTTCACCGATTCGCTCCGGGACCTTCCCCATTGTCATTTTCTTGGCGAGACGAGAAAAACGCGACCCCACAACCCATAGTAAAGCCCACGAAAAAAAAATGACCATCCCCATACCCCATACAGGCATTTTCCCTTATATTGTATAATACAGACCCCTATTGTAGGGGTAAAGTCCGTGTTCCGCTTTTTATAGTTTCGGGAAAAAATCCTAATTTTACATGCACCCACCCCATTGACTTGATAGGCAGGCCCCGATAAGCCCGGGGACCGATATTAGCCCTTTTGGCTAGAGTTGATAGGGGTTTTCCCCTATTTTAGGGGTAAAGTCCGTATTCCGCTTTTTATAGTTTCGGGGACAAATCCTAATTTTACATGCACCCACCCCATTGACTTGATAGACAGGCCCCGATAAGCCCGGAGACCGATATTAGCCCTTTTGACTAGGGTTGATAGGGGTTTTCCCCTATTTTAGGGGTAAAGTCCGTGTTCCGCTTCTTATAGTTTCGGGAAAAAATCCTAATTTTACATGCACCCACCCATGACTGGATGCCCCTTCACGAATGCTTCACTTTGATACCTCACTCGACCCAATCGGACCATGCAGCGTATTTGAAGTCTGGGGACTACTTTTTCTCCGCGGAAGCTTTTTCCCGCGACCGCATCACCACCAGACCGCATCACCGCGAAGGAATACACACGCCCCATTCACCCAAACCGGAAGTGACGTCATACAGAGGTCACGCTCCATTCACCCAGACCGGAAGTGACGTCATAGGTCACGCTCCATTCACCCAGACCGGAAGTGACGTCATACCTGCGCGAAAACACCTGCGCACTCGGCAAAATGGGGTAGGATTTAACGGCTCCCTACTACTTTGGTGCATATTATCGGCACAGTTTGGAGATACGCATGCGCTCTTCCCGTTGACGAAGGATTTTTTTCTTACTGAGTTAATGGCCCTCACAGTTTAAAATGGTGTAGATTAAATGATATCATCTTTTCAACGTAACTCCTTCTACCCTTTTGAGTGAGTGAATAGAGTTTAACGTCGCTTTCAACAATTTATCAACTATATCACGACGGGGAAGGGAAGTGAGGCGGAGGGGCGGGGATACCTACTTGTAACAGAACAGATCTAATGCGGCCATTTTATAATGCTGTCCCACTGAAATATCATGCCGTGGGCAGACATGACACCTCAATGAGTCACATTATACTGACACCGAGCGAACCAGTCCTTGTTCTATCCTCTTAATGCGGAGTGTAAGCCAGGAAGCAACAAGATCAATTTTTCAAGTCTTTGGTATGACCCGGTCTGGGATTGAAACCAGTACCTACCGATTACGAGGCCGACACTCTAACCATTAGGCCACCGCAGTGCGGTTCCCTACCCTTTTGATATGGTTCACACGATACTTTGTGGATATTTTTTTTGGAGATGCGCATGTGCTCTTCCCGTTGACGAAGGATTTTTTGTTACTGAGTTATTGCCCTTTACAGTTCAAAATACCGTAGATTAAATTATTTCATCTTGTCAACGCAACTCCTACACTTTTGATATGGTTCACACGATATTGTGTTTATTATCGGCACAGTTTGGAGATGCGCATGTGCTCTTCCCGTTGACGGAGGATTTTTTTCTTACTGAGTTATTGCCCTTACCAGTTCAAAATATTGTAGATTAAATGATATCATCTTGGCAATGCAACTCCTACCATTTTGATATGGTTCTCGCGATACTTTGTATATATATTTTTTTAGACACTGAAGTCGAGGAGATACACCATATGCTGCTGGCTCTCGTTTTAATATAGTAATCAATTTCTAACAATATGGTAATTACGTTAAACAGGTTGAACTATTTCTCAGATGCCAAACCTGGCAGCCATGCATACTCTACACAACAAATGGTGACAACTTACAGCTTCCAATCTTCAACGGGCATTCAGGTGCGTCCATCGGGTATTTTACTAAATTCATAGGACACTTGGCTTCTATAGTTAATCTGAAATAAAAGTTTAATCCTGTAGCATTGTCGTTGCACAGATTTGACTGTCTCAATACAAGCTGTAGAGTTATAGTCATTGGGTAACGACATTCCCCCTTACAACGCCCGTGACGAAAATGGACTTCCAGGACCCAATTCCAAATGGTTCTAGAGGTTTTCGGCTAATTCTTTGGAAAGTTACTCCAGATAGTATAACATACACGTCGATAGGAACAGCCGAATCGGGTGTGAACGTGATGGGACGGACAACGCGAGGGCAATATTGTTTCAATTTTTGATGTGAGAAATTTTGCGTTCATGATGTTTTAATACAAGAGGAAACCTCTGCCCAAATAAACCCAAACTCGACTTGATAGAACGCACAGGGCACATGATTGTTGTCATCGAATCAACAAAAATAAGTCGTAAATAGTAGCACCATGCGAATCTCTCAATCTATCGTCGTATCGGGTTGTTATTGTGAATAGTAGCACCACAAAAACTATTGAACTATGTCCTGACTAATGTGACAGCGCCATATCGGATTATTATTGTGGATAGTAGCACCATGAGAACCCCTGAACTATGTCGTGACTAATGTGACAGCGCCACATCTAATTGTTATTGTAAATAGTAGCACCACAACAACTATTGAACTATGTCCTGACTAATGTGACAGCGCCATATCGGGTTGTTATTGTGAATAGTAGCACCACAACAACTATTGAACTATGTAGCGACTAATGTGACGGCGCCATATCGGACTGTTATTATGAATAGTAGAACCATGAGAACCCCTGAACTATGTCGTGACTAATGTGTCAACGCCATATCGGGTTATTATTGTGAATAGTAGGATCACGAGAACCATGATCTATGTCGTGACACAATGTGTCGAATACCATTTTTAAAGCACTGGGGGTGGGGGTTGATGACTTACCTTCTAGAAAGATATATCCTTCCGTCGTCTCGAATTCGTACGAAAAAATTGGGCATGGTTATATTGTGCTGGCGGGACTTCTTTCCGTTGAAAAAGTATGTGTTTGGACTCCATATCTTTTTCAAAATTGACTGACTCAGTGTGACTTCTGTGATGTTTGGAAATGAAAACTGTAATCGTGTGTCAAACCACGATTGTCTAAAATAACACTGCATTGAATAATCCTGAAATAGACGAAGAAAATGCAATAGAATTAAATGATATATAATAATGTTACAGAAAATCACCGTTATCACTGAAATTTGAAAAGAAAATGGTAAAATCTCGATGATTTAAAATAAAGTCGCGTTGTCTCATTAATTATTGACTGCAACGGAGTACAGTTTCGCGACAGTATCAAATAAGAATTATGCTTTTGAAGATAATTGTTTCACTATATGCTTGTTTCTGCTTGTTACGGGATAATTTTTCTCTCATACGCTATTTTAATACGTTTTGAATCTTGCACATAATCTACAGTGAATATAGATTGGATCTTTCGTCGCTATTTGTATCCATCTTTCTATTTATATGTAAATTAACGCTGGTCTATTGAGCAGCTTTATGGATGTCATACAGTCCAACGAACTATGTTACAATCAATAAATAAATTTACTGCATCGTCAATCGAAATTCTCTAGGGATAACACAGCGATATTTTCCTTCTGGCTGAACATCACATTACTCGGGGAAAAATGATCTCCACAACGCAAAAAAAGTTCTCTAATGGACAGTTGATGTTACTCGGTAAACTGTCGGGATGTGCTGGTACATGTATTCTCTTGTTTCAATGTCGGTGAATTGGACTATGCCTTACTGCTCCAAAGAGTTTAAACAAGAGACTATATTAGTGGCTTGAGTATTATTTTACTTGGAAGATAAATTAAAGATACAGCTCTTTGTCCTCAATATTTCGTTATATGAGAGACTGGGAAGCTACTATTACCGCACTATGTTTTTGGCTCAAGCGAAGGCCCAGGCCAAATGTGGCCTGGCCCATTTAGGGTGTCCCAAAAGCGGGTGGGCCGTTGGGAAGGCGACCCAGCACCGCAACATGTTGGTGTTAAAGGGGTTAAAAATGTTACCAGGCGAGATTTGCATATACGTCTTATGTAGTTTTTTTCTGGGATATTGCTACCCAGAAATGGGTAGCTAACCATGTCGAAATTGTAATCGGCTCTCTTGTCGTAGAGTCGTTGAAGAAAGCCCTGTTAATTCTTGTAAAGATATAGAATAAGATATGATGTTCCATCTGGGATATATCCTTTACAGTGTGGCTAATACAAGGAATATCCAGTGCTAGAAGATCCTATATATAACGTTTGGTGAATAAGAAGGAAGAGACTTTGGAATGGTTATGTTTGAACATTTCTGTATATGATGAGAGTAGCATTATTGTACGTTCTATAAGTGTCAATCGTATTTGCCAACGGAGCGAAAAGTGGATACCATCATAAAGGTTTTCTCAATGGGGCGAATAATCGATTCCGGGTGGAGATTCGTCAGAATGAAAAACAAAACTGGCAGCCAACCAGCCATATTGACAAAATCCTTTGAGAACGTGTCAAAGTCTAGGAAAAGGGTGGAGTGCACTTACGACAGAAATAAAATCGAGTGAGCCATGAGGTAGATGTAATTAACGCTAAATTTAGTACCGTATAACGAAGGCTCTTTGTGACCATGGGCAAGAGAATAATTGGCGGTGTACCACAGCACGCTTCGATGGACGAACTGTTCTTTACACGTTCCACTGAATCACGACAGGGTACCCGACGGCGAGATTTAATGCGCTGGTTCACCCCAAGAACCTTTCCTCCAATATTCCTCCAGGCATTCAATTGAAATTGCTTCATGGGCATTAAACTAAAATCTTTTTCTCTCTATTTGAATAGTGTATGAAGACTTTAGACTCTGTGGATGTTTGCTTTGATCCAGTTCCCGAGGCCCAAATTTTATGAGACTTTCAAAGTGACGGAACATTATTTAGGCATACCGTCATTACCAACCATCGCTCAGTCAAGTGTTTGTACTGCACCCTTAAGAATATCCACCCATCTAGCTGGTTTTGTTCCTCAAGGAGAATAAATATTGAATCTTAGAAGTCATTAAAGAATGTGTTTACTAAAGTTATCAAAGTTGGTGTGTGTCGTTTAACATAGTTTTCCAAATGGGATATGTCAAATATTTGAAAATATCTTTATCCTGGACATCTAATTGACATGGGCAAATTGCATTCCTTTCGAAAGCAGGAGCGTCAGCAGAAGTAAAGACGAACACATTAAGAGCGTCTTTTCAGTCACTTTCTGGGAGTAGAAGAAAGTGTTCTCACCTAATAAGGCCATCGGCATATAATTTGGCTAGAGTACTTTTTCTTTTACATCATCTCATGAATTTGACTATTCTAGATTTCATCTTTTAGTTGCAACGATGAAACTTGCGAACCTATTGTCTCTTTCATCATAGTTGTGGAAAACACCATACAGTGCTGATTGAAGAATCCATCATATCCTGTTGGCACAAGGTGGCACCCTCCACTTAAACTGTTACGTTCAATATCCCCTTAATAATTATATATCGCTTGAGGAAATGAGTATTCTTGCGTAAAAAAAACGCACCGGAAGTCAAACATTCGAAGTTACCGGTAGAGGTAATTGCCTGTTAGAGCGACGTACCTGTACAATTGATTTTTCACGTGATTAACGTTCATTATTCACTGAAGCATGGTTTGACATTGTTAACTGATTGCTCGTTGTTGACAACTTCTGCCAGCTCAGTTTGAAAACGTCCATCAACTGATTACCTAATTAAAGGATACTCACAAGTTCATTATAACGGAACAAATATTCTACACGAAATCGTTTGAATACAACGCCAACATAACCAGTTAAAGGAGTAAATACCGAATTAATGTCGTATAAATGCTGGTGTCGAGCAGTTTTAATGACGTGTTTATGTGAAAAGATATAATATATGAGCTAATCAATCCCGATCCACTACATACGCTGTGCAGCAGATACATCTATCCAGAACGATGACACCGTACACCTCAGCTGTATCCACGCGTATACATATCTGCTAAGTTTACTCACTGTTCATTATTAATCAGTAAACATGAACATATTTGTATCAAGGTATGTTCATTTAAATTAGTCGCCGACGTTGGAGTTTGTAAATAGCAACGGTCGGATCAAAATATTTCGGCTTCACACAACAACTGGTCATTTCTAACGATTCTCTTTCATTTTTCTAAAACTGCTACATCCTCGATCACCTACTCCAACTGAAAATCATCAATTCAGCCAACTCAGTTGGGAAACTATCCACTGCCGTCTTGATATGATGTAACAACATTTGATCGAAATAGCAGGATGGCTGCGATACCATTAGTTTATTGCCTATTGATGGTCTCCTGAAAATTTTACAAATTTCTCACACAAAAAAAAGCATTTGGTCATGCCGGTTTTGATTCATTTCCGGTTTTGTAAATAGTATCTGATTGTGATCGTTTTGTGCGAAAAGAGGGAAATATTGGTCGAGATACGGCACCTCAATAATTAGTACATCGATCGATCCCGATATGTCAAAATGATCGCAATAAGATGGACATAGAATAAACAAGTTTTGTCCAAAACGTCCACTTCGACTTAAGAGGGCACTGAACAGTAAGACGTAGGTGCCCACTTGAAAGTGGTCATGGGGTATTTTCTTAAATCAACGAAGTCGGTGCATAGAAGCCTCGGAATTTTCATCATCTAATTAATAAATAGTCCGGTATATGTCATTTTTTTTATGCGTGCGGCTCCTACTGTAAATTTGGGAACTGTGTAGCTTGATCTGATTATGAACGCAGGTTATCCAGAACAGTTTCAAAGTGTGTCGCATTAGATAGGACAGTTGTTGTTGTTGTTGTTCTTGTCTCTATGCGATTAAGTTTTTACAACAATTGGAAGAAGAGTCATATAAATTTGTTCTGAAGGCTATAGATGAAATTACCAGAAATCACTCGTTGTTCACTCATAAAAATTCAAACACTCGTTCTTTGGACGAGAGAAAAATCGATGATCTTCTTTCCTTTCCGCATTTTTATCCTACAGACCGCGAAGATATCCACCCATCAACAAAAGGAGACTGTGGGTAAAAATAAAGCAACGTAACGTGAATCCGGACAAAAAGCTGAAGTATACCCTCACACAACATATGGATATTTGTATAGATTCTCTGGTACATCTTCTTTCAGCTACACAGGATGAAAACCATCAATTCAGCCATTTTAATTTTAAAAACTGTAAACGAATATGGCGATCGTCTAAATTAGCGAATGGCTATCAGCCACGACTCATGGATATCCCCTCTTCCACAGCATATACGTCTCTGATAATCTGTACAAAAAATACATCGCGTTGACGCTTTTAAGTGTATTCATATAACTCTTTGGTGTATTTCATGATCAATACAACAGTTCGACAGAACAGTTCTTTGCATCTGCAAGAATCCTGCAGAAAATGTTAAAACCCCTACAGGGGTAAATGGATCACAGCGAAAAACACCCTGGGAGAGAAGGATATCGTTGATGCCCGTCTTGACTGCTCTACAACTTGCGCAAATGGTCATTTTGGATACTGCCCAATCACCTTAATGCCAAAATGATTATCATGCCAACTATTTCACTGTCTTGTCCTCGGAGAAGCGCTTTTCAAAATATGACGGCCGTCGTCCACGGATTATGTCCACGAGCGTTGGAAACTTTCCGTTTGACACTGTCACCACCTAAAAATCACCAATGCTTGAGAATAAATATTAACGAAATCAAGATATTCTCGAGAGAGATAGAATGGATAGAAAAATATCCGCGGAGCCAATGAAGCAGCATGGTTCACCACACGTGAAATTTCACGATGTTTAACTCCAACCGGAAAAACAAACACATATCATAACGATGGAGTTAGACACGTCATCCCAATGCCAAATATCGTTTCGCTATGTACGCAATTCGTAATCATTGTGTGTCATGTAACTAAACTCGAGATACTCAAATGAATTGTGGTTATGGTGCAGTCTTACCAAGCTAGTTTCTGATATAATTATCTCTCTTGCTGAATGAAAATCGTCCCGATTTTTCTCAAAATCTATAATAGGCTATCAACCATACCTTGCCTGGGCGATCTGGCCCCTGTCCAGGCAGAAATGACGAAAAACTTTACTTTTCTGGTCCCCAGATGGTCGCCATTTTGAATTTACCCATGATCCTCTCCGCTGGGACTTAAAATGACCCCATTACAATAAACTACAAAGTCACGGAGTGTCAGCACTCAATTGTTTGTAGTTTCGTAGATAGGGTAAAAAGTTTGGTAGGGGCCATTATTCTCCTGGACTATCACCATCCAGACATAGGTATCTAAGTCTAAGCTAGCACATTTTTTTGCGTCTCATTTCGGTATGTGGTTATCGTTCGGTGTTGATGAGGGATCGAACGCGAGACGAGGAATCTGCTTGCCCATAGAAACGGGCAACAGGATAATAAAAAAAGAAGTTCCTATACGGCAACGGAAAACATAATAAGTTCTACATTCAGAGCTCTAAGGCATCCCATTTGTAAAAAAAATAATGTATGTGTCCGTCCTCATTTTTTCGGTAGGAGAAATTCCAATAAGTTCCCAATAAACAATATATATTGTTTTCATTTAACAATCTATCCCGAAATACCAGATCAGTCTCTGCAGCCAGATATATATGTTCGCATGTAGCACCATACATATTCCAAGAGATTTATATCCACGGTATTATTTTTATGAGCTCAAGGCGAAGAAACTTGATCAAATTAGATAAAGTATTGCGAATCCGATTATTGCCCTATACAATCCCCATGATCGGATTCAAAGAACGCAGCTTAATGGAGTGTTTCCACATAATGCAGTTATCTGTGTCATTGAATTTTGCCTGGAGAATTATATGTCATCAATGTGTTCATATTACTGTGCTGCAGATCGGTTTATTTTGAATGGGCCAAGTGCTTTGGAATTGATAGCTAATGGACAACAAAATCAACATCGATATGTGGGTGCGAAAGAGTGAATGTAAAGATAAGGACATATACAGGTTGGCTAATAACACAGTCGAACTAGATATACATGTACGTCCCAACTTTCGGACAGACATGGGAAGTATATCGTCGAAATAGATTACAGACTAGCAATAAGGAAGTGATGACAATAACTAGCTGTTGCTTATTGGCACTTTCGTGGGTAATTTTTTTATTCCGATGGACATATATGATATGCAATGAGTTGGTGTCCATTAAATTGATTTGTGGGACTGAACATCACGTTTCTTGCGATACTAGACGCCTGGTTAAACTGTCAGACCCGGACTGCGCTAGTATTATACCAAAATCTTGTTTTGTCCTTATTAACGCTACCCTTGTAGTGTCGAACTGTCGGTCTTGACGCTGAAAACATTTTAGACTTTGAGCTATAAGCACAACCTCCTCTCCTCTCCTTTGTAGACAATGTTTTGTTTTCTAGAAGCCCAACTTTTTACCTTTTGAATAACACTTGTTAACACTTTGGACACGGAGGCGTTTTCCTTATAGAGCTTCTCAAATTTGGATACACCATAACCTTCAATATTAAGTGTTAAAGATGGAGGATAGGGTTATGGTTACAATTTTTTCCAGACTATTATTTCATCAAACTAACATGTTTGATATGATTGGATGCATGAATGAGTAATGTCTAACACAGTGCACGATTTTTGACGAACATATCTAAAATCTAGGCATACTTTCTGCTAATGCTGATAGTGAATTAACCAACTGAACGAAAGTACGATGGAAAATGTTTTGATTACAAGCGTCTAGTCCGTCATTCATAACTCAGCCGTCGTCCATTAAAGAATATCCGCGTTCATAATCCAAAGACCTATTCCATATAACAGTATATCTAGTGAAATTTGGCAACACAATATATCAACAGCATTATCCAATGGGTACTAATTGTGCACCCCTGTTGGCTGACCTATATCTGTTCTCTTATGAATATGACTATTTGCAGGCGCTTTAAAAAACCGATCCATTCAAAGCCTGTTTCTTCTCGTTCACTAAACGCTATATAGACGATCTTCTCGCTGTGGATACTCGCTACGTAAATGACACAGCGAAGGACATATATCCACCTTCACTGGATTTGAAGGAAACTACAGATAGTCCTACAGGCGCATCATATTTAGACCTATATCTGTATAAAAATTAAGCGGGCCTTCTCTCTCGTCGACGTTATGACAAAAGAGATGATTATAATTTCGACATCGTAAACTATCCCTTTCTGGACAGTAATATTCCAGTGGGACCTGCATATGGCGTACACATAGCTCGCCTAGTAGCATTTGCTAGATCCTGTATTAAATGTGACGATTTTAATCAACGTCACAAAACATTGTTGCAGAAACTTATAAAACAGGGCTATACCACCAAGCATCTCCAAATTTGGCGATACATATCGCATGCTGATAGCAACATACGAGCGTAGCGTGCAAGATCTATGGTGTTACCTTTCGTAACTTGTGTCTAATTCCGCTTAACCCGGGGCTAGGGGTCGTATAAACCCATGTACTTCAAGATCCTCATGGTGCTCATATGAACAGTAACAATCAAAGCTTGACTGAAATACATCATTCTCTAGATGACGACATTACAACGAATATTATGAATTAAGAATACTGATCAGCGATACGGATTTGATATTTTTGGAACATCATGATGTCTTTCCGGCATCATTGAAAACTGTTGACCGCTTCTCTCTTGCAGGAAACTAGCCTATGTTTATGTATACTATGATTGTCTTTTTGAGTTTGGTGCTAATACTACTGTTATATGGAATAGGGCTTTAGATTATGGACGCGGATATTCATTAATGGACTAAGGCTGAATTACGAATGACGGACCAAACGCTTGTAATTAGCACCAAATTCAAAAAGACAATCATAGTATACATAAACATAGGCTAGTTTCCTGTAAGAGATCGCAGTATGTGTTGGAACTTGGTCGATATAAAGTGGAATGTAAAAAATCATAATTTGTTGAAATGATAGCTCAACATATTGGAATTACTTTGAGTTTATTTAATAATAATCTGTAAAAAGGCAGATTAATAATGGGTAAATTCAGTATGGCGGCCATGCGGGTCTACAGACAAATTTTTCACATCAAATTATCGAGAGGCGTCAACTTTGTGGCATTTGTCTTACCGCAATTCGCACATTCATCAAGTTCAAGCTATTCCGGGTATATCGGATATATCGGACTTTTTGAGAAGCACCATGGCCAAATTCCAATGACGGCCATCATGTGCCATCTGAAGTTAGTTTATCTCTTTTCAGTAGAAATATTTTTTACTTCATATCATGTCTTTCCTATGATTGAGCCCATTCATACCACAGTCAACCACGTCAGGCTCAGTATGATCAAATTTGCGTAACCTTCCACGAGGACATCAAGGAAAAAATGACGACCACAAGAGGTAATCTGATATTCCGTTTCAATTTCGGCACATTTTCACCTTAAAACACATTAATTGCGTTGAAGTTTTCTTTTGGTAATTCAAAATAATTATTTCTCCAAAGAAGTAAACGTTTGAATAATCTCTTTTCAAACTTTTTTGAAATCATAGCTTAATATGTTCTTTCATAGCCTTCTGTTCCAAGCATAACTGAAAAATTGCATTTTATTTGGTAGCCTCTAGATGGCATCTAAAACAATCTATTTCTACTTTCTTGTCCTTGATTCTTCTCATTTTCTACCAAATACCTCGAAGAACGTGTACGTCAAAACCGATCATCTTCATAGCATGCATTATTCGTGTGACGGACAACATCCTCCATTCGGTCTGAAACATTACCAACATATTGTAACGCGAAATGTTGCAATCACTCCGATTATCTCACAAGGAGCGGAATAAATATGTCTAAATGTGTAAATGATTAAAGCTTTTTACTTGCCCTAAACCACATGTATACACTATAGACAATATATATGTCTATATATATATAGCGAGAGTGAGAGAGAGAACGATTGAACTTCGCGTTGAGCGATAACTGCAAAAGTGTCGACGATGATAAGGGCAGTTGACAATACCACCTGGGGTAACATCAAATATTGCAGGAAATTATTGAATGGGTGTCAATGGGAGGAATCGACTACAACGCAAATGTCCTGGTAACCCAGTTACTGTGTGTTTATAGTAAATATTATAAAATGTTCTAAAATATTTCCCAATAGAATCAATAAGCTATCAAGTCACACTCATCATCTAATTGATTGCTATTTTGGGTAAAATCACGAAATTTAGAAAAGTAGTCATATACAGAAACATGATCACGGAGATTGCTAGGTTGGTATACTTTTTAGAACATTTTTTTTGCTCCAGATCAATTTGAATATATTATGATATCATGCTTATGTCATATCGGTGTCAAATATGGTTTTCAACATCATGGTCAACGGTTTCTGCATTTCATAACTATATATCCAGGGCAAAAATTGTCATAGTGCTTAAAAGCGCGGCTGAGATACTAAGGGATACTAAGGCTACGTCCGAGAATCCGCCGTATTCTCGAGTCTGAATGTTAGGTGTCGACGATTACTTTACTGTAGAGTCATATGGTTGCATTTTAGTCGCCAGACGTCAATTTTTCCAACCTCTTGCATATCGCTCCAATTTAAGATTTTGACCTTTGCTGACAGAACCTAAAATGTTTTCATGGAGATAAATATGATCTCCGCTAATCGGGAATACGCCAGGAATTGATCATAAAGTTCATATGAGGGCGATTTGTGGTCACATTATAGCGTCATTTTGACATCATAGTCACCTCAAATATATCTAAATGTGATAAAACCAGTTAGTGCACTTTACAGCCTTCCAATAATATCAAAAACTGCCACAGTTTGAAGTACAATAATTCATATGGTATTTTCCGATACCGCCGTTCCAAAATTGTGTTAGTGCATCGAAATTTGACCAAATTTGATTATGCTGACAGCCCATAAAACTTGTCACTGGATCATCAGATATGCATGTCCAATACATTCCCAGATGATTTGATCAAAATTAATTCGATTATTTATATTTTATATCATAAAATTCAGCGGATTTGAAAATGTCATTTCGAACAATATTCACGTTATGACCATGATGGTCTAATCGCAATCGCCTTAAACATGTTTAACTGTCATATATTCTCATACAACCTTTCAAAAAATATCAAATACGCCATAGTTAGAAGCATACATATGATAACTACTCACATGGTGTTTTCTATTTTTACCCCATTCCAGAATTGGGTTAGGCTTGGAAACTCAACCCTATTACATAATGCTGACAACCCATAAACATGGTCTCAGGAGGACAAAATGATCTCCGATCATCAGTAATGCGTGTCCAATATATTTCCTGATGATTCGAACAAAACAATTGTATAATTTATTATATTTATCATAAACTTCAGAGGGCCAAATATTTGGAAAATATTGTCACGTTATGACGTCATAATCACCTGAAACATGTTTAAATGTGATTTATTCATTTATCGCATTATATAGCATCTCCAAAAGAATACCAAACATGCCATAGTTTCAAGTGTTATAACTATTCGCATGGTGTTTTTACTATCTATGCCCCCATTTTCAAATTGTGTTTCATTTCTTAGAAATTCGACCGTATTACAGTATGCCGACAGCCGCATGAAGATAAAGAAAATGGTCCCCGCTGATACATTTCCAAGTGATTGGAGCAGGAATTACGTGATTATTTATGATATTGACCACGAAGTTCAGAGGAGAGTGAAAATGTCATTTTCAACATTATTGTCACATTATAATGTCATAATCGCCTCAAGCATGTTTAAATGTGTAATAGTCTATTGTTGGCTCATTGTCTACTGTTATCGATTTGTAGCATACAATAGAGAATATCCATGTCGTTAAACAGTCGCTGTTCTGTCATGGATGGGCGCAACAGTGTAAGTTTGATTTTAAATCGTATTCATTTTGTATTCATGAAACAAAATTATTTAAGTCTTCTTAGCTTGTGGAGTGCCTAACGAATTCACAAATATGGGAAACTCGTATGCAGGCAAACACGACTACTTGCTGTTTAAACAGTCTGAATAACGTCCCTAGCCTAGGTCGTGCATATAACCATGGTAACACAAATGTCTAAAAAATGAACTGTGACTGCTCAACAGGATTACAACTTGGATGAGCCGCGGGTTCTTCTGGATCTGCTTCATCGGATATAAAATGTAGGCCTTGTATCGTACCAAAGGATTTCATTTCACAACTCGCTGTTTGGACCTTGTCCAACTTAAATGCAGCATAAAAATGGTATAAGCAAGACACATATGTCTTCATCGGACTTTTTCAGGATATTTTGTTGATTTCGTGTTTGTGTCTTTTTGGGGCAAACTTGGGCATGTCTAATGTTTAAATTGTACGGATGTTCCGTGCCATCACGTCAGTCGATACGGTGGTGTGTACCTGCAAAATGAATCCATCACCTCATACCCAAAGCTCAGCCTCAGTATTAGTGTGTACAAGTGAAATGATCCTAGGTACTCCCACGACAGAAGCGGTCAATACTTTCGAACGATATTTGCTAGTCATTGATCATTTACATCGCTAACAATGTCCTTTCCATTTGTAATATGTAGTTTATATATATTCTTTAGCTACCCTGCAATGACGTATGACGCCTTTTGTTTCAGGAAAATATCTGCTATTTGAGTGTAAAAGAAAATATGAAATACCACTAAGCCTGTTTAGTCGCCTTGAAATTTTCGTTATAATCAATTCAAATTTTTATCCTTTTGTTTGCTTTATGCTACGAGTTTATCATACTGTATTTAAATGTCCAATTTGTAGCAGCTTACAACACATATAAGGGAAGTGGGAAGAGGTGCCGACATACTGACTGCGTCACATGACTTCACAGAATAGTCTTCTGGTTAACCTATTCTAAAGCACATACCAAGAATCTAACGATTCGTGATATGTGTTGTATCTCAGGTACGCTTTTATTGTACCTGTTCATGTGGCAACTTGGATAATATGACCACACGGCCCCTAGCACCGACATAAGCGGTATTAGATACAAATCTAGAGAGCTATGATGGAAATGCTCTGACAACTCGTATACTGGTAATTGGTGAGCTGTTTCGCTGTGACAACTCGTACATTGGAGATTGGTGAGCTGTATCGTCGTCAGATGTAAATGACGGCAATTAACACAAAAGACTAGTCTGTAAGGCCCGATGTCGACCCAGCATCAACTTCCCACAAATGCCAACATATATCAAAGACCAAAAGGTCTGTACAGGGGGCGGACCTCGGGGACGAAACGTCCACCAGCAGAATCTCACCATATACAGGAAAAAATTACAACACATATTATATTTATTATTATGTTATATTATTTCCCTGTTATATTATTTCCCAGGTAAACAATAAGGGTACTAATTGCCAATTATCTAATTGAGGCTTGCTTGGCATTATCGTTTTTCTCAATTACTGGCTGTCAGCAAACAAAAACCTGTCGTCCTGAAACAGTAACAAGTCTTTGGGATCCATAACAATCAATTTCTGAGAAGACCAGAAATCAGTTTCCAACCATGCTATTAAAACAGAATATTGAGCCAGTAAATGCTATTATCAGACACCAGTTAATCACATAAGACATAGAATCCATGAGACATTTAGTACCACGTCAATAGTTTGTCTCAATAAAATATAAAATGTACTCGTACTACTTGAAACGATATTTGTATCATTGTCATATTACACGGCGATATCTTTCACGATAGAACATTAATGGACAATCTACCTGTATTGAAATTGGTATAGTGTACCATTTCAGATGAACTACTATTAATCTATGCCAATTCCTGAGAACGTCAATGCGATTGAAAATATCCCCCGGAGAAAGTGACAATGGTAACCATTTCGAATTAAAAATTGTTTGCAATCACATCGTAGTCATTTAACTGTCCTTGGTTTCCTGGCGTTCTGCCTTGGACGTCACTTATTGGCGTAAAATATCCCATAGTATGCTTGTCTCAAGTTATTGTAACTCATAAATCAAGAAACTGTCTCATTCTGCCGAAAAAGTAGCTTCAAATTGCTTCAGGAGAATTGTCCGATCTCCCTTTGCATGGTTTCCACGTCAAAGCGCCCGTCACCAAAAACAACGCCCCTTTTCGCACAAAATTCACTCCACATTTTTTCGTAGACCATAAATTAGCATGCTGTTTTTTCTATTCGCTTCCTATAATCTCCGGGAACACGTCAATAACAGAGAAGATGTGTTTGAGACGCGAATTATTTTTCCCGCAATTTATAAATCCGATGAAGGAGGGAAATTCGAAATTGTCAAGGAAGAAAAGTTGCGTTGTACCGAAATGTATACTATTTTAAAACATCAGTAGAAAAGATATGCATTTGACAGGAACTGTATACTTTGGCCAAGATAAGACTTCAGAGTTTTAATATAATAATTAGGAGTGATCAATTCATCCTAGGAATATTTTATTATATATTATTATTAATAACGCTCTTCTACCAAGAAGATTTAAAAAGCGCACTCGTGATTCCGTCACGATTTCTTGTGATTCCGTGACGGACTAGTTTCAACCCATGGGTAGTGTATGTAAGTTAGAGATGTCATATAAGAATAATCAGATCGAAACAGCAGCAAAAAAATAAAAAATAGACAGGCAACACTAGTCAAAACGAAGGACTTTCACTGTGATTCCTTCTCGGACATTTCCAAAGATTATATCACGAAAAATCTGCAATATTTCGGAGGATATTATACTTTATTTGAACTTGGCGATAAGACGTAGAAAGTCTGCTTTTAGAGAACACAATTTCAATAACGAGCGCTTCAAACTTTCGAAGTACCTTCCAAACCGTGATTCCGCCACGCTGGAATTCATGTTTGACATAAATAAACGGCCAGGCTGCTCGGATATATGTTCTCTGGGGTTTGAATCAGAGGGTTTAGGAAGCTGAGCTCTAACCTCAAACTTGATATATCACCAAAATGTCTTCCGGACAGCCTAACAAATCCACCGACGTAAGTCAAAATTGGACGTTTAATAAGTTCAATATAACCCAACATCGTCTCCGTCGACGTCTCGTGTCGACTCTGTATTGCCATTGTCCGGCAGCTGGTCGGTGGTTTCAGCATGTTAATGTTGTCGAGCTTAGGTTTTCTTCTCCAAAGTGTGATATGAAAGTCTAAGCTCGACGTATTATGGCAGGAAGCTGTGATTCTAACAAAACTGACAATAGCCCTATTTCGTCGCAACAAAATCTTGTGAGAGGCATGTCATGGAGTTTTACCCCAGTGAATGAACTTCCACGTGGAAACGCAGCATATACAGACTGAGTACAATGTGGTTGCAGGCATTATTTGAAGTCAAAGATATTTTCATCGATCGTTTTTTGGAAAAAGTGTTGCTTTTCATTCATATTGACCTTCCATGGAATTTGCATAGATTAATGATAGTTTATCTCAAATGTTACACTATTCGGACTCCAATACAGGTAGATTGTCGATCAAAGCTCAAGAAGAAAGGCAATACATGAACCGTCAAAAGAAATTATCAAGAATCGATCTAAATCACCATAACTGCACTGTTCTGTCAATGTTTTGAAATATATACTAATGCACCAATCATAGTCGCCGCGACTCTACATCATCTGGGAATAGTACAATTTTACTCATGATGTGATTTACATTTGCACCATGGCCAGTCCTCTAACCTCTAGCCGGATTATATTACCAAACCTTCCGAACGATGGATCGCTGTAATGATTACATCAAAATTTGGACAGCTCGCATTATGAATGGACAGCAAGAACACCAGTTCATATATATAGCCATATTCTGATCATCTTCGACGGAGCCTTGACCTCTGACGGTACAAGATATCCATCATGATATATACATAGCCACAACGGAATATGTCCTCGACCATTATTCCAATTTCTTACCAATGCTTCCATGGAACTGTGGCTTGTTTGGTTTGTACCCCCATCGATTACAATACATGGAATGATGACGGTTTCCACTGAGATTGACACCTCATTAGGTATATCAAATTATATATAGATACAGTCTGCAGGCATCCCATGTGATCCTGCTAATCACAATTCATTGACGCCCTTGAATCAATTGATGGCCTTCTCTAGCCGGTCTATGGCTCTCTGGCTTTCTGGTCTCTGACTTTAACAGATTCTCCAAAGCAAAACGACGAATATCAACGTTCTCGGTCCTCCAAATGTGTCGCCTCTCAAATTCTGTAGGGAGATAGGCCCGAAGGCACATAACCACTATGTAACTAGAACACTAGATATGTTACTTGTCCGGTTGTTTATCCCAGAAAGAGACTTCAATAATATACACATGGCAAGTTTATGGAAAGCCACTTCTTATTGCTCTGGAGGTAAAAAAGCAATGAAGACACGATCTTCTAAATGTCCAACAAATGTATTCAATGAGGTATATTCATATCTTTGACAAAATATTATCTATACAAAAGAATAAACTATATACTTATTATAAACCGTATTAGGGTCTTATCTTGCCACAAGATCTCTATTTCTCGTAACATATACATGTATCTCTTTGGTATATCGGTATATTAAGTTACCGGATCTTCTGTTTCTATTTTTTATCTTCCACTGGCCATCACTCTTGACATATACATCTTTGAAAGTCCATAAATAAGCTCCGCGTAACAATTTACCATTTTGGGGTCTTTTCGTGTACCTTTGTGATGCTGTTATCCAATACAATTTAGTTGTCGTTGCCAATGTTCACACAGCTACTTTTAGAACTGACAATGTTCACAGAGTTACTTTTAAAATCTTCCTGTGCTGTACAGGTATATTACAGTCATTTATTAAATGACGGGTTATTAATACAGATTTATTTCCAGGTTAACATTTTTTTGGTACGGCAGATATATTAGTCTTAGTTGTCACAGCAATTCCATCATAGCTCTCTAGATGTATCTAATACCGCTTATGCCGGAGTTAGGGGCCGTGTGATCATGTCATCCACGTTGCCACATGAACATGTACAATAAAAGCTTACCTGAGATACAACACATATCACGAATCGTTACATTCTTGGTATGTGCTTTAGAATAGGTAAACCTGAAGACTATACTGTGAAGTCATGTGGCTCTATCAGTATGTCGGCACCTCTTCCCACTTCCCTTATATGTGTTGTAATTGTAAGAGTGGTACCTGTGTGAACGTAGCGTGCAAGATCTATGGCGCTACGTTTCGTAACTTGTGTCTAATTTCGCTTAACCCGGGGCTAGGGGCCGTATGAACCCATGTACTTCCTCATGGTACTCATATGAACAGTCACAATCAAAGCGTGGCTGAGATACATCATTCTTTAGATGACGACTTTACAACGAATTATGGATTAAGAATACTGATCAGCGATACGGATTTGATATTTTGGAACATCATGATGTCTTGCCGGCATCATGAAAACTGTTGACCGCTTCTCTCTTGCAGGAAACAAGCCTATGTTTATGTATACTATGATTGTCTTTTTGAATTTGGTGCTAATACTGTTATATGGAATATGGAATAGGTCTTTGGATTATGGACGCGGATATTCTCTAATGGACGACGGCTGAATTATGGATGACGGACTAGACGCTTGTAATTCACAGTATAGTCAGTATAGTATAGGATAGTACTGACCCAGAGAACCTCGGTGTAACGTTGATTCTTCAGCAGTAAACACGGAGTCTCTTGATCAATCAATCACTTCGATATCTGTACCCACCACACTAGTGGTACATGTATATTGCTTAAACCTTGATATCAATGTAAATATCTAGATATTAACGAACTGGTCAGTCCTTTTTCTGTTTCAAAGTTCACAATCGCTTTAAAATTGAAGCCATATGCAAAGTTCATAGTGAAAAGTGCAAAGTGCGGCGGGAAGTAACTTACCATCCTCTTTTCTGATATAGCTCCCATGCTTCTAATTTCGATATTTGTCAAAATTTTTGTCGGTGGGCCTACGAATAGAGGAAAATATTGGAAACGTTTGATGCATGGCAGGGTAAATCCTGACTATTAAAAACTGCTGTATATGGAAGGCCAAATGTCCAAATAATCAGAAACTCACAGTTATCGAACTGAAAACCTAAGCTTTCTAACAGATAATTCAAGTTATCAAAGACAAAATCATGGCTTTTCGAATCGAGAACTCAGTCTCGAGTTTCTCTTTTCTTAACCTCGAGTTTCTATTTCACAAAACCGAAAATCACAGTTGCCCGTAGATAACGTAAGTTATTGAATCGAAAACCTAAGTTTTCGAATTGATAACCTAGGTTTGCAGACAACCCCGAGTTTATATTTCAGCTTCGAATTTCTCTTTTGTTTTGGACATTTGTTATCAGTCGATAACTTAAGTTTTCGCATTGATGGTTGTTGTGAAGTGAAGCTCGACTTTCTAACTTGGAGTTTCGATATCCGGGTACTCTGGGTTTCGCGTCATTTTCCGACTGTTGACCAACCAGAAATGCAGACAGAACCACGTGGCGGAATTAATTATACCGAATCAAACTAATAAGTGAAATTACATTCACTGCCTGTATTAATCGCTGCTGACCGGGAGACATTATGTGTGTAACCGAAGTATCTAGTGCCAAAGTAGCTATCTACATATCACTGAATGTGCTTTGCTGGAGTGAATTACATTGGCCTGTTTGTTATGGTCAGTCAGCTTGAGCGGATAGCTGGATTACAACTAGATTATTTCCCCCAATTTAGTCTGCAGCAGATATATAGCTATTAAACTGATTAAAGACCTAGTTCTGAGTATCAATACCCAGTCTATGATAATGCTTGTATATACTAGTAATACAGGATAGTCTACATGAAATAATCTCAGTTACCTCTTTGTTGAATACATGTTGTTTGTGTGGTTCTGTCTGACGTTTTGATCAGTCAACATGCGCGAAAGGCGGGAAACTCATAGTATATCGAATCTCGAAGTTAGTCGAGTTCCACTTTACGACAACCGCAAATTCGAAAAACTGTGATTTTCGATGTTGAGAAACAGAAACTCAAGGTAAGGAAAGAGAAACTCGAGGTTGTCTGGTAGATAACCTAGGTTATCGACCGTAAACTTAAGTTATCAATTCGAAATCTTAGGTTTTCGATTCGAT
Source organism: Hanleya hanleyi (assembly GCA_036873755.1). Lineage (NCBI taxonomy): Eukaryota > Metazoa > Mollusca > Polyplacophora > Lepidopleurida > Hanleyidae > Hanleya > Hanleya hanleyi. The sequence goes on from JAVTVY010000123.1 coordinate 135,705, forward strand.
AACTTAACTATTAGAAAACTTAGGGTTTCGGTTCGATAACTGAGAGTTTATGATTATTTGGACATTTGGCCTTCCACAGCTGCATTGCAAAATGACATTTCAATCAATCAATCATAAAATATCTGAACATTTAGATATTTCATTGTTTACTAACTTAAGAGTGAATCATCAAACATTTACTATAGAGTTCGTAGTTGCTATGATCACAATGCCACTGACAGGTCAAACAATAACTGCGTCCAGTTGGATTTTGAAAGTACACAAAACTTATACAACAGCAAATAAATATGTTCGTTCGCTGAGTGTCCAGATGAGAGTAGTTATGTGGAATTGTTCGTGACAAGCTAATATAATTACACATATATGCGTGTTACATGGAGAGAAGCGAGTAATTGAAATTATCGAGAGAGTTACCTCCAAAGCCTGGTCTAATCTTGCTGTCGTATTTGTCCAGGAGGCTGTTCAGAAGATGGGAGATTTTTTCTTGCGTGTCCATGTTCTGGACGGACAGGACTGTCGGTATGCTGTAATGTAACATTTGGAAAATTAGCTCAACCACTTCGGGGATTTACTACTTAGACTATCATGTCCAAGAATCACGCACACAGACAAGAGCAGGATAGCCCATGCAGCTTTTGAAGGAAGATCTAGAGTAGTTATACAAGTATCTCCTTCACTTCACAAGTGATGTTTGCTTCTAGATACTTACAGATAAAATCTCGAATGATTGTGTTACCAGTACATTCTATCGCTGGCCGCTTACTTGAGAACTACCTGATTGCTGGATAACCACTAACATATATGATTATAAAGCGAGTATGACGTGGACACAAGATATTGTAAAGTAACATGATTAAAGTCTATCAACCATTATGTACTGCTACAGACATTCTACGATAAAGTTTATATTCGAATACAATTGTAACAATTAAACACATGACAAGCGTGATGGAAACAGATGCCGGCCTACTGATAAGAAATCGTGTGACCCCACAGGTAGCCAGATGCAATGAGTGTATATTTCTAACAAGTGAGAAATGACTACATTGTAGTGAAAACCTGCGGCTGTGGCAGTAATGCATATCCGTGGATCGAGTGGTCTTCATATGAGCTGTTCTTCGGGCATCTGAATTTTTGGATTATCCTAATCAGAAACGTCTTAGCCCATAGGATTTATTGAGGGAAGATCCACGTGACCTGTACCTATATTCGTTGTCGAGATACAGCGCTGTCTGCTAGCGTTTCCGTGCCACGAGAAACAATTACTTTCGGAGATCTCAGCGCGGATAAACAGACAGACACGTGGAAATATCATATAAATAACACAAATTCTCTTCAGCAACCAAAGGTGACGAGGGTTAAAGAAGATGATATCCCACTGAGTTTTCTAAATAAAGGAAGATTTTCAAATATTTGGAAAGTCATATAGTGCTAAAATCTACGTTCTCACTTACTTTGCCGAATAAAATGAACAATTTATACTTTCTTAAATTGTAATTTTCATTAAATTTAGTATCAGGTGCAGCAATTTGATCTATACAACCATGGAACGGGGGTGAAGGCATTATCCAACAGTCAATGAGGAATAATGACACTTTTCAACATTCAAATTTAGGCCTGTGACAAACTTGATATTCGATTAGAATCATTAATTAAGCCTCTGCTATTTAACACACATGTGGTATCATCTGCACAATAGATACTTTGACACTGTTCTGCACAAGGCAATACCAGTAAATGTTTCGCTCTTTCCTTATAAATGGTTAACTATTCATACTTAGGAATATCATCTCATCTGACATGTTCGGCCAAGCCAGAGGCTGCTACGAACGCACCGAGAGTTTCGTTAAATGATCTTCTAACAGGCGACAATAATATATAAGATGAGAAATCTGTGCGGAAACAATTAAACAACTCTATATCAAACTGTCATGCCAGTCGCGCGCACACTGAAATACCGATTAGCCTTCATTGTTATGATTCACGAGAGTATTATGAACCAGCATAGCTAAGATGGGAATGGCAACTCCACTGGGTTCGATTCTCGTCCACGGATAAATCATGCTTTCGTGAGGTGTAAATGCTAAATTATCATTTCTGTGTAATAAAACTAGTTGCGCATAAAATCAGTTCTGAGTTTTACAAATGGGCCGGCATAACTAAGAAAGTAAATGCAACGCCATGGATTGGAGGATCGTGGTTTTCAATTCCCACAGACGGCTATATTATTCTTCCTCTCAAAACGTATTTGAATATATATGAACCGCTTGGGGACTAAGTTAAGCTTCAAATCAAATTCAATTTATCATTTCCTCACGCTAAACAATATAATTCGACGAAAGTTGGGTGGGGGGTTGTCCCATTTACTTCTGAAACGGCATTGTTGCGTTGGTTGTTATGATGCATCATCTGTAAAGCAACACCAAGTTTTATTCATTAATAATTATAATGCGTTACTTATCTGCTTCTTGTCAATATGTAATTTACCTAGATTGGGAAGATAAAATGATTACCGGGTACTAGAAGTAGTTAAGTTGTTCTACTAATTAAGACAGTCGTCTATGAACTGTATGTAATTAGCCAAGGCTGTGGTTGATCGTCCCTGGTATATAAGCACTTCAAGGATCTTAGTACGTATATACATGTTGTTCAGTGAAACTGATTTGACATTGACTGATTTATCGAGCATCAGCTTTTTTGCATTTAAGGGGCTGAACGGTAGGCGGAAATAGTTTCCTATGTGGTGACGTAAGATGGCTTGACATTCGACAGAACGGAAATAACGAAGCAATAATTCATTTCACCGAATATCTCCGAGAAATTGCAAATGGATTCAAAAGTGCCTGAATCCAGGGTCGACACGCGCGATCGTAGGTGGTAAGCTGGCAGAGATCACACTCTCTTCGGGCATGCGTATTTTTAAAAAGTCATAAGAAGAAGAACAATAACGTGACAAGAAACAAGACTGATCCATGGGGTGATTTGTATCCCAGTCCCGCTTTTATTGTAGCTGTTCACGTGGCATGTCCACACGACCCCTAACACCGGCTTGAGAGGTATCACATACAAATATTTAAGAGCGATGATGTAACAGTATAAAATAGTTCGAAATTAATGGTTGTTAAGTTTCCCCTATTAAAGAATGCCATCCGTATACGAAACAACTGCGACTGATCGCCTATCTTGAAATACCTACCGCTGATACACTAACTGACAATTATTCCGATGTCAGGATAGTGATGTTCCAGAATGACTTCCCGTGGTGTACATGTATACATACATGTGTCTTCACTTGCACTGATAGCTTATTGAGATGGTTCCCGATGGCGGAACCCAAAGGTACTGTCTTCCCCAGAGGGCGCTATAAGAGATTGTTATATCTTTTGATTTGGATGACATATACATAGTATAAAACTATGTGAACGAGACCCGGCATCGACGAGTCAAAGAGAAAAGACTGGAGGATAACGACTGCAAATATTCAGAATCAGGAGGGTGGATTTCATAGAAATATGACCAGCAATCTCGAAATTTAAATATGACCAGCAATCCCGAAAGTGTTGTCTTCATAAGAAGTACACCGTAAATTGAACACAAAAGCATTTACTGTCGCAAATTAGACAATAATACACCTTAAACAGTAAAGGGGCTTTAATATTTCTCTTCATTAGTACAGTCGTCCCCGCATGATACATACTCTCTAAGAAAACTTGAGTGAACTGTTCCACTCAAGCTTGAGTGAAATGTACCTGTTCACTCAAACTTGAGTTACTTTTCACTCAACTTGAGTTACTTTTCACTCAACTTGAGTTAAAACCACACAAGTTCACTCAACTTGAGTGGGATGAATTTCCACTCTTATGCTTGAGTGAATGTCACTCAAGTTGAGTGAAAATTAACTCCAGTTACTCAAGTTTTGAGTGGGATGAATTTTCACTCTTACTTGAGTGAAATTTCACTCAACTTTTTTAGAGAGTACACAAATGATACAGATATTTGCAAAAAGTGTCGTGCCCCATTTTTTATTTATTATCAGCCTGTCGAGTCATCAGTGAGATTTTGACATTTCCATTTTCAAAAATTAACGTTGTCCCTAATTATACTGCTGTATAATCACTGTCATTCCATTAACAACACGTTTCAAGTAAGATGCACAATATACAGTTATACCAATATGAGGCCATTTACCGGTGTACAAGTTGATATAATCTCGTGAAACTTTGACCTTTCAACCGTATTTTCCAGACTGATATTTAACGTAATACAAGGTTTCGTTTATTACGAATGCTTTAGAGGCAAACGTATAGGAAAATTGGATTTTTGATCGTTGACAAAGTAAAGAGCATCAAGAAAATTAGATTTCATTTCTCATAAATTATGTACTCTGCTCCTGATTATCAAGCGAATCATAAATACAGATATAGGCGATTTGCTCTGTTAGCCTCCAGGCTATTGGGAATGAACTTTTCCGGTGAAGTATTCTAGAGAAACCATAACTGAATAAGTAATCATATATAATGTCCCACTTTGATCTTCAAACGATGTATGGATACGATGCACACACTGGCTCCAGGTTTGCCGTCGGTGTCTATCGAGGGTAATTTTGCAATATTTCATTCTTGGTGAAGATAAGCCTGGTAATTACATTTGGGATAGTCATGCTGTACAGCGCATAAATTTTGATAGGCTGTTCATCTATTATGTGACCCGTATTACAGCCTGGGATTATATTTTGGCTGTCGCGAAACCCCGTTCTCGGCAAAACGCCCCATAAGCTATACTATCATTCTACTGTAAATCCGTCTAATCCATCTACCCCATTTTGACGGTAACATGGCAGGTTAGTATTCCCTAAAGGAAGATTTGGTATTAAGCTCCGGCCAGTAGCCGTTAAAATGAATCAGCTTCTACAAAGAAATGTCGAAAAACTTGAGTTCAGTTATTTGTGATCAAGAAAAAACCTATCACACGAATAAAAAAACGTGTGTTTCTCAGCTGTTCAACTGGATTGGCTCTTAATCAACTTCGGGCAAATGGACTTTGAAATTGTACCAGACTAACATGCTTCGTTTCAAAACAATGAACACGGTCCGAAATTCTCAAAGTAATGGCTTCGTCGAGAAGTTGATTCTTGTTTTCGGAATGAGATTCCAGATCCGGTTTAGTCGAGCGTTCATGAATTATGGAAAAACACGACCCAAACATCCTCTTCAGTACAGTGATAAACCGCTTCCTCTAGACCTTGGCTAATAACCTTGGTCCGTTTCTTGGCATGTGGCGGAGCATCGGGAGTTGAAGCCATCTTACTGCATGCCAAATGTCGTGCTTCCTATACATATATCATCTACCCGTTAATCTTTCATAAAAGACAGATCAAATGGAAAAATAATGGTTGCCACTATCGTTCGCGTTGCTCTTTGCTGATGGGTTTCAACGGGGAACCGTTGGTCCAACTTTCGAATGAGTAAACATGAAATTCATGGATACATTTGCATCGATACCATATCTAGGGAGCTTCAGTTAAATGAAGACGGTACAATCTCCAACCATCCTTGACACATTTGGGAACCTGAGCAATTCATCCTGTAACATCAGTATGCAAGGATTCTTTATTAATTACCGGTGGTAATATCGTGTGGTGAGATGTGTCCTGTATCCTCAGCACGTCTGTGCTGTCTGGAATACAGATTGATCAGCGGTTGACCAGACAATCCCCGACCTGTACATCTTGTCAGCCTGAAGCGCTATCACACCAATATTCAGTTAATTATGTATCATATAAGATATTCGATAAAGATCTATTAAATCCCGTCATTTAAGAAGAATAAAAAAAAACACACTGTACACACATTTTAACAGTGTAATCTTCTCAATGTTATATCTACGCGTCAATATAGAGTACATATCTAATTTGACGCGCTGGATACATCAAGCGCTTTCGGGTCTATCATATATCACTTTTACCCACAATTATACATTGGAGCGATATGCAAGAGGTGGGGAAAATTGACGTCTGGCGACTAAACAGCAACCATATGACTCTACAGGAAAGATTCCCTCAGCACCTCACATTCAGACCCGAGAATACTGTGGATTCTCGGACGTAGCCTTAGTATCTCAGACGCGCTTTTATTGCAGCTGTTCGTGTGGAGACTGGGGTATCCACACGATCCCTAGCACCTGCTTAAGCGGAATTATATACGCTAGCTCGGGAGCTGTGATGACAGATGAGATCAACGCAATGACTCATCTGATGTTAATGAATGAGCATCGAGGAAGTCTGATGGAGTAAACGTCTCAACATAGGGTAAACCTGGTAAATGCAAGAATATCAAGAAAAACTAACCTGTAATGACCGACGCCGTACGGGTTAAATTTCCCACCAAAACAATAACCTATGTCGAGAGACATGCATACCTCACTGATATCCTTCGAGGGGGAAAAACGGATGGAGTCAATCAATTGAGTCTGCCTTGAATAATTATTTGAAAGCATATGTTGAATATTTTATTCTGTTAAATTATTTCGAATACAAGCGTCTAGTCTGTCATTCAATATTCAGTCGTCGTCCATTAAAGAATTTCCTCGTCCATAATCCAAAGACCAAAGAACCATAGTACACTGATCGTTTCAAGAAGATCTATTTGAATGGTAAATAAATGGTTGGGCCTGCGACCGAACTGAAAAACCCAACAGCATGGAACGCCAGCAGTGATCTATAATATTTGCAGGAGTATTTCATACAAAGCGATTTAAACGACAAAGTTAAAGTTTATGTACAATAGGCTGGACAATAGTAAGCTATCTCATACATTTTTGTTTACAGTACTTTCCATACGTACATACAAAAACGTGCTATCAAGGAAATGGTAAATAGAGGTACTTGGCTGGAATTACAAAAAAATATTAACCGATACATTTTCGTAGAAATATCTTGTTTAATGCATAAATGTACTCACGGACTCACGGAGAATATTGTCACTGTATTACAGCACAGGCATGCACCTTCGATTCATAGCATAAAATTATCAATCAATTGATATTGCTCCAGGCTGTATACGAGTAAATGATAATAAATAGCTATACGAGAAATTTCTTAGTAAAATTAGTTCGATTATTAAATGCCAAGTAAATACCAACATGCTTTTCTATTTCAAGCGAAGACCAATTCGTATATTATTATGAATTCGCCACTGAATTAGACCGTCATCGCTGTGATAAAAAGACACTGTGGCAATTCAATGAAACCTTGAAATGCAATTACATTTAATCATACGACGGGTCCCTTTCGATTGTTAAGTTCATCCATAAATAGTATGTTGTTACCTTTCAATGCCACTCGTCCCAACATAATCATAGATAAAAACATATGTAGGTTTATAATTATACCCATATATGCCAAATGTGGGATTGCAATTAACGTCTTGGCCGAATCCACTGCACTGTCTACCGCGAATCGATGGGCGAACAAATCCAAATGGTTCATACCATCACTTATAGGAATCTCGTTCTTATTCCGAAGCGGGTTGAGTGATTTCGAGAAGGCTCGAGATGTTTTCTTTACTTTGAGATAAAACCGGAACGACAACCATACAGATGAATCGGGACAATTCGAGACGAGATATTTATCGGTATTACCCGGTTATCCAGAAACCGTCTCGATCGATTGGACATGGCCGCTAATGCAATAATCACGTCAAAATCTTACCAAAAAATAATGTGAGCCGACATGGAGCAACGCTGACTATTGTAAGCAAGCAGTCTTCCGCCATTTGGAGCTGGCAATCCGTTTGGTTAGGAACTGTCACCCTCACCATGAGAGGTCAACATAGATAGGAATATAGACAGTCAAAACAGTTGTACATATATCTGAGCATGCACCAACATAGGGGTCAGGCTGCATGATATATCACCTAACTATGACAATAGAAATTCGGACTTTTTACTGTAGTACAAAAAAATACAATAAATCCTTAATAAAAATATCATGAGTCTGGCCAAAATACGGTGATAGAACGATGGTAAAACCACGTTTAACATGATGATAACACCGTAGCATTTTTGCCAGGACCATTGTACTTAAATCATTCGGCTTATTTTGATATGATTAGATCAGATGGAATGGATAATATATCCAAAAAAATCCTGGAATTAGAACATTTTTTGTGCCACAGCAGTTTCCTCAGAAGCGATACTTTGACAAACGGCAGACCAAGCAGTCCATCAAAACAGCATAGCTTGAAATACTGGAAATGGAAATTTGCTCGATACGGGAACAGCATGAACATTAAGTCAACAGTCAACATTATGGACATCGCAGAACACAGCTGATAAACAGAGCTGATAATCCATCAATTCATGGAAAATTACAGGAAATGTGCACACTTAAAGATAAAGTGTCAGAATCATTAACGGTGTCCACAGTGACGACTCTTTGAAGGGTAGTGTTTTTTAATTTGGTGTTAATGCTGTTAAATGGAATATGGACTGGGTCTTTGGATTATGGACGCGGAGATTCCTCAATGGACAACGGTTGAATAATGAATGACTGCCCACACTCTTGTAATTGATTATCTTCCAGTACATTCTTGCCGTAGCTGCACCTTGATAATGTTGTTAACAGACAAACGAGCCCATCAGAAAAGATACGCGCCCAAATGAACCATTACAAGAAACTGGTCGGAAACGTGTCGGACAGAGACAATAAACGACGTATATAACAAAAGATACGATCTTCAAACATTGAAAGTAAGAACTGACTAATTGATGAAATTAGTCAAATTACAATCGTCTAGTCCGTCATCCATAATTCAGCCGTCGTCCATTAGAGAATATCCGCGTCCATAATCCAAAGACCTATTCCATATTCCATATAACAGTATTAGCACCAAATTCAAAAAGACAATCATAGTATACATAAACATAGGCTTGTTTCCTGCAAGAGAGAAGCGGTCAACAGTTTTCAATGATGCCGGCAAGACATCATGATGTTCCAAAAATATCAAATCCGTATCGCTGATCAGTATTCTTAATCCATAATATTCGTTGTAAAGTCGTCATCTAAAGAATGATGTATCTCAGTCACGCTTTGATTGTGACTGTTCATATGAGTACCATCAGGATCTTGAAGTACATGGGTTCATACGGCCCCTAGCCCCGGGTTAAGCGGAATTAGACACAAGTTACGAAACGTAGCGCCATAGATCTTGCACGCTACGTTCGTATTTTTGTATCAGCATGCGATATGTATCGCCAAATTTGAGAAACTTTGAGTGGAGGCGTTTGTGGAATAGCCCTGTTTTATACGTTTCTGTAACAATGTTTTGTGACGTTGATTAAAATCGTCACATTTAACACAGGATCTAGCAAATGCTACTAAGCGAGATATTTATACGCCATATGCAGGTCCCACTGGAATATTACTATCCAGAAAGGGATCGTTTACGATGTCGAAATTGTAATCGTCTCTTTTGTCATAAAGTCGACGAGAGAGAATGCCCGCTTCATTTTTATAGAGACATAGATCTAAATATGATGTGCCTGTAGGGCTGTCTGTAGTTTCCTTCAAATCCAGTGAAGGTGGATAGATATCCTTCACTGCGTCATTTATATAGCGATTATCCACAGCGAGAAGATCGTCTATATAGCGTTTGGTGAATGAGAAGGAACGGGCTTTGAATGGATCGGTTTTTGAAAACGCCTGCATATAGTCATATTCATAAGAGAACAGATACAGGTCAGCCAACAGGGGTGCACAATTAGTACCCATTGGAATACCTATATGCTGCTGATATATTGTGTTGCCAAATTTCACATAAATATTTTTAATGAGAAATTCAAGCAACTCTATAAACAAAGAAACATCCCATGAATGATATCTCTTGTATGTAGTAGAGCTAAAGAATGCTTTATGGCTTCCGACATTAATATATCTACGATCAGTTTTCTTGAACACAGATACTATTAATGAACTTAGACGGTCAATAAGGTCCTGATGAGGGATTGTAGTATAGAGAGTCGAGAAATCCCATGTGGATACATGTCTGTACGGTATGTGACCTTTAGCATCAAGTTCTTCCGTAAGACATTTTGAGTTTTTCAATATCCACATACATTCAACGCCAGAGTTCTTAGAAATAGTGGCGCAATACCTTTCCCAAAATGCTTTCACCTCCTGAAGGGCCCTCGTCAATACGGTTGAAAGAAGTTTGGTGGTGCAGCTTCTAGAACCAGCTATGAATCTAGCTTTGTATGGTGATTTATGCATTTTGGGAGTCCAGTATAGTTTTGGTATGTCGTTATGATTGGTTGGAAGACAAATACCTGTTTCCCTGAGAAACTTTTTGTGATTGTTAAATAAATCTTCCAGAGTAAATGCAGTTTGGGAGTAAGTAGACGTATTTGATGAAGATATGTCTACACTCAATTCTTTAACCAGCACCTGGTAATAGTAATATTTACATATGAATATTATATTATTCGGAGCTTTGTCTGCTGGGACTATGACGAATTTATTCAGGAGATTTGCTAGAACTTCTTGCGAATTGAGGTTTCTCAGCACTTGTTTTGCTTGGGGAAGAGTACTTCTGTCAATATGGCGGATTGTTTCAACGACCTTGCTCTTGGTGAGGTCCAGCCAATCAGCGAGTACTGTAGGTTCAACTTTTTCTCGCTTAGACCAATCCATAACGTACTGTTCCAATGCAGACATGATTATCTTCTGGTCGGCAATAAGAATGTGACAACGTGGAGTGCAATGACGCCAACCAAAGTGTCCTGTCCCAGACAGCTGCCAAATCACAATGGAAGACAACGACAAGGAAAAGCAAATACCTCAGCCGAACCATAATAAAACACAAGGGTTTTCAGATAAGATTAGCCGTATGTGAATAGAAAAATGATGAATAATCACGGACTGAAATATGCGCAGGAAATTGGATAGAGGTACATGTAGGACGGATTTATGACAAGTTTAATTATTTTCGACGAGCAATAGGTATAATTTAATGAAATAATGATACTGCTCATTGTTTTTTATGGTCAGATAACCGGCGTCATACCAAACCATTGATTCTACCAAGTTAAAATAAGATATTTCTAACTGTTATACATCTTTGTAACCTATGACAACTTACGTCTATACAGAATCACTATCAGTTGTATTCTATTACTCTCGGATGATCATCGGAAGATGTAAAAGCGCTTTGAGTGAAATAGAGTTTCGGCTTTTACCGTCCATGCTATATTCGTATAGCGTTTTTCTTGAAATATTTTACCACCTATAAAGAGAGTTTGTCTGCATTTCAATTACTTTTATATCAATCAAAAAGCATCTGGCTTGAGGATCTTCCATTATATCCATTCTTTTTATAAAGCTCGAAACTGCAGTAGGAATATAGTAATGTAGAAAGTCAAGAAGGCTACTTGTTATTTGTCTTCTACCACTTCTCCACATAGATATATATAATTAGGAGAAAAGAAAATATATGTAATCTGATATAACCTTTCAAACTGTCGTGTCACATAAAAGATGCATCGAGTGTAAATCTCGACTATCTACTGTATAAGATATAAGTTTATCTCAACGAAGCCCAAAATATTGCAAAATTACATGCACACTCGATGAACACAGGCGTCAGATAAGTAGCTTGCGTACAATTGAATTTACACTATCAATACAACATTTATTCTCAACGCGTGGTTTACAAATATATAGCAAAGCAGGACAAGAACAGTAGACAAATGTCAAAAACATAACACTATAACATGAGAAAACATGCAAATATTAAATTTGTCTTCCCATGATTGATAACTACATAGGAAACCCATCTTTCCATAATGTGTACACTATTTGGGAAGGAAGGCTGCCTTTCAAATTACTCAACATTAATTAACAATCAGTAAACGTGGAATGCGCGAGAAGAGTTGGGGGGTGGTTGGTAAGTTGACGTATCGTTGAGTTTGAAATATCCACAAATGAAAGCCGTTGACGTAGCGATTTCAAAGGTGTCCAGAAAACGCGTGTAAAGTTGGGGTGATCAAATATTTGTCGGGGTATAATTTGATTATTCGCAATGATCCGCCAAGCTGTGTATATATAGTTCTGCATACCACTGTTTACCCTGAAGAAATGAAGGGCTATAACATCTCGGATTAATCCAATATCGGCATTTAATGCCGCATTAAAGGAACAATTCTTTGCCACGCATTCTAGTCGAAACGAAAAATCTGTTTCCTGCTCCGTCCTGACGTTAACAAGGAGCTACTAATTAAACCTCTAGCCTTGATGGGATAGAACTGTAGCAACATAAAGCCAACTGCAGGGACGTGGTAAGCGTTCTCGAAGCCGTAGACTTGCCGGACAAATTGTTTCTGGTGAGGGAAACTTATCGGTCATCTTTGTCGACAGAAGATCGATTTCTTAGTTGGGGCCACACTATCTGCTTCTCTTCAAGACTGCGTTCAAATTTGGTTGATTCTCTGCCAGAGAAAGCAAGGACAAAGGCCTCTGGTAAGCCGGAAAGCGTACCCATCAACGTCATGTTCTTGGGAAGGTACTGTATAACCACTAAGTGTGCTTCACTCGTCACTGAGTGGAATGGGGTTCGTTGTAACACCATCTCACCCCGGGGGGAACAGGCACGTTCCGCTTAGACAAGCACCATAGAAAGTGATTTCTTCAAATAGCAGCTGCCTGTCTGCGGCAGGCTATGCACAATAGGACAACAAATGCATATCGTTCCTACATTGCTGACACCAATGGCCCAAAGGAATAAATCTTATAGGACTACTCGTATTATTTGTTGGTTTTTCTTCTCTCGGCCCTCCCAATTGACTGTATCTTTATGTTAGAATTAATCTTCTTATACCGATTGATAATCCCAATTTGTTAGCTCTTTCTGTATAAAGCTTTGTTCCTGTGACCTCGTTTCTCTTATATATCTTATGAACGTGTTCGCCCTGACATTGGCGGTTAAGTCACTTAAAAGTTCATGATCCCACTGGCTGAGAATGAATGTAGGGATACTGATTGCAACTTGAATACTAGATTATTTGAGAAAGCCGAGGTTTAACCTCGATGAAGAGGATGCACGAAACATTAACTATATACATTTGGGAGCTAACTATATTGAGCCCTTAAAACACGAAGTAACGCTGATGTAAAACATTCTACTCATTGCGCCAACTTCATATCATTGTTGTTGGATATATATTTCCACAAAAAGGGGTGATAGTGTTTGGCTTCCTGCAAAATTAACTGACATTCCGATCGTCCCATTTCTATCTATCGAGATGAATCGCACTCATAACACTCTATGGCGGCCCACAGGCAGTGGACACAATTGAAGAGTCATAAACAAAATGCGTTAGTGCTTCATGATGAAAAGTCCCTCTATCTTCCACATAAACAGCAGCAATAAAAGCGCGGCTAAAATACTAAGGCTACGTCCGAGAATCCACCGTATTCTCGGGTCTGAGTGTTAGGTGCAGAGGAATGCTTTCCTGTAGTGTCATATGGTTGCTTTTTAGTCGCTAGTCGTCGTCAATTTTTCTCACCCCTTGTATATGGCTCCAATTGTATTGCTAATCTAAACATAGTTTTTGCCACGATGAACCAGGATTTATTTTTAAATTTTTTCTGCTCTTACACTAAGGTACAGGTCATCCAAAAGGTTAATACGCGAACTCACCCGCCAATTAAGTGGTTTCTGTGTCTAAGAGCACCCGCTGGGTTTTGCTCCATTTCTGTCATTTAAGACGTGATCATAACAGGCGCCATAGTGTGACCAGATTGACTGCACACAGACATTCCATAGTCTAATCAAGTTCCAATTGTCCATGGTAAATGAAGAGTCATTGGATTTAATCATACAAATTTCCCGTGTGCCTTAGCTCTTGTTAGTCTTTAGGTCTGTATTCCAGGTCGCCAATCCTTGTTAAAGTATTCGGCGAGATCCTTATTGGAAGGCACCAAGCACAAACGTCAGCAGAGTTTTCGGCGTACAGCGAAATTTTTAGTTAATCTACGGGGAATTAATCTACGAAAATAGCTACTCACGAAATGTAAGATATGCAGATCATGTTCACAAGATTAGCCAATCAGTCCAGTGAAAACAAGATATCGAACACCGCCAATAAACATTGATGGTTGTTATTCCACTTCAGAAACGTAAGATTTTTTTGATGATTTTTTAGTATACGTTAACACGTCAAACGTGGTATACCTTAATATGTCAAAGATGTGAAAGATTGTTCTTCCACCTCAAGTAAAGAGGCATAACTGTTTCATAACAGCTAAATTATCTCGTGTCAACCATTATACGTTAATATGTCAAAGATGTGAAAGATTGTTCTTCCACCTCAAGTAAAGAGGCATAACTGTTTCATAACAGCTAAATTATCTCGTGTCAACCATTATATGTTAATATGTCAAAGATGTGAAATATTGTTCTTCCACCTCAAGTAAAGAGGCATAACTGTTTCATAACAGCTAAATTATCTCGTGTCAACCATTATATGTTAATATGTCAAAGATGTGAAAGATTGTTCTTCCACCGCAAGTAAAGAGGCATAACTGTTTCATAACAGCTAAATTATCTCGTGTCAACCGTTATATGAACATGGCCGGACCAAGGTGCTGATAGTTTTCTAACAAAATATCTTGCGGGAAAAAATATATGTATATATATAGACGCGTTGTGATCCACTGATTAACCTGACGTAATAGAGCAGAGGGATTCATAACATGTTAATGAGAATTATTTTTAAATCAATATTTCGACATTCATGTTATCGAGTTGGATGGTGGTTAACAACGGGTTCCATGGATATACATGTATGCGATATTTACAAAAAAGTCACACATAGCCCACCATTCAGACTTACTGTGCAGTGTGTAGTGGTTTAACCAATGAAATTAACCAAAAAGGTGCTCACTAAAGAGTAGTGATTTTGTACTTTCAGTTACACAATGCAACTTTTACTTAAGGGAGACAATTACTTACTTAGCACCAAAAAGGCCTGTTGAATTTCCGACATTGTTAATCGGCACTATTTACCATTGTTGTGATATTTACGAGTAGTTCGTCCTTCTAACGAATATCGAACTCAATTTGGGGGAGCACACCAGCTTTCGATACATTATAGTAATTTACAAAAGACAGACCTAACTTGTACAGAAGCGTGACGTGACACCTAGCACAGTTCCGCTTTCGGCCTTCATAAGTTCAAAGTTTTTCTGGGTCCCATTTTAGTTTGACTTATAAATCGGCTAGTTCTACATATCGTACTACGACAGGTTACGGGGCAGGTTACTTTGGACGTAAATCTCTTAACCGATGCTGCAACCTCCGCATCCTGTCGGCGATGTGCACGATTTGGCTTTATTCTACCTATTTTCCATACCAATTTCATGCAGAAAGTCTGCATGAAAATCTCATGGAACTGACGAAATTACTGTATATATGGTTATTGTAAATAACTGAAGTTTCATGTTGTTAATATGTTGATTAATTCCAGTAAGTTGAATCACCGAAACCTGTAACGAGCCGATCATCTAGAAGACAATCCACCAAAGTGAGGCACTTGCGTGTTAGGAGAAACGTGATAACGCGATGCACATGGCACATCGTTTTACTTCCTTCGTGCGCACAAATCCGTTCCAAGATTTTTCGAACTTGTCTGACAATTTTATATTTATAATATCAAGCAATCACCGATACGATACGTAATTTAGACATAAAAGTTCACCGTTGTTTGATAACGGAATTTTGTCAACAGCTGAAAGTGAAAGCCCCATTTCGGTGCATCCCGTGAGTGTTTACAGCAACAACACATTCAGATTATTGGTAATTTAACTGTGCGCGACTGCGGTAAGTTGGAATGAAATTCTCTCATACCGACGAGTGTTGTCTTCAAAATTATATACAACAATAATCCGACTGACACGTCTGGCATTTCGTGATATCCACGATCCATATAGGTCGAGTGACATTGATTGTCGTCGACGTTGTTGCTGTTGTCCTGTACTATGTTGAAGTCCTGAACAGTGAACGTTCGCGGTAAAATGACACGAGGCATTTCGTGAAATCGTCTCACAAACAACAATTCCGATGGAGTTTCTTATGCATTTACGCGCTACCGAAATAATGGATATATAATTTAGAGCTGAATCATACTTGAATATAGGTATATCTGTCAGCCAACTTCATTTATATCGCATGACAAAGTATGGAAAGTTAGCTATTAAAATATAATTACCAGATTAATATATCGCGAGGTTGACAAGGTATGCCCTAGAGAGAATTATATAGTATATGCCTAAAACGTTTCAATTGTATATTCCTTACATAATATTGCGTCAGTTGGAACACTATTTGTTGGGGGGGGGGGGGACTCGCATGGAAATAGTTATTTTCACCAATAATTACATCGTTGTTCACTTATCCACGTCTCCATGCTCTTTCTCAAGACACAGTTTTATTCAAATTAGCCTATCAGAGGATCACCGCAGTAAGTGAAACTATTTAATGGTATTTATGTTAAACAAACCTCCGTTGTAAATTTGTTTCTTTCCGATATAAACGTATACAACATGGAATACCCGAAAACCAAAACCAAGAAAGGAATATGTTACGGATGTCTGATCCATCCTTACCAATATGGAGCCAAGTACATGTTTTGCAATTTGAGGGTCCTGGGTTCGATCCCAAGTCGAGTCATACCAAAGACTCAAACACTGGTACGTGTTGCTTCCTCGCTTGACGCTCAGCATTAATGACTGTTTGACCCGGTATCAGGATAATGAGACTAGGTGAGTATCATGTCTGCCTGCGGCATTGTACTTCAGTCAGGCAGCACTATACCTTGGTGGCATTTTGATCGCTCTGTCAAATGTAGCTAAGGTGGAGATATGACTGAAAACTTTTTGAAATCGACGTCATACCATACACTCACTCACTCCTTGCACATGTAATGCAACACCGAAGTAGCTCATACTGCAATGGCAGCCGGTGTCGTACTAAAGCGACATCGGGGGCATGCAAGTAAGCACTCTCTCATTGTTTCTTTGATAGGCATTTAGAAGTCGGCGTATATCATACAAGGCTAGTCAATGGATAACTTCTTTATTGCTGTGGAGCTGATGTTTCGTTGAAGATACTTCCAACTATTCCAAATTACAAGCGTCTAGTCCGTCATTCATAATCCAGCCGTCGTCCATTAGAGAATATCCGCGTCCATAATCCAAAGACCTATTCCATTTCCATATAACAGTATTAGCACCAAATTCAAAAAGACAAAAGTATACATAAACATAGGATTGTTTCCTGCAAGAGAGAAGCGGTCAACAATTTTCAATGATGCCGGCAAGACATCATGATGTTCCAAAATATCAAATCCGTATCGCTGATCAGTATTCGTAATCCATAATATTCGTTATAGAGTCGTCATCTAAAAATGATGTACCTCAGTCACGCTTTGATTGTGACTGTTCATATGAGTACCATGAAGATCTTGAAGTACATGGGCTCATACGGCCCCTAGCCCCGGGTTAAGCGGAATTAGACACATGTTACGAAACGTAGCGCCATAGATCTTGCACGCTACGTTCGTATTTTGCTATCAGCATGCGATATGTATCGCCAAATTTGAGAAACTTTGAGTGAGGCGCTTGGTGGAATAGCCCTGTTTTATAAGTTTCTGCAACAATGTTTTGTGACGTTGATTAAAATCATCACATTTAACACAGGATCTAGCAAATGCTACTAAGCGAGATATGTATACGCCATATGCAGGTCCACTGGAATATTACTATCCAGAAAGGGATAGTTTACGATGTCGAAATTGTAATCATCTCTTTTGTCATAAAGTCGACGAGAGAGAATGCCCGCTTCATTTTTATAGAGGTAGATATCTAAATAAGATGTGCCTGTAGGGCTATCTGTAGTTTCCTTCAAATCCAGTGAAGGTGGATATATATCCTTCACTGCGTCATTTATATAGCGATTATCCACAGCGAGAAGATCGTCTATATAGCGTTTGGTGAATGAGAAGGAACGGGCTTTGAGTGGATCGGTTTTTGAAAGCGCCAGCATATAGTCATATTCATAAGAGAACAGATACAGGTCAGCCAACAGGGGTGCACAATTAGTACCCATTGGAATACCTATATGCTGCTGATATATTGTGTTGCCAAATTTCACATAGATATTTTTAATGAGAAATTCAAGCAACTCTATAAACAAAGAAACATCCCATGAATGATATCTCTTGTATGTAGTAGAGCTAAAGAATGCTTTTATGGCTTCCGACATTAATATATCTACGATCAGTTTTCTTGAACACAGATACTATTAATGAACTTATACGGTCAATAAGGTCCTGATGAGGGATTGTAGTATAGAGAGTCGAGAAATCCCATGTGGATACATGTCTGTACGGTATGTGACCTTTAGCATCAAGTTCTTCCGTAAGACATTTTGAGTTTTTCAATATCCACATACATTCAACGCCAGAGTTCTTGAAAATAGTGGCGCAATACCTTTCCCAAAATGCTTTTACCTCCTGAAGGGCCCTCGTCAATAGGGTTGAAAGAAGCTTGGTGGTGCAGCTTCTAGAACCAGCTATGAATCTAGCTTTGTATGGTGATAACACAAGCTAATTAGCTTTGAAGAAGTTGGAAGTATCTCTAAAGAAACGTCAAATCCACAACAATAAAGAAGTTGTCAAGCAGCCATGGATCAGACCATTGCTGTTTACATGTTGTTCAGCACTCTCTGATGAAGCATATCACCATCTCAGATAAGTGCAAATAAATGTTTTGTCAGAGTTCCTTAACCTGACATATAAAACATGAAATCCACATCAAGTCGGATTTTAGGTATTGGACGTTCCGGCTCACGAGGCCTTCATATTCCAAGTACTTGGAAGGACGGAGAGAGAGAGAGAGAGACAAGGTTTAACAATATTTCAGCTACATAGCGACGATCGAACAAACTGCTAAGTACTCGAGCCAATAACTTAGTAATCCATCACATTAAAACATACAAACATTAAAACTTATGCAAGAAACCGATTTCTCTCAAATAACCCAATTAGAGCGATATGCAAGAGGTGGGAAACATTGACGACGTCTGGCGACTAAAAAGCAACCATATGACCTTAGAGGAAAGCATTCGTCGACCCCTAACATTCAGACCCGAAAATTCGGTGGATTCTCGGATGTAGCTTTATTATCTCAGCCTCGCTTTTATTGCAGTTGTTCATGTTGAGACAATGAAGTATCCACACGGACCCTAGCACCGGCTTAAGCGGAATTAGACACGCTAGCTCGAGAGCTGTGATGACAGATCAGCTCAAACAACTCAACTGATGTTAATGGATGAGCATCATGGACGTCTGATGGAGTAAACGCGTCAACATGGAATAAAACTGGTAAATGCAAGAATACCCAGGAAAACTAACCTGTAATACCCGACGTCGTACGGCCTAAATTTCCCACCAAAACAATAAACCTACATATATTTGTCGAGAGACATGTACAGTCACAAACACAGTCCTCCATCACCTGACTAAAAAGATCTTCCAAAGTAGTCGCTCCATAAAAAGTATCTTTTACATCTTAAAATCTATGCAGTCGATAAGATCATGTTCGCTGTGAGATCTTCGTGGCATGGAATACACCTTGGGACTGGCTCTTTTCTTAGTAGATGTTTGTGAGTCAATCGTGTATGGCCGATTCTACATCGCCTGATCATGGCTCGATCGAAACGTTTCTGGCTGTTCAGACGAGTATAGCCTACAGTTTTTTTTAACTCATGAAGTTTGTTATTATTCACAACATCCGATAAAGATTGAAACAGCCCTCTCACATAAGTACAGATAGAGGGTCTGAAATCGCTATATGGGATTCCAACAGGATCAAGCTCATCATCTAGGGCTGCCTTAGCCATTCTTTCAGACTCAGTATTACCTTTGATGCCAACGTGACCAGGCAACCAACAGAACACAATATCGAACTGTTGATCAAATATACAGTCATATAGTTGTAGAATATTCAAGATGGTGGGATGAGTCGAAGTTTCACTTTTAACCGCTTGACGGCATGACAGTGAATCTGAGAATATGACATTTTTGATGCATTTTACTACTTTGAATATAATTGCAACCTGTCCGTCAAATTATTATGGACGTTCGCTGCACTAAGGTTCGAGTATACTACGAACGAGTTGTAATACGACTGTTGGCACTCTTAAGACGTTCCTATATCTTGGAATTAACAAACAATAGCCATTAATTTGATGGTTAATTTTATTTTTTGTTTTTGAGATGAGATTACAAAAAACACGACAATTGAAACTTGACGTACCATTGAATGTACTGGGTGAAGGTTACGTGGATGTGTCCATGTACATAATGAAAATGAGTTTGTTTCGATGCCAATAAAAAATTAACCTGTTACACAAACGAGTATTTTACTACTCTCTCAGTCATTCATCGGATGGATTCGGTGGGTTTATTTTTTCCTGTCAAAGTCGATTTCCCCAGCTTAATCATGAGTTGTGTCTCACTTACAAAACCCTGGCAGCTGGGTGATATTAAAATGTGTGGTGGGATATCGCTGTGAGATAATAGATCAGCTAAACTGCAAATTATTAATTTCTAAGTTTGATTAATTGGCCGAATTTTGTATTTATTGAATGTGTGCCATGATTGATTAAATATGGACTGTTTATATTCATAAGATAAAGATTATTTCTCATTAATAAGAGTTTAGACCATATTCTATGTTTAATACAAACGGCCCACACAAAGCATTCATATGTACGATTGGAGTGGTATGGGATTCGAAGATACCGATAATTCATACTTAAGCCAGAACGTGGACGATATTTGCCCTGGCTAACCATTCAGTGTGTTCGGTATGTGTCGATTATATTATTATACAAAGAACGCAGACCAATTTATTCTGTCTCTCTCAAAAATCACTTCATACATTATTATACAAGTACCCATATTTTTAATCTAATAATACTACGCACAAGATATTAGTTTATTGTGCAACGGTTATTTTGTTTACTGTGTAATATGTTTCTTGTTCATTACCTCGTTGATTGTACCCACGGAAGAGATCATGTAAATTACACCAAGTATATTGGTTATTGTGTGGCCGTCCTTTATCGGGGCCCTCGGTGGCCGAGTGGTCTAAGGCGCTTCGCTGGTGACCGCTAGCCTCACACCGCTGAACCGGCAAGGGTTTGAGCCCAGCTGGTCCATGTGTGAAAGTCTGTCGGTTACTTGCCGAAGGGCGGTGGTTCTCTCCGGGTACTCCGGCTTCCTCCACCAACCAAACTGACTGTCACCATATGAGTGAAACAAACTTGACCGTGACATTAAGCCAAATTCCCTCCCTCCCTCCCGTCCTTTATCACAGTGTATCATATTCTACAATGTACTTATCCATCAATCAGTTAAGCCTGAAAAACCCTGTTGCTGTTCGAATATATCACACGGAACAAGTAAATCACACTTAAATAAAACGGCAAATTTGGAATAAATGTATTTGCAACTTAGATTGGAAAAAATATCTACACAAATGATGGGTCGGTCAGGAATTGGTGATCTTGAACTAATCTCGGAGATCTTGCTCCCGGTGTGCCTTTTCGCAACTGGCGTTTCTTTCCCCACCAAATTGGATAGCATTCGGTCGTGATGAAGGGCTATGATACAGCCTAAGTGTTAGCTTCTATATGGTCCTACTTTGCAAAAGCACACCACAAAGCAAGACTGGAATCACGTTACAGGAGAAAACTGGGTTGATCTCAACGTTACATCAGATCATGCAGAAACCTAAAGTGTTAGATGCTGGACCACAAACCACTCCGCGAAGAAGGCAGAGAACCGTGATGACTATAATTTCTCAGAGTAGACCGACAACTTAGATACGGACTGAGGAAATTGACTTCATGATTCTGGGCGTTAATGTGGAGCTTGCTTTACAAATGACTGGCGACAAGAGTGCGCTTATGCGAGAAGTAAATACGGAACATGGGGAATATGTTATATTTATTTACTCAAGACTGC
Organism: Hanleya hanleyi; assembly: GCA_036873755.1. NCBI lineage: Eukaryota > Metazoa > Mollusca > Polyplacophora > Lepidopleurida > Hanleyidae > Hanleya > Hanleya hanleyi. The sequence continues at coordinate 157,788 of JAVTVY010000123.1, forward strand.
CCCAGGACAAATTGATCTCCGTCCATACTGGTGAAACAGAAATTATGCAAATAATTATTGATTTATCAAGGAAGGTATATAATGTCCGTTCCTGTTCCCCGAATCTTAACGAACGAACGTGAGATGCCCGATACCACCTTAATTTGATCAGAAATGAGATACATGTCTGCTAGGCTAACTACCAACTTCACAAGTGCTTGTATTATGGGCAAGTTTGCGGAACAGTAATGAGCTCAAATTAGAGCCAACGCGCCTTGGCAAATAAACTAAGCTTTAGTCAGAATTAAACAAAATGCGTTTATCGGTGTACTTTTTGGGTCCTGTCAGATTGAACGCCACATTTTCTCAGTTTGCCAATAAAAACAAATTATGCTGATTATTTTGGATCGGAATAGGAATAGGGGCCTCCGATTTTGTACCCGAAAACTGTTGCATAAAAATATCTCTACTTCCCAAAGATGCATATTATGGAAATAGCAAACGATGGAAATCGTTAAAATTAAACAACTCAAACGTTATTAATTCACCTATTTCAATGTTCAGGAAAGAGTTATCTGAATATCACGTTAGGGGAGAGCGGGACAAGTTACACCAGGGGGAAGTTGACCCGGTGGTTTTTTTCTCATTCACAGAACGACAAGGATTGCTTACTACTTATTGTGTCTTAGGTGATACAACTTATAAGCAATGTGAAAGTTCTCGTGGGGCACGTTGAAACACTGTGTAATTTGCATGGGGCACGTTGCAACATGTCGAGTTAATGGATGGAATTCTCAATTCTAGTCCGTCATTCAATGTTCAACCGTCGTCCGTTAAAGAATTTTCGCATCCATAACCAAAAGACCTAATTCATATAACAGCACAAAAAAACAGGTACGGTAAACATAGTATATGCGTATTATACATAAAAATAAGTTAGTCTCCTGCGAAACAGAAGCGGTCAACAGTTTTCAATGATGCCGGCAAAATATCATGATGTTTCAAACATATCAAGTCCTTAACTCTGATCAGGATTCTTAATTAGAATCAAGTTACTAAACATAACGTGGAAGTTCTGGCACGCTACCCTCGTATTCAGAATTAGTCAAATTACAGAAACTTTGAATGGAAGCGTTTGGTGGTATATATCCCTGTTATACAAAATGTTTTGTGATATTGATTACAATCGTGACATTTTGCACATGATCTAGCAAATGCTACTAGGCGATATATGTATACGCCATATGGGTCCCACTGGAATATTACTTTCCAAAACCTGGGATTTGAATTTCTGACGTCCAAAAGTGGTATTTAGGTTCTTATCTACATCATGGACAATATAATTTGACAAAACGTTTTCGGATGTACGTAAAATTGACTAAAATTTCCGAAATATGAACAGTTTGTTTTTTTTTATATATTTTTTGCGGTTCTGACGATATGGATTTTAGTCTGGCGAATGTATTATTGATATATTTTATTGCTAGCAAATAGCATTCAAAGTAAGCAACATGAGATTTTCGAGTAAATTTTCGAAATAATACCTTTTTTTCAACTTATCTCTTTGTACGTTACAAATTAACCCCAGGTCGAGGCATGTTGCAATTTTAATTTTTGACCGATGATTTCTGGAAAACTATATTGGGTTCGTCAACTGTTTTTGTTTCAGGTAACAGCCTAGATATATATGTGATGAGTGCACCAGAATCAAACTCCCCCGGTCCATATACAAGCTACGATAGAGATAGAGAGCGTGAAACACAAAGTGCATTAACGTGCCCGGTCTCCCCTACACTATAAAGTTAATACTTGATTTTAAAAAGTAAAGTCTGCATCCAATAAGGTGACCAATATTCCCACACAGGTAAAATTACCGGTATCTTCCAACTGCATTATGGGTGGTCCGTGAACCTTTCCCATAGCGATAACCAAATTAACACCGTGTTGTCCATCATAATTCGTACATTGGTGATTTGTGAAAATCAAATGGTTAGAGGTGAACCATGTTTCCAATGCCAGAACCCAATTTTGTTGTGGTCAGAGTAACAGCCTCTGAATTTAGCTGAAAACCTGGCACAGAGTCTCCACGTACTCACTGCCAGAAGCACTGGGTCACTCTAACCGAACATTTTATGGTACAGAGGTGACTGACCACAAATATGATCATTGATAGCTTTCAGATGGTGTGAAAGAAGATGCAGCAGTAAAACAAAATAAGAGAATCGTTTCAAATGCCCATTTTTGTGTAAGTGTGCACTTCAGATATTACGGATTAACTTTTCATTTTTTCGTACACACAAAATGAGCAAAAAGGAAGAAAATTTTCGATTTTCTCTCCTTCAAAGAGTGAGAGAATGAGTTGTCATGTGTGAAACGCGTGTGGCGTACGCATGAAATCACCCCCCCCAAAAAAAAACAACAACAAAAGCTGGCAATTTCAATGAGACACAAATTGTAACTGTTCAGGACCCAGGACGTGTGCTCTCAATTGGTACAGTTTCGGAACAGACTGTGTGTGCTATACTCCTATAAAAGTGATATTTACCAGATTATTTAATTAAATAATGAATATTCTGAGACTTCAAAGACACGACTTTGTTAATTCAAGAAAATACCCCAGGGTCACATTTGTGGGAAAATGCGACTTATTATTCAATGCTCTCTCGGAAGTATTGTACATTTAAAAGCATGGTATGTCAAGTTTATACCATAATATGCGGGTTCAGAGTGGCGATATCCTTGTGACAGTGTGGTTATTAGACAACAAAGATCATTCGTTACAAAGCGAAGCGCAATATGACGTTTTAACGAGTGTTACATTTATTCAGAACTAACGCATTTAACTTGATCGCACTCGAACTTTACATATACACATTCAAACAAATAGATGAGACTCGTAAATTGAAAACAAGGAGGTCATTTATAAGCAATGATTGTCTAGGAGTTCACATTCTCGTATGAACGACGAAAAAAAAACACGCTTAAAAATGCAGGTTCTGTAATACGGAAAATTTCACACAGAAAATAAAATGAACGTTACTTCAAGAGAAATGGAAATCGGAATTTCTCATGAAATACTATAGAGGAACAGAGAGAATTTCATTACTTTGTAGTTGATGAGAAATTACATGTACATAGCTTCACAAATCATTGTTAAGTAGACCAGAAATGTTCCGAGTTATGGGTCATTTTGATGATTCAATTGCACAGTCCTAGTTATGTTGGCTCGCATTTTGATTAGTTATTTCTGTAGGTAGCCGAGTTCATAATTTCAAAATCACCAGAAAAACAAAGAGACGTTTGATTCAGTTTGGAGAACCGACAAAAGTGTATTAATAAAGACAGTGCCCAAAGATTGTCGTAAGCCATACCCTGAACGTTCGCTTCTCATACAATTTCAAAAGATTTCCGAGACCAAACACTATATGGAAAACAGATGCATGTGTATTAGTTTTCGACGTGGTCGAGGGAGATAAGAAACTTAAACACATTTGCCGAAAAGGTCTTGAAATGCACATTTTAAAACGAGGTGCGCATTGACTACAAACATCGATTTTGTTTTCATCACAACGCCGTTATCGATACATGGAAACAGAGTTATGACAGCCATAACAAAGACCAGACCTGAAGCGCGATATAATACGTCATATGTGGATATCGGTACTAATAAAGACACGCAACTGACAGGACGTTACTGGCTGTTTCACGCTTCAGTTAGTTTGGATTGACATCTCGTAAGAGGATGAATAAGTTTGTCTGGCGGAGCAGCCATGTCTAGCTACATCGGGACATAAACTCGACAAAATGCAAAACAAGTCGTCTGTCACCCCCAAGGACTCTACATAAAGGGTAATCCTGTTTGTAGAGCAAAGGCAAGGTACAAGCGTTCCTGACCAGTTACATCCAGTTGCCAGCTCTAGTTCTCATAGATTTTTCGCATCCATAATTGAAAATATCCAATTCATACTAGAATAATATGTCAAACAAATAAAGACTAATTTCTTTGATGGGCATTTAGAAGTCGGCGTATATAGCACAAGGCTATTCTATGAATAACAACTGCAATAAGGAAGTTGTTATCCATAGAATAGTCTTGTGTTAAATATAGACTAGCTACTTTCTTGCAATGAAGAAGCGACCAGCAGTTTTCAGTGACGCCGAACGATATGTGAAAATATCATTCAACCTGTATGGCACGTTTTCTGGGATAAATAAGCCCATGGTAATTGCTAGAGGTTATAAATGTATCACTGTGCCCGTGTATATGTGCGATTTAATGTGTAAAATATTTGATCGTTATTCTTAATATCATCCCCGGGACCTGATTGAATCTCAGTCACGCTTTGATTGTGCCCTCGCATTTGAACATCATGATGTGCATTAGTTAATGTTTCTTTCTCCCTTCCTTGAAAAATTAACATATCTGTAAAATTCTCTGAAACCAAGTACTAGTACCAGCAGCATGGGTGTATACCCTTGTTTACAAATTATATACATTTCCAGGACATAATAATGATATATTTAACGAGCTGTTTCCTTCTTTAGAATCCTCGCGAGAATTTCTCGAGAGAATGTCGAGAGCGATAATTGAAAAAAAATCGTTTTCCAAATTCTCGATAAATTTTCTCGATATCCTTTTTCAATCGTCTTTTTCCCCCATCTAGAATCAGTGGTATTATGTTGATCGAGAGAATGTCGACAAAGTTTGATCGAGAAAGCTTCGCGACAATATCGCCAAACGATCGAGATGTGAATGAATACAATTACAACACATATAAGGGAAGTGGGAAGAGGTGCCGACATACTGACAGAGCCGCATGACTTCACAGTATAGTCTTCCGGTTAACCTATTCTAAAGCACATACCAAGAATCTAACGATTCCTGATATGTGTTGTATCTCAGGTACGCTTTTATTGTACCTGTCCATGTGGCAGCTTGGATGATATGACCATACGGCCCCTAGCACCGGCATAAGCGGTTTTAGATACAAATCTAGAGAGCTATGATGAAAATGCTCTGACAACTCATATATTGGTAATTGGTGAGCTGTTTCGCTGTGACAGCTCGTACACTGGGGATTGGTGAGCTGTATCGTCGTCAGATGAAAATGACGGCATTTAACCGAAAAGACTAGTCTGTAAGGCCCGATGTCGACCCAGCATCAACTTTCCACAAATGCCAACATATATCAAAGACCAAAAGATCTGTATAGGGGGCGGGCCTCGGGGACGAAACGTCCACCAGCAGAATCTCGCCATATGCAGGTAAAAATTACAACACATATAAGGGAAGTGGGAAGAGGTGCCGACATACTGACAGGTCACAGGTCATTCACAGGTTAACAGCTGTTACGCCGCAGTGTGTGAGGGGGTTATCTAAAGTACATGCACAGAAAAAATTAACAATGCCACTTAAAAATGCTATGCTAACATACCATGTTTGTCGGGATTTGAAAAATGACTGGAATGACTATCGCAGTTTCATAAACAACTTTCTTTAAGTATGAATGTAGGCCGGCGATGATCAGTGCGGTGAAACATCTGACCGTCCAAACGACCCGTCTCCGGTTTCAATCTTATCTATTTTAAACCAAGAAGGGAATACCGAATACAATATATCCTGTTTTTATAGGTTAACAAGAGGACTATTCTGTGAAGTCATGTGACGCAGTCAGTATGTCGGCACCTCTTGCCACTTCCCTTATATGTGTTGTAATTATACAAGTGCCAGCTATAATTTTGGAATTGCAGCGATATACAAGAGGTGGGAAAATTGACGACGTTTGGGTCTAAGAGCAACATACGACTCTACAGAAAAACTTCTCTCGCACCCCATATTCAGACCCGAGAATACGGTAGATTCTCAGACGTAACCTTAGTATCTCAGCAGCGCTTATATTACAGATCTTCATGTGGAGCCTATGAAGTATCCACACGGCCCCTAGCACGGGGGTGATGGGTAAGAATGTCCTGGTGATAAGTGCTCCTTCTCATATCCTGGTGATAAGTGCTCCTTGTCATATCCTTTTCTATTGCAACTAAGGACGGACACTATGGAGAAAAGTGCCGTTCCTGTGTTAGAAAAAAGGAGCCGGACACTCGTAGCCACCGGGCATTCTTATCCTCCACACCGGCTTAAGGCGGAGTTAGATAAGCTACATGTAGCTCGCGAGCTGGGATGATAGATCAGCTCAAACAAATAACTCATCTGAAGTTAACACAGTTCTGGGATATATGTATCATGGGTGTATCTGGGTTGAGCACATGCATGTGAGATCTACATAGAACCAGAACTGCTTTCTAGGGAGTAGCTTGGTTCACTAGTCTATTGGTATGTCAGCAATGCAACATGATACGGGGTGTCAGGCTAGGCCTCGTCGAACGTGGCACTACTTTCAAATCGGTTTTTAATCGTTTTTGTTCAATTGAGAACAATTCTAAAAGGATTCTGGACTGATTCTCGATATCGTTTTTCTTTCAATACTTTTTCTCGAATTAAATCCGATCAATAAAGCCAAAGAAAATTGGCTTCACGAAATGAATTTTCTGATAAAATTTATCGATTCGCTCTCACCTTTAACACGAACGAATTTTGGATACCCTGGCTTATAGCGTTGCTAAAATTACTTATTAACAATATCGTGCAAAGATCGTTTATGTCAAATGTCAGCAGGATACAGGTATCCCAGGGGTACAGATTGTAATCCACATTTTGCAGACCTAAATATACATCCTCGTCTTTTAATTACATATAACTATATATGATGATCACGTTTACCCTGGGCACTGATCAGCCCAGCCAGTGATTGGGTGCTGTACTGGCTGGGCTGATCAGTGTCCAGGATAATAGGAACTGTGGACACTTTCGAGTTCTGGTGCATGTAGGCACCGTCGTGATATGACTGAAAACATGTTGGAAACGACGTTAAATCCTACTCACTCACCGTCTGGATAATCCTTTCACGTTTGACACCAGAGGGTGTGTGTATCTACAAATAATTAGAGGCGTTCTTCAAATATGCGATATACAAGCCCGGACTTGCACTAAACTTGGAGTTAATTCTGACAACAGATCTGCCCCAACAGGAAAGGCAGGTGCATTGGCGCGTGGTTCCCAGCGGTTTTTTAACTATAGATAACTGGTGTAAATATGGTAGATATAGATCGAATAATTGTCTTGAAAGAGTAGGATAATGCTTATATTTGTGATAATATTGACAACTTCACGTCCAAAATAGTCCTGTTAACATCGATTAAAAATATTTCCTGTAGGGAAGTGTTAGGAAAGAGAAAAGTCTGGGATTTATACCCACGTTGTTTCGCGTAGCTACCATGATATGACGGGCCTAAAATTGATAATTCTTATTATATACTGCTGTCATCATGCCTATATTTGTGATAATATTGGCAACTTCAGGTCCAAAATAGTCCTGTTAGCATCGATTAAAAATATGTCCTATGAGGAACAGAGAGGAAAGAGGAAAGCCTGGGATTTACATCCACGTTGTTTCACGTGGCTACCATGATATGATGGGGCCTAAAATTGACAAGTCTTTAATTTATATTGCTGTCACCACATATTTGAAGGTTTGGTTCACCAAGCTTGGAGATATATATAGTCGTTTTTAACCTTTAAATGTTCACGTTTGACTGATACAGATGGTCTACTGTCAAATTTTGTCAAAGAGCGAAATAGCGCTGCACGCGTGAAATTATATTAGATTTCATAGCTTTTCGTTAGCCTTATCTGGCCTACCCTAATGGAAACTAAATATTTTTCTCATTCCTTGAGCTAGGGAGCTGAAACGTACCACACTATACTCTTCGCTGAAGAAAATGCGGGGGAAAATCCAAGATGACCGCCTTGATGACGCCACAGTGACGTCATTTTCGAAAAAGGCATTTTTGATCGATTTTTGGAAATTTATATTTATATTTATGTTTTCTTCGCACAAAATGCTTGATAAATTAGTAAATAATAATCCGATGTGAAATGAAGCGGTATTTGCTCACCTTTCCTGGCATACATTTTGAATAAAAATGACGGAAACATCACTATTCTATTACCACATCACTATTCTATTACCACACATGGCTGCCATTTTGAATTTATCCATGATCCCCTACTCTGGGGGTTACGCAAGTAGGTTCAAAACAACCCCAATAAGATAATCTACAAACTCACGGAGTATCAGGTATCAATTTTGTGTCGTTCCGGAAATAGTAACCCTCAGGTCTGATAGGGTTAACGTAAGTGGAAACTATTATTTACAAGACAATAGAACCATGTGTCAATGTTTATTTTAAAAAGTTCAGAGCATCGAGGGATGTCTTTCAGGTTCCAAAAGATAACTGATATTTTTATTGGCTTGTAGAGAGAACCGTATAACATAATGCAACCAATCATGTAGTTTCTGGAAAGATGCCGCAGTATTCTCGTGTCCTTGCTCAGTAACTGTCCTTGGCCACACCAGTATATGTGCTTCAACAGGAAAGGGCAATGCTACAAAGAATACTCAATATAGTACATACTAATGTAAATATGCATAATATCATATTTTTCGCTTTATATTTAATCGCCTTTATAAGAATAACCATACACACAATTTCTAAGTGGCGCTGTTAGGAGAAAGGATAAGCCAATGAATAGATAATACAGTATTTTGCCATGGTGAAGACGCGAATTCCTATAGGTTATCATTTGGCTGATTTTGGTCGAACCTGGTGGAGATACAAATCAAACATTATTTATATGGCATATTTCATATGATATGTACATTTCTTGTCTTCCGCAAACGTTAGTATTTTCAAGCAGTGTCAATACAAACCCGCATATAACATCCATCAAGAATTATCCGAATTTGGAAATAGATTTTTATTTGTCCTGTTGGTGGATAAAAACTAGCATAAAGCGCCGACATACTTGTGCATATAACATCAAGCAGTATCCAAATTTGAAAATAGATTTGTATGGGTCACGTTGGTGGATAAATACTAGCATAAACCGCACATCTATTAAACGCTCTGCTAGTTAGCATGCATTTCCTTCTGATCGGACCGAATATGTTTGAGCAAACTGTACCTGTTCCATCTTGACTGGAAATTGTATGAATAGGCATGAACTCGTGACTGATTGTACTTCCAGAGGCTCACGGTGTTCATATGAACCGTCACAATCAAAGCGTGACTGAGACACAGTCAAAGCGTGACTAGATAACGACTTTCAAACGAAAATTATATGGACTAAGAATACTGATCAACGATACGGGTTTGATATTTTTGGACTATCATGATGTCTTGCCGGCATCATTAAAAATTGTTGTCCGCTTATCTGGTGCAGGAAACTAGGCTACGTTTATGTATATGGACGCTGAAATTCTTTAATGGACGACAGATGAATATTGAATGAATATTGAAAACCGGGAAATGAGTCTCCACGTCTAAATTACGAGTGTATGTATAAGTAACATAGCACCATTTTTTATTCACTTCAGATAACTCTGTGGAACATATCATGCCTGTTATCAATTTAAAAAAAACTCTTAAGAAATAAACAATTAAGCTGCTGAGACTAATTTAATCTACATAGTCCGTGATTAGATTGATTGGGTATACTAGAATCTTGAAGTAGAACTTTGCATGGTATCGATATATTGGAAGAGACTTTAGTGATGCGAAATTCAGCATAAATAATGACTTCGATATCTCTGTAGTTTTCTTCTTGTTTGAATAGTGAATGCAGCATCCAGCTTAACACACATTCGATTTCTTATATTTCATCAGTAGATTCTGCCATACAATTCTCTCAACAAATGATATGCTGAAACAGAACCGTTTTAGCGTGAAAACCGACGAAAAGAAGGTAAGATCGATTTTTCCCTAGACGTAAGTATTAGGTCCGGCAAGTGTAAGCAAATTCAGGAAGAGCTGACGATCGTTGAAGCTGAATGAAAGGAGTATCTGGCTCCATTTTCATGATATGTGGAGTGATAAGTCGAAGATTTGTGTTTTATCTGCATTATCCGGGTAGTGCTCAAAAGATTCCCAGCTAATGCAGTCTGTGAGGATATTCTCCATTTTCTGTTGATATGCATATACAGGAAATATATACATAAAAAAAATGATCAGAGGTGGGGGCTTATGCATGATACATATATTGCAGTTTGCGAGATATGTAACAAGGAAGAAAAAATGACGACGTATGGGGACTAAAAAGCAACCATATGACTTCACGGAATAGCCTCCCTCTGCATCTCACATTCACACTAGAATAAGGAGGATTCTAAGACGTAGCATTGGTAACTCGTTTTTATTGCTTGGGTTCATGTGGAAACTATGAAGTAATTACGCGGCCCCCAACACAGGCTTAAAGCGGAATTAGATACGCTAGCTCGGGAGCTGTGATGACAACAGCTCAAATATGTGGCTTATCTGATGTTGAAGGATGAGCATCGAGGGCGTCTAATGAAGTAAACGCCTCAACATGAGGTAAACTGCAATGCCCGACGTCGTACGGTAAACCTACATATGTTTGTCAAATGACATTTACAGTGATGTATCAACCGAGAAATGGCATCCACGTCTAACTTAATTTTTACTCTGTAATCAGACATGAACGTCCGAGGAATATTTCTGGCAGAGGCAACAGGAACTGGGAGAATTAGATCAGAGTTGGGGTCATTAAAACACAAATGGGTGATGGACTCGGAGCGCTTTCTCATTTGCTGTAGCGGAACCTTTTAGCAGCTCGGTATTATTAAACAACGACGACAGGGGCTGTGGAATACGCATTGGTTGCACAATTGGGTTCATGACCACTTCGATCCAGTTTTGTTGGACTTGCCTCCTTCGTATCTGCTCCGTAATGAAACGAAGCTAAGTTCCTTAATGGGCTTACTGACAAGATGAAGATGTATGAAAAACTAAATAGCCGAAGCAATTTATCTGAGTATTACAAGCTGCATCTAATTAAAGGTGGATGTGTGGAAATGTTTTGAGGGGTCTCTGAATATGCCTGTATTGATTTAGCGACATGCTTCGTTTCCATGAACCTGTGTTTTGACAGTGTGTTGCGGAGTTACGAGACAATGCAACAGACATGTAATGGTGTTTGCTTCCTTTACACTGATATACGAGTACAAATATGCATAATTATAAAATATTGCCTATCATTTTGTAAGAGCGGATACATCTACGTTACCAGTGTACATGTACTGACGTAATAACGTGATTTTCCCAAAACCCTTTTATGTTGTTGTTTCCGTTGTTTCTTCTCTAGCAAACTTATTGACTGAAAAGGGAACTACATATCGCACTTCACCCTCGCATATACGCTCTTACGTAATCCAGGACAGTAAGCACATTTCGTAACAAAAGGAAGAAAACTTCTATTTTCGCTGGCTTTGGTTTGCTTTGGTTAAGGATTTTTCGTGATCCCTTTGCAAATACCCTGTTCAATGGCAGAGGAATATCGGGGAGAGAGAAAGTCAACGCAACCCCCATCAGTATCGAACTGGCGTATGTACACATAACCTACACATGGTCTGACGTTGAGGGTATCGCACTTGCACTTCTGTTATAGTATCGTTCACTGCACACACGGAACCACACACACATACTGTTTATCACTGAACAATCATACTCGTTTACACACATTCGCATACACTTGAACCTGGAATCGGGTATTAGGAAATACATTTTGCATGGGCATATATAGTGTTTTAACCTCTTTATACTGCGTTAACAATAGCTTATTCCTGCAACCTAAATTCAAAATTTCACACTGTAGTCTAGGCTGTCAACACAAAAGAGAAGTTGATTTATAGCATAGATATATGTAGCTGGGAGTAATTATCTGGGCCTGGGTTATATCATCAACGTAAGTAATCATATAAGTCACGATCGCAGAAAACCATGGGGGAATATTCACCTGAGCGATGGCCTTACTTACAATGGGCAAAATATTCTGTACAAATACATTTGGCCATTAGAATTCAAAGTGAAAACCACCAAGAATGTACATTATTCTGTGAACAATACTATATTGTGTAAGGAATCTGTCTAAATGAATATTGCCTTCTGTGTTTCTTTCAGTTACAGCGTGTTGTAGATATAATACGGCGATCAAATATAACTGGCGAACATCATAATAGCGACGTCAAAAAATCTGTCGAGTTCAGACGGCTTAGGATCAAAACAAAATCGAGTGACAGTTTTCAATATTTGGCATACTTAGTGAAGCTTAATCAATAATTACTGTAAACACTCACCACAACATTGTCAGGAAAGCCGGCAGAAGAATTACATCCATGTTTCCAAAGAAAATGATACTGGATCGAAGGTTCCGTACAAGAGAAACAAGCATGCCTATGGTGCTGGGTCGTTGTGTGTTGTCTGCACTCCAATATATACTCGACAATTACCGTTTACCGCCACTCGAATTGCGATGATAACTTGGTGTTTTTGGACTGATGACAAGCACGCTGTAACACATGTTACATGTGGTCGGCTCACGTGTGCTAACTTTACCCAAGAGCCTTTGTGCTTTTTGAGTGTTCTCACACACGGTTCCATGAGGTAAGCAGATCGGTATGACTTCCCTTCGCCATGTGACCACGTGTATAGCCTCTATCCAGTTCAATACTCAATCCCAATACTATTTACTTCTGACTTGCATTAGTGTTAATATTCGCCTGCTGGCACAACTGAGGCTACATAGCAATTTTCAATCTGGATAAAGGCGGGCACTCACTGCTGGCCTATGACACTTCAAATCAACAGCTGTCAGACAGCATTCCAACAAGCTAAAAAGATAACATCACGAGCATTAACTTTATCATCACCAACAAAGAAGTACGACCCGAATCACCACACCCAGGATTAAGGGAGACAAAAGTTCGAACAGACGACATGTACTTGAGCACATACATATCCCTTCTACTTGGCGCTATCGTGAGATTTCTTCTATTATCAGGACAAATCTCAATGATCATTCCACTTCTCCCATATGTCTTCTTATCAGCTGCAATTATTGCCGCTTAAATAGGTGTTCCCAAAATTCTAGAAACCTATGGCATGGTGAATCGTAGGCAATCACAGCGACCACTAAGAATAAGAGCTATCCGGTCTAGACCCATACTGTACGCTGGCCGTGGGATCGATCTAGAAGCCAGCTTTCGGATGCTTTCGTATGCCGCTTGTCCATTAGTCAACCTCTGAGTCCAGCGATAATAATCCAAATAAGTGGCAGAATTTCTGCACACTGTTACTTTACCATATTAAGCTTCTCTATCGGGCAACATTTGGGGTACAGACAGCCTGGCTTCCCCAGTAGATTCCCGTTTGGAGATTCGGATCTTATCGCACTGTATCTCTCCCTCTCATAATCACATCATATGTTACAGCATGATTCGCATATATAGTCTGGCAGTGTACATCTTGGAAAAATATGGAACCTTCTATCTTTTTCATATGAACCGTATTGATATAGGCGGAAATCGATGCTGTTTCTGCGTGCCATCGAATTACTATTAATTTACAATTTATTCCAGAGACGAAAGGAAAAAAGAATCGTTATATTTCCGATCCTCCTCTCCGTGACTTCTGGCTCCGCTGGTCTTCGTAGCACGACCCGGCTGTCAATTCAGAATGGGAATTCCATGTCAATATTTTAAAGTAAGATACATTGAATATTTTCTCTAAGTATCTCATATGATTACAAACTATCTACATTTTGATTTCGTATTAAAATTAACCATGAATATTTTATCCAAGTACAGCAAATTCTTGAATTAATGTATTAGATCTTGGCAAATATAGAGTATAGCGCAAACTATCATCCAAGACAAATGGTATCGGGAAAGGATGTGGACGATTAGTGTCTGAGCGGGCCAAGACCTGGAGACAATACGGAAGGTCTTATCCACAGGCTCGATAACTTAAGGCTTCAAACCGGATATACCACATTCAGATTTTCTCTGACGCCGTCGTATGTCATATCAACACAGAGAAGCAGCAGTCGCATTAATGAGATCAATCAATCAATAGGCTTATACTTTTCCAGAAAATAATAGACCAATTTGTATCGATTGAGCCCCAAGCATATTCCGTCTTGTTCGCCATCGGATGGTGGTTGATTAAACCCATATGTCCACTTTAGTACTTCTACTAGAAGTTCGATCGTATCATCTAACCATCGGTAACTGACTACAATTCCTATAATACGGACCAACAGGAAAATAAATTTAAAAATCAAACGTTCTTGGATTAACACCAAACCCTCAATTATTGCAGTTGGAACATTACACGGATTTTTCGAAATGATAAAAAACCCCGACAGTATGGAATGAATGAAGGTTTTACAGAAACATTGTATGACGTCAGTGTTGAAAACGCTCTCGTCCAAGGACATTCGTATTAAATCACTGGACATAAGCATGACCCGTATTAACTCGTTGCAAGCAGGCATGACCTTCATCCAATATATCAATGTCGACAGGAACTCATGCGAACGGCATATAAAACTTGGGTGATGGTGAGCAGCTGTGGACATATTTTGGAATATTGTAAAGAACATAGTGTGAAACTTCTCATATTTGGATTATTTGAAAGGAGAGATCGATAGATCAGCAACATTTGTATACACGATTCAGATGCGATATACAGTAAGATAACGTTGTTCCTAACCCCAAGTCAACGTTCGATAGACCGTTTTGCAAACGATACATTGCAAGGGATGTCTCGTTTCAATAAGATAAGATAAGATACTCAATCGGTTGTTAATGTCTTTCCCCCAAACAGCCCGCTGACCTTCAATAGGCGCTGTGCAGAGACTTTGCCCGTGTGAACTTGTCTAACACTCGCGTCATTTTCGTGAACATGGTTATTTATACATTTACCAGTGACACTAATCTTTGAATTAAACGGATATCTCGTTCGCCTTTATGTAACGTGGTTTCCCCGATGTCATATCATTGTTTCTACTGCCGGAATTGGTACAGGTATACACACCGAAATTCAATCGCGAAGTGGATATGTTGTGTTTTCCTCGATGACGTAAGATAATTTATTGACTACCGAAAATTGAAGTAAACACAACAAGGTTGGTGAAAAAGATGTCGACTCAATCGACAAGAAATAATGAGACACCACAAGCAGGTACACCCCGACATTGACCGTATATTGTAATACCATCACTGTTATTAGGGACATACCATGACTGTTATGTGTGGAGTATTTGTGTTCATTCTCATGTGATAATAATGATGTTATATTTTAAATACATGTAATAATTTTGCATTCTACTGACATTTGACCGTTTTTCTACTTCAATGCGTCGCCTATATCTCATTTTCGCAATATAAATCTAGCCTATGTTTTTGTATACTATGATTGTCTTTTTGAATTTGGTGCTAATACTGTTATATGGAAAATGGAATAGGTCTTTGGATTATGGACGCGGATATTCTCTAATGGACGACGGCTGGATTATGAATGACGGACTAGACGCTTGTAATATGTAGGTTCGCCAGCTATTCGTAGTAGTAGTTCTTTATTTTGTCAGTCATGGTGCCCTCTCGAGCAGAGGACGGTTAAAATAAACAATGTATTTAATCACATTGAATCCACGAATATCACAAGTATAGTATAGTATAGTATAGTATAGTATATTATAGTATAGTATAGTATAGTATAGTAGGCATGCAGTAGTAGAAATATGTATCAGATATTCCTGTTTGAATGTTCTCGCTCCTATACTGGAAATGTATTATATTATCACTGCTCCTCGATCCATGTATCTAATTTCGTATCTAAAGTCGATGCTAGGGCCTGTGTTTTTGCGAGGGCCATGAACATGAAGAACAATAATAGCGCGATTCAATCCAAGAACACCAATCATCCAATAATCCTTCCTGCACCTTTGATGTCTTCATGTTCATTGCTGTCAGAATATCAACCTGTGGGCTCATACGACTTCTTGGCTGATTCAGTTAAGTCTGAATATTATCATGTAATACATGCGATGTATAGTTTTAGAGCGTTCTTTTTGTGACGAGGTTTAAAATTAACTCCGGAAAATTATTACACGCTTATAGTCACTAAGACGGTTATTAACTCCATTCTAACATGGACGCGGGAGGACAAAATTTATGCAAACTTATCCCACACTGACATGAATGATGGCCGAATTTCGTGGATGGTTTGTATGCCATACTCTGTTGTATTGTCCGTTCAGGAGATGCAGTTGTATGAACCACTGCGCGGGGAATGAACCGATCGTCGCTTAGCTCGAAACACGACGTCACAAGAATGGAACGTCACCCGTTCTGCACGTTGATGAAATAGGTTGAAACAAACGAAGATTATCGTATGATTTCGAGGTCTGGACTAATCAGACTATAATCAGACAATAAGTTCCATATGAACGATAAATAGCTGTATGTACCAATCTCGGTGAAATGTATATCCTATCGTTTGGAGAGAATGTGCACCTAAGGCGACATCGATTGCAGTGTTGTCTTCAGATGATCACTCTCTTAGAGGAGGTCTTCAAATGATGGAATAACCACACAATACCAATAATATTGAACATTGAACATAATAACAAATGATGACAACGATTTGTCTGGCTCTACACATCTGCTTTTCCCATATTATCATATATGGACACAAATACAAACCATACACACATACTAGGTTTCAAGTTTTAATGAGGCATTGAGGACAAAACGGTACTCTAACCGTGAAAACTCGGAGATAAATATTTACCCAGTCCACTCCCCCCCCTTCTCATATTTCAACGCCTGAGCCAATATCAGAAATTAGTGATAAAATATCCAAACGGAAATAGGTATTGCATTTAAATTTTGATTATATATATAGATACAGTGCTGGACGAAGATTGAACTGAGGGGCATTAAGAGTATGGCAATCACTCACAAACAGTAAATGCAGGCCATGTATACCATAATCCACCGTATCCTCGGGTCTGAATGTGAGGTGCCGAGGGATGCTAACTTGTAGAGTCACATGGTTGCTTTTTAGTCGCCAGACGTTGTCAATTTTTCCTACCTCTTGCATATCGCTCCATTGTAAGCCACTCGGCCACCTCGATCACCATGATATTTACAGAGCTTGCTATAGTACTTCTAAAATGACGTCCCAATATTTTGGGATTGCTACGCCGCGTGCCGATAGATTTTGCGTTCATCACATTAAGCCTGGCGTGAAACGGATAATGTAAACCAAGAGCTCATCCAGGCTAATTAGTGTAAACCGCACATATATAAATTGTATTCGAACACTCGTTTGTTGGATTGGGGATGTCACACTAACTATACATGGGACTGAAAGTGCATTTCTGCCGAATTTCCAGGCGAAGCCAAGGGGATTTGCTTATTTTTTGATAAAACACACAAAGAAGACGCAGGCAAATCACTGTCATTTTCCAATCTTGTGAAGGCAGAACTTCAATTTCAAATGACCTCGTTAGCTGTACCTAAATGAAACAATTCTCGTATTGCACATGCTAAAATTTACTCCATACTTGCATGAACCATCGGAGGAGTCACAGGTGTTTGGCTTCTGAGTTGCAAATTGCAGCGGACCTTGGCTGCTATCCCAGTGAAATAGTTCGAGCTTTTTATACGTTACTAATTGAACAATAGTTGCAGCTGGGGTATAACAAAATTCAGTTAGCTAAGAAAGCGATTCTCTCTTTTTCACATCCCAGTATGTCTTAACCCTACCTGGCCTGGGGGGGGGGGCCATTATGGCTCCCCCTACCAAACTTTCTGCACTATCTCCGGAACGGCAGAAAATGGAGAGCTGAAACTCCGTGACTTTATCGTTTGTCTTATTGGGGTCATTTTGAGCCTATTTTCATAACCCACTGAGCAGAGGATCATGGGTAAATTCAAGATGGCGGCCACGTGGTGTACCAGAAAAGGGATGTTTTTGTCATATTTCTTCAAAATTTCTGCTTTTCCGCAATGAAAAGTGGGCAAAAACTATTTTATTTCATATCACATTAATATTTGCTAATTTTTCATGCAGTTTTTGTGGAGAAATTGCAAAAATAAAAAATTCGGAAAATCTGACCGAAAAATCGACCAAAAAATGCCGTTTTTCAAAATGGCGTCACTGTGACGTCATCAAAGCGGCCATCTTGGATTTGTTTACATTTTCTGGTAGAGCTTGACCCAAGGGTATAGTGTAATAAGTTTCAGCCCCCTAGCTGAAGGGGTAAGAAAAATAATTAGGGGGGGGCCATTTCGGTCCCCCCCCCCCAGGCCTGGACAGGTCCCAAAAAGCCCAGGCCAGATAGGGTTAAAAAACTAAGACTATTTTAACAAATCAAAATATATATGCTTTAGTTTTCGACTGTTTTACCATTCCTACGAGCAATGCTAAACCACAAAACGGTGCGGGTTAAAAATCCAAGATATGTGCCCTTGAATACAGTTATTTCAAATTCATTTATATCTGGGATAACCACTGAATGATATAGCTCTCTTATGGACTGATTTTATTTCATATTTGCATTGCTCTAGGTCAGGGTAGAGTAAGCTGTTAACATATCTGTCTTTTAACGCAGTCTCGGTGGTCAAGGATCAGGGCAAAAGAAAGCGAACTAAAGAGAGACGGAAACGGGATAGAAATAACGCAACCGAGCAGAACTACCAACAGCAGATAATCGATAATCAGGTGCATTGCGTCACATCGTCTATGATAAAAAATCAATAAGTGCAGGAAGGAAATTTTTCACTATAACACGGCCATCATGGTCCCACTGTAATATAGCGGGAGACATCCAGCCATGAACTAAAGATATTACAGGACAGAAAACATACCGGTACCCTTGGCGCGTAATGCTTCACCGATCCTACATATGAAGACAAAAACAATGTATTTCGTCCCAGTTGACCAGTCTACACAAATTCACAATGCGACGAAGGGAAAAGACGATTTTGACATTATGTCCTTGATACTAGCTCGAGGATCAAGCTTTAGAACGACCTACATTAACGTAAGGTGATAAGTCAGCCAATAGAGTTTGTATTGTCTCTGGCTATATAAAGATATTACATGACAGCAAACCATCCTTTGTGCGCTCAGCGTACAATTAATAGTATTTAGTATCTCCAGAGCCACTACTTATGCTCAACAGAGCTTTGTAAACCAGGTTTGCTTAGAGGATATTATTTGCTGGCCCTGAGTCTATGCCGGCGTGATGCTTAGGATTCCACAGACAAAGCACAATCAATATAGACGTGGCTGCAAATGAATTCGGCTGCAGTAGCTGGCGCTGTTTGCATCTCCCAGTAAGCGAAATGCTAGAGGTGAAATCTATGATAGTATTTATGTAGCTCATCTACTAAGCACTCGCTGTATGTTCAATGAATAATTGAAAATCTACATACTATGTAGCAATTTCTTCTTGTTACTTGAATTATCTATATCACGAGGAATCCGCAGTTTCTCCAGCAGCCATTACTGATGATAATACCAGCACAGCTACCTCAGTAACCGATCTTGTCGATATTCGGCTTTCTCTCATGTG
Source organism: Hanleya hanleyi (assembly GCA_036873755.1). Lineage (NCBI taxonomy): Eukaryota > Metazoa > Mollusca > Polyplacophora > Lepidopleurida > Hanleyidae > Hanleya > Hanleya hanleyi. Next base: position 177,328 of record JAVTVY010000123.1, read on the forward strand.
GTGACGTCAAACCACGCAAGCGCAAAACCATCTCAGACAATGCGTTCGAAATATTTATGGCAGACACATGTTAAAGAGTCTAAAGCATACTTGGTACGGATTATGTCATGAGAGTACAGACGTTTCTTTGTTTTCTCGCCGGGATTATCTCCATCCTTCAAGGGTAAGTTGATCAAATGAACCTTTAGTGGATCGACTTTCTTGGTTCTTTATTCGTAAACTTGGTATATCCCATCTTGATACCGGCGACAGTACGATTTCCACAAGTCGTCCTGGCTTCACGGCTGTTATATTGGTATTGAGATAAGGCATGAGCAAATATCGTACAACCCCTCCCCGTAAACTGATACTCCTGTGTATTTTTTTTCTATCATTTTGCAGTGGTGATAGTCTATATCGAGGCAATTTCACAGAGGTTGAACTACAAAATGTGACTGGAACCATCGACGCCTTACTGAAGGGGTATGACATACGACTGCGCCCTAGTTTCGGGGGTAAGTAATGTCAGGCAAATGTCACAATACCACTTAATTTAATGATATTGATAAGAATATTGCTTATAGTAATGAAGAGAACATGCATATGGACAATTTAAGATTGATTTTGTTATTTACAACACATGACCTAAATCCGACAATACGCATAGGTTCCAATCTTCTATTCAAATAAGAATTAGGTTATTAAATCAATCAATATGTGGAATGAACACCGGAGAATTGGTCATTTTGTTATATCAACACTACAATCTCGGTTATCATTGCGGTGCATTAACTGCGCAATATTGTGTACCCGTCTTGTAGAATCGCTGATTAAAGACCACCGTTGAAACTATATTTATTCGCTACGGATAGACGACCTGAAAAGCTTGATAATGACGTCTTAAAAGATTTCGTTTTTTCGGTGCCTTCAGAGGTGCTCGTTTTTTTACTTGTGTGCATTATCGATTGCACTTAACGAGAACAGTGATAGACCTCTCTTGGACTGTTTGAATTAGGATGGCATTCTGACTTGCAATTTAATGCAAAATATAAGGGAGAGTATCCCGATATCCTTTTCCTAATTCTTTGTACAAATTGATGTGCCATTTCATAAGATGAAAATAAAAGCCAATAGTGGGATTGGTTAAGATCTCGAATCGTTTCACGTTGGAAGCCTCATTGATATAGCATGAAGGAAGAATCGTGCTTCTGTAACGCAGAGCAGATACGTCCTCTAAATACTCTCAGCCTTTTTCTTACATCGGCACAGGCTTTATTGATTTCTTAATTTCTATGCTGTGTAAATCATGGGTAGCTATCATTGTTAGCTACAAGCTTCAGTCCAGATTCGTTCAGCGGAGATGGTCGTAACTAGGTGAGGGTCATTCAAGCTAGTTTCTCTACGTGCATTTATACCATAAAACTCGGCTTTAAAATAATGGAACCACCAACATTATTCGTCATTTTTACCATTGCCTTATTCTTCCACCCTCCTTGTTCATGAATTGAATTCTCAATTTTCGAGCAAATTCTGTAAAACAAGTAAGAGTAAGTTCTTTATTTCCAAAGACATAAATAGGAAACGCTATGAGAAAGAGATTACGTTCAGCGATCATTGCATCCAAAATACATGCGTATTGACTGAAAACTACTTGGGATCAAAAGTTTCACATTACCATGATTTCTTGACGTTATAACAAAAGAGAGAAGGCGAATATGTGATGATTTATAGCTCGATCAATCGGGTTTACCATACTGATTCTCGATAATGACATTTATGTGAATAGAGCCGGAATTCTGGTACAGAATGCCTGATCATACAGAATGATCCTGATTTTGTCAGTTATCATGTTCAACTATGTATAAATCAGTCCCGTGTACTGACCAATGTCGTGTATTTGATTCTGAATGTAATTATTTGTTCTCCTTCTTGATTTTCTCTTTTTACAACTGTTTCTGTATCTTTGACGAGATACTAGGGATATTTAGACACTGGCTGTAGAACATGGATGTACTAACAATCTAATATTCACGTCAATTTATATAAAAAATTATCATGTCATGTAGTAGCCATTCGTAGTCTATAGACAAGTTTCGAGTTCTCAGTACAGAGTACAATTTTTAGTATTAACATCCACTTCGAACACTAGAATATAATACAATAAAAGTGGAACACACGTTTCAATAATGTCGGTTAGATAACAAAACCTTCCAGTTGTCAACATTCACATACTACTCGAACATGACATTCGAAGCTGATACCCTAGTCGCTTTAATGTAAGAGTGCGAATGTATCACAATCATACTTCAGAAATGACGGCAGTTGGGTTAGGTATAGAGCATGTTCGCACTAAGCGGGTGAATTGAAGTCCCACTGGATTTGGCTAATGCATACATAAGTGAAAGTAAAACATGTGGCATTTAGGCTCTCATATGAAACAGTTCTCTTATCTGTTCACTTATGGTGATATTTGTGAAAAGATTCCCATTCACTCTAATAAACCAAACCTTAAATATACTATTCATGCGCTTTCAATTATTATTATACATGACACACCGTAAACGATATATACTCAGCGTCTCTGGGTTTGAAGGAAACCACCGTTAGACGGTTAAATCCCCGTTTCTGAAGCGCAGTAGTTCAGAAGGTGGGTCGCCTAGTGACATTTTCTAGATCCTCTGAAACGCCACAAAGCATTATCACAGGAACTGATTTGCCAAGTGTATCGCGCCCCTTCGCTGCTCAAGTCTGGTAAGGAATAGAGAGAGAGAGAGAGAGAGAGAGAATTAAGGTTTAATGTTGCGTTCAGCAATATTTCATCTATATAGCAACAATCAAACAAAATTCTAAGTACTCAAGCCAATAACTTAGTAATCCAACGCATTAAAACATACGCACATTAAAACTTATGTAACAAACCGATTTCTCTCAAATAACCCAAGATGCAATCCTCCCTCACCCGACTAAAAAGATCTTCCAATGTAGTCGCTCGATAAAAGGCATTTCTTAAAATCTTAAAATCTATGCATTCGATAAGAATATGTTTCACCGTGAGATCTTCATGGCATGGAATACGCCTTGGGACTGGCTCTTTGTTTAGTAAATGTTCGTGAGTTAATCGTGTATGGTCGATTCTACATCGCCTGATCATGGTTTGATCGAAGCGTATTGGCTGTTCAGATGAGTATAGCCTACAGTTTTTTTTACTAATGAAGTTTGTTATTATTCACAGCATCTCATGTGAGACGGCTGTTTCAATCTTTATAAGTACAGATAGAGGGCCTGAAATCGCTATATGGGATTCCAACAGGATCAACCTCATCATCTACGGCTGCCTTAGCCATCCTATCAGCCTCAGTATTACCTTTTATGCCAACGTGACTAGGTACCCATGAAAGTACAATATCAATCTGTTGATCAAATCTACAGTCATGTAGTTGTAGAATACTCAAGATAGTGAGATGAGTCGAAGTTACACTTTTAATCGCTTGGAGGCATGACAGAGAATATGACATATTTTTCCTTTTAGTGGACCCAATACCTTCTAAAGCCAACAATATGGCTTTTGCTTCTGCAGTGAATATCGAACTATCACCTACTAATCCAGAAAAACCCGCCCTTGGAGCCCCCCGCCCTTGGAGCCCCCCGTATGGACATCGTGTAACACAATATCTTCGTAGTTTTCATATACACTGTTCATATAAGAAAATCATACAATATACTCTGGAACACGATTTGGAAATATAATTGAGTGATAATAGTCACGAACCTAACGACAGGCACATCATCAGTAGGCACATCATCAGTAGGCACATCATCAATAGGTGGTTACGGCATCACTGAAAATGTTGAGCGCTTCTATCTTGTATATATATATCTCTTAGATTTGCTTGGATATTGATACAAATAGTAATGGGTGATCTTTTCAATGACGCAGAAATTCTTATTGAATGATGGCAGGGTAATGATATCTTATAAAGCATCTTCACTATTCCTTATTATAGGTTCTATGAATTTGGACATCAGCCTTGGATAACTTGATTACAGTGAACATGCCGGTCATTATTTCTACCTGTTATTTCATGAATCAATATCGTCATTTTGTCAGCTTTGTGGAAATCAGCTGCCAAACAGCCGTCAGTATATTTTGGGACGAGAAGATATCATGCTTTCCTTTCACGCAATATCCAGTGCATAATCTCATTAAACCTCTATTTTCTTTTCTACTTCGTTGGAGAAAAACTCTTTTGAGAGAAAACAAACAAGATAAAATCATAAATTCCTAGAAGCTCTTCAAGAAAAATTGTAAATACCAAAAGGGATCAACCCATGGTACGGGCGATGACCTGCATTTTAAAAGAAGGTCATCATTCGGAACAATTCACACAGTCGTCTATGGCGCTGATCAATCCAAGATTTAGCCAAATGCATCTAGTGCTATGAAATAAATATGACATTCGAAAATAATAGCAACTTCGAAACCCAGAACTTATGCAAATTTAGCCGGATAGCAATACATTGGAGGGGAGATGGGGGAGGGGGATTTGGTTAAACCTATCTGCCCTGGGCGATTTGGGGTGTACCGCAGCCGGAGGGGGGGGGGGGCGGAAAGTCCCCCACCTATATATTTTCGCTAAGGTTAGAGGTCATGAAACTTACCGCAATATATATTTGGGTCAAACTCTACAAGAAAATGTAAAAACATCCAAGTTGGCCATGATGACGTCACTGTGACGTCATTTTCAAAAAGAGCATTTTTGGACGATTTTTCGGTCAAAATCTTCGAATTTTTTATTTTTGTTTTTTCTTCGCAAAAAAACTGCATTTTAAATTAGTAAATAATAATCTGATATGAAATAAAATAAGTTTTACTCACTTTTCAGTATACAGAATCACTGCGTCATTCATATAGCGATTATCCACAGCGAGAAGGTCGTCTATATAGCGTTTGGTGAATGAGAAGGAATCAGTTTTCTTGAAAGCAGATACTATTAATGAACTTAGACGGTCAATAAGGTCATGATGAGGGATGAGGGAACATTCTTTTTCTCCACGCCCCCCGCCCCCCACCCTTGACTCTGTCTCATGCATTGTCAACATATGGACAAATTATGTAAATGGGCCCGATTCCCAGTCGACATTAGGTACCCTTTTCGAGTTTTTCCCGGTTGTAAGGTGCTCTCTCTCTCTCTGATATGATATCTAACATGACAAAGATTCCGAAGGCCGAAAAACGTTTCCAATCCATTTGGCGTTCCCTTTTTCCCATTTGAAACGCCACTCTGATTGTCCTCGAAACATGTTTCATGAATTCTCGACTCAAACATGAACAGTGACGATGCATGCTATTGCTCATGTACATATTACATTGCCAGCCCAAATCTTATATGTTGCGTTTAACTGTTGTCTGCATATGGTGAGATTCTGCAGGTGGACGTTTCACCCTCGGAGGCTTGTTCTCTGTACAAATTTCTGCGAGTGTAATTTGTGACTGTAGGTAGAGGGTATCCTCAATGAAATTTTCAAATGACTGAAAACTATGGAAATACATAATATAATATGTACTGAGAACAGTAGAATTTTTTCAATTTTTCAGTTTTCTGAAAAAGGAGAAACTAGCCACAGAAAACACTATTTTGGAAACAGAGTAAAATCAGTGACGTCGTGCCTGTGATGTCAGCAAGGGAACATGCCAATCTCCCACAGTCACCTTTCATATTGAGAGGTTTGAATTGATTGACTAGATGGGAACAAGTTTTCATACTTTTCCAAAGTTTGACTTTTTGAAAATAATAGTTCAGATAAATATTCACAGATAAGTAACTTGACTACGACGAAAGCATTGCAAGCAGACCTATATCTACAGTACTACTGAAACAGCCAGTTGGCCAATCATCAGACACTTTTGATGCTTACTGATGCGAGCAGAAGAAAATCTGGGGTTCTAGAATAAATGGAGACAATCGTGGGACTGTTCTGTTTGGGGTGAAGCTTATGGGCGGCCATTTATGTCAAAATTACTAGCTCGGGTTGTGCAGCCTAACTCACAACAGACAACGTATTTAACGATATAAAGTGTTGGTTTGAACGATTATTTCATCTTTTTGCAAACAAGGAACCTAACTCTAAACGCATATTTCATCTCTCTCCAAAGGAAGAATCTAACTGTGAACGAAAAGTGGAGATACGGAAATACAAGCGAACTCAGAAGGGAACAGCATATTTCAGCACGTACAACGTATCAGAGAACGAACGACCTCTTTCAGAACGAGTTTTATAATCGAGGGGGCGCTCAGCAGACGGGAGACCACTCGAGCGCCTCTGTCTGCTCCTCCCCCACATGTTGACACCATTTTCAGGGGTGGCTCTCGTTTACATGTGCGACTCATTATAAGGAGTCAACCTGTAACCATCTCGGTCATCTATACGCGGTAAGACTGCATCTTATGGATGGCGAAGTGTACGCAAATGAGTAAGGAGTCTCACAAGATGAGAATGACAAGTCCCTGTGAGTTTTTGTCTGATATCTGAAGTTCAAAACTTTTGGTACACTTTAACCCAGGGGCAAAAAAGAACCACACTCATTCACGACCATTTGCGTACACTTCGCCATCCATAAGATGGCTTGCGAATCGTGAGTCTCCATTATTGCGGAGCGATATCCGGTATATTACGGGATTCTGTTCGGCCTTCATCCGGCAGAGAACAGACTCGAGAAATCTGATAAATTACAGGTTTTCAAACCACTTGGGAAACAGATATAGGCTAGGCTTACAAAATATATAGGTATAAATAACTTTCGTATCACCCAAGAGGTGTGGTAGATCTGTAATTTTCAACAAGTAGGGCATCACATGATTCGAAAATGGCGAGTTACGTTGGGGTTACGTCGGTAGACTTTAGCTGATTGGCTGACGAAGTCACGTGGTATTGATTTCTGGAAATTCCCTCTCGCACTTGCCGAAAGTAGGCTGTAAATGGATACACACGATCCCAGGGTCAGTCTTACCGCGTATAGATGACCGAGATGGTTACAGATTGATTCACGACCTGAAATAGCGGAACTCGAAATAGCGGCCGAGTTTCACGTCATAAATCTTTCTACCATCCGGAATGACCCGAATATTTCCGGAAATAATTTCCGAAGGAACGTTGTTCGTTGTGAAACAGCTCGTTCGTTCAGAGTTATACTCTTCGTTTAGAAATAGGTCCCTCTGTGTCAGACTGGCTATTCGTTCAGAACTAGGCTTTTCATTCTGTGTTTGCATTCGAACATCGTGCCGTTTGTTTTCGGTTTGAGTATACGTTTAGAGTTAAGGTTTTTTTATTTGCAGGAATATAAAATGCGTTTAAGACTACAGTGTACATTGTAAGATATGCTGTCTTTTCTGAGTTTGGCTTTACGTTTTGTAATTGCTAATTTTGACATGAATGGCTGCCCATAGTAGCTGCCATGGATTTCCGTGCAGTTGAACTTTACGCCAAATTTGCTTACGGGCTCGATTTCCGCGCAGTTAAAATTTATACTCAATTTACGTTGGGACAGATACAATTCATACACATCAGACTTAGTTCGAGCGAAGCGAATCTGAGTGGAGTGAAACACGATTTCCGCGCAGTTAAAATTGATACCCGCCAATATATACTTACGGACAGTTGAAATTCCACAAATAAGACTCAGTTGAAGAAAGCATATCAACTGATTCCAAGTGAAATGATAACGAATAAGGTAGGATAAGGTGCTCTAATATTAACGATTCCATCCCAGCGAAGCGAATCTCCGGGCAGTGAAAAATAATTTCCGCGCATTTGAATTTCGTTCTCTCTCGTTTCAAGCGACATATAGTCTACAGATTCGTATTTTGCGGATTTTGTTGTCTGTTTTATTAATATCAATATTCTACTCGTCAGCAAATAAAGAAAAATCCATCAAATAATCCACGCGCAGTTGAAATTATGCTCCGCGCAGTTCTACGCAGTTCCGCGCAGTTTTTAGTACGACCGATTCCGTGGGCTGCAAATTCTTTTGGAGTATTTAAATCAGGGTATTGACCGCAAACATGCAAATTCAGTGCATAGTCGAGTTCCGCCTATATGAAAATACACGCGAATGAGAACCCAAAAGAATTAATCAATTTTCACGTTTTAGGAGAAATGCCTCAGCCCAAAGAAACAGAAGATTTCAAGCTAGTTTAGGTTATATTTTATTCACCAGACGGAGTGATATTTTCTTGTAAACAGTAGAAATCCTCGGTTACTCTTCACATACAGGTAGCACAGCTTGCGGTGAAAATGTCAGCATGACTGAGATGCATTATATATACTGTAGAGTAGGACCGAGGAATAAAAGAATAATGTCCAGTGAGACGGATTTGACCATCGACAGGAACTTCATGGTGTGCCAGTCCGTTGCAGGAGGTATTTTGGTCCGTTATAAAAAGGACATTCCCTCTTGGAATATGGATAATTTTAATTGGTCATGTTCAAACCAAACAAATGTCAGGTTTGACATATCTGGTGTTTCAAACAGATCTGGTCAACTGACAGTTACAGATTGTATGATTTCAGAAAGTCACAAAAATGCTTGTAGACATTGCCTTATTACAGCTGCCATCTATAGCGAAGACATCCAGCATTTGGCCATCTAGTCACAGACGAGAACAATAAACCAATGTCCAACAGAAATGAAGAGCTTTTACGCTCTTAGAATTTGAAATAATAGACAAGCACGTCCTGGAATGGCCATATATTGCTCAGAGAGTTTAAGTGGAAATCAGGTAAAGCCAGTCCTGGCATTTACCCACATTATGGAGGAGCCTGTTGATAATGGCTGAGACAGGACACCATTCTGTGTGTAATCCGTGTGTTTACGTGGACATGATATCTCTCACGAGTACCGAAGCAAAAAGCATGGTTAACGGGCACTAACATTTGAAAGTAATACAAGTAGTGGATCTATGTTTGCCATGCTGCTAATGTATTCCTTTTGTTCTTATCGATTTTGCTGTCGACCGTCCGTTTAGGAATACACCTATACTTGGCTAAAAGGCCACTAGGAGCATCCATTACAAACGTTATCTTAAAAGACATTATTTTGGGTCAATCTAACGCAGCCCACCCTATCAATTATCTGTTTTGGATGGTATCTAGTAAAATTCACTCATTTGGTCGTAGTATTGGCGTTCTGTTGACATTATACAATTCTTAGGAATACCATAATGTATTCCAAATCCACACTCGAAGCATGGCTATTATGTGAGAGAGAATAAAAAAGTGTGGTATATGTAACAAATTGATTAGAAGGCAATAATACGATACTGGAAGTGGAGGCAACGAGTATTGACTTGACCGCAATCCACTGCAGGGCATTTTCGTTTCCTGGACCATCCAAAGGCAGTGCTGGTCTGGTTAGACTTGTACGTGTAGCGCTGGACTGTTTCATCAGTATATGGAATTGGATTGCTCCATCATCAACCCGCCTTGTCCTGAAACGACGGTTGGGGCAGCTGCATTTGCCAGATTCACATGTACGTATTGACAGGCTGGACCGCTTCGCCATTCAGGCGTTCACAATCCCTTACAGAGAAAGTGACAGGTTTTGATAGACGAATCGATAATGTGTGGTAGCGTGAACAGATGCATCGCTTTTTAATTAATGGATGTAAACCCTTCGAGCTTTTGCCCTAGCTGTGTTTTAGTAGATTCTCACGAAGTTGTCCAAAATGTCAAAACAAACAACGAGACCTTTCTTGTTTCATGCTACTTCTCTTGAAGTCTGATCATACAAAGTCCAGATTAATCGGATACAATATATTCATGCCAATTCAATCAACCTTTTTCCTTTCAAAGCAATCGCACATAATATTTTAGCCTTTGATCTCGATAGCCTGCACACACGTATTGGTAGGTTTGAATGGAAGATTGCGTGAGCATCATTATAACTCATATTTAAACATGTACTGAATCCAGTTGTTAATCAATCCGTTTACTTTTGAGATATTCTGATTCAGATGCTGATAGCTACGTTGATATATATCTTGCGGTTGTGCATTCTGATACGTTTGAATGAACTGTTGTGTTTCGAATGTTTAGTAAATGTCCAAATCGGTCCTCAGATTTAAAGGCCATGCACACCCCTCGATATTGGTGAAATTGACGACGTCCGGCAATTAAAAGGAACAATATGATTCCACAGGAATACGGACTAGAATACGGAAGATTCTAAGAGGTGGCATTGGTATCTCAGCGGTACTTTCATTGCTGATGTTCACTTTCATTGACTTCATACAAAAGAGACGCATTTTCTTCTTATCGTTAAGACACTTGTGGACTTGTGGAATAGTCAGGACAGAAAACTCACAGAACTCTCATCCCCACAGCCTCACATTAACATCTGCTATCTATTTTAGTCATTTTAATTTCCCCCACTCGGTGGCCGAGTGATCTAAAGCGCTTCGCTGATGACCGCTAGCCTCACACCGCCAAACCGGCACGGGTTCGAGCCCAGATGCTCCATGTGTGGAAGTTTGTAGGTTACTTGCCGATGGGCGATGGTTCTTTCCGGGTACTCCGTCTTCCTTCACCAACCAAACCACTATCACCATATAAGTGAAACGACCTTGAGTGGGACATTAAGCCAAATTCCCCCCTCTTCCCACACATACAAGCGTCGAGTCGGTCATTCAATATCCAGCCGTCGTCCATTAAAGTATTTTCGCGTCCATAATCCAAGGCTTCATTTATATAAAAACATTAGAAACAATTCAAAGAAAAACAATAATGGTAAACACAAACATAGGCTAGAAGAGAGAAGCAGTCAACAGTTTTCAATGATGCCGGCAAGACATCATGTTGTTCCAAAAATATCAACTCCGTATCGCTGATCAGTTATTCGTACTCCATAGATTTCCGTTGTAAAGTCGTTATCTAGATAATGAAGGGTCTCAGTTACGTTTTGATTGTATCTGTTCATGTGAACACCATGAGGATCATGAGGTACATGCGTTCGGATTATCCCTAGCCCCGGGTTAAGCGGAATTAGACACAAGTTACGACTCGTAACGCCTTAGATCTTGCACGCTATGCTCGTATTTTCCTATCAGTATGCGATATGTATCGTCAAATTTGAGAAACTTTGAGTGAATAGCCCTGTTTTATGAGATTCAGCGATAATGTTTTGTGACGTTGAAAGGATCTAGCAAATGCTATCAGGCGAGATATGTTTGCGCCATATGCAGGTCCCACTGGAATATTACTGTCCAGAAAGGGATGTAGAAATTGTAATCATATCTCTTGTCGTAAAGTTGACAAGAGAGAATACCCGCTTCATTATTCTCTAGATATAGGTCTAAATATGACGTGCCGTAAGGTCTATCTGTAATTTTCTTCAAATTCGGTTAGGGTGGATACTGCGTCATTTATATTGCGATTATTCACAGCGAGAAGATCGCCTATATAGCGTTCTGTTAATGAGAAGGAACGGGCTTTACTATGCGGACACTTTCAAAAACTGATCATTTCATATTCGTATTCATGAACGTGGACCGTGAATGACAAACCTCACCACAACGATCACAGCGTTTGTTATGTTTTCTCCCATCTTGAACGAAAAAGGTGATTGACCGTGAGTCATTGTCGACAGTATCAAGAAGAAGAAAAACTAAAAAATGTTGGTACAATGACAGTCTTTCCGTTCCTTTCTAATAGAAATATGCCTGATCCGGTCGGGATTCGAACCCAAGAACTTTTCAACGTAGTAATCACGAGCGTTACATATGGCAGCCACGGTATAAGAGTTAAAATCTGCATAGACTGTTCGGATGAAGTAAATATTTTATAGTAGAAATAAACAATTTATATCAATCAGTAAATAAATTCTGAGAGAAACATTCTTTACTCAGCCGTCGTCCATCAAAACAATTCAGCGTCCATAATCCAAAAACCTAATTTCATATAAGCATTAGCACCAAATCATAGTATACAAAAAAAATACGAAGCTTCTTGTGTGAGAGAGAGTGCGAATTAAGGTTTAACGTCGCATTCAGCAATATTGCAGCTATATAGCGACGATCAAACAAAATTCTAAGTATTCAATTCAACAACTCAGTAAACTAATACGTTAAAACAGGTACAAACATTAACATTTGTACAACAAACCAATCTCTCTCAAATAATCTAAAATAAAATCTTCTTTTACTCGGTTAAAAAGATCTTCCAGCGTAGCTGCTCGATAAAAGGTATCTCTTACAATCTTAAAATCTCTACGCAGTCTATGAGAATATTTTTCACCGTGAGATCTTCATGGCATGGAATACACCTTGGAACCGGCTCCTATTTTAGTAAATATTCGTGAATTAATCGTGTATGACCGATCCTACATCGTCTAATCATGGCCTGATCGAAACGTTTCTGACTGCTCAGATGTGTATAACCAGCAGTTTTTTTGAACTCGTGAAGTTTGTTATTATCCATAGTATCCCATAAAGATTGAAACAGCTTTCTTACATAAGCGCAGATAGATGGTCTGAAATCGCTGTATGGGATTCCAACAGGATCAACCTTTTTATCCAGAGCTGCTTTAGACACTTTATCAGCTTCAGCATTGCCTTTGATTTCAACGTGACTAGGTACGCAACAAAACACAATATCTATCTTTTGATCAAATCTAACGTCATATAATCGTAGAATTTTGAAGATGGTGGGATGAGTTGAATTTCCACTTTTAATCGCTTGAAGGCATGATAGTGAATCTGAGAATTTGACATTTTTTCCTTCTAGTGGACTCAATACCTTCTAAAGATGATAATAGAGCTTTTGCCTTTGCAGTGAATATGGAACTTTTACCTGGTAAACGACAGGTCTTAGTTTTGGAACTAACGACAGTAGCACACGCTACTCTCTCACCATCTTTAGAACCATCTGTATAAATAGCTTGATGTGATCTGTATTTCTCTCTCAGTAGACCAAATTCTTGTGTATGCACGAGCTGGCTCGTGTCTGCCTTTTTATATTTCGTCAGTGAAATATCTACTTCTGGTTTGGCTAACTGCCATGGTGGAGTTGGCAAAAGCGTGTTAGGTAAAATTTGACTAACTTTAATACCAGCTGCTACAATGTGTGGTTTACAATGAATACTGATGAATACTGATGTCTACAATGAATACTGATCAGCGATACGGATTTGATATTTTTGGAACATCATGATGTCTTGCCGGCATCACTGAAAACTGTTGACCGCTCCTCTCTTGCAGGAAACAAGCCTATGTTTATGTATACTATGATTGTTTTTTTGAATTTGGTGCTAATACTGTTATATGGTATAGGTCTTTGGATTATGGACGCGGATATTCTCTAATGGACGACGGCTGAATTATGGATGACGGACTAGACGCTTGTAATTGATACCGATTCCAAGAGGTGAAATAATCGAAGGATTCTTTAGATAGAAATCTACGTATTGAGGGTTGAAAACACAGTTATATGCAGGATTTGGGTGGTTCGATCGCAATTTTGTGACATATTGCAGCGATGGTTTAATTCTTCGGAGTTGTAAAGGAAATTCATCTGCTTCGATATACAAGATTTCTTTAGGTGATGTTCTGAGTCAAATTCTTAGGATCTAGCTTTGCTAAGTTTGACTTGCTTGCACTATTGTAAATAATAGAACCATAATCAAGTCTGGAACGAACAAGTGATCGATATAAATGGAGAAGTGATTGCCGATCTCCTCTCCACTTATAGCTGGCAACTACTTTCAACAGATCTAGAGCTTTCGTGCATTTGGCTTTCAAGCAATTTATATGCGATTTGAATGTTAATCGTTGGTCAAACAATATGCCTAGGAATTTGACCTCTTTTACCACTTTAATTTCATTTTCGTCTAATGTAAGTACTGGATCTTCGTGCGGGAAATATTTTCTGCAAAAATGTATACAATTTGTCTTAGCTCTGTGGAATTTGAAGCCATTTTCTAGACACCATTTCTGAATTCTATTCAGACAAAGTTGTAATGTTCTATCAATGTTGTGTATACTTTTCACACTACACGATATGTTGAAATCGTCTACAAAAAGTGAACCATCAATTGATTTATTCAGAACTGCAGCCAAGCTGTTGATCTTGAAACTAAACAGAGTAGTAGACAAAATACTGCCCTGTGGGACACCCTGGCCTTGATCAAAATGATCAGACATAGTTGTACCCAAACGAATTTGGAATTGTCTATGTTACGTCTAAACGATAATAGAAAAACGCAACAGAAAGATTTGTGAAGTCGAGAATCAATAATCAAATATTTATTTACAATACTAAAATCATATACAAATTAAGTTAGGTCAATACAGCAAATAAATGTCAAATAAAATCTTACTGTTCAATGTTATACCGGTGTATCTCTCGAAGTTCGTATTAACGTACAAATCTGTATACAGTCTGTGCCGAAATCGCGTTCCTGTATTTCTGTAGTCCAATATCGCTCAGCTGTTGTCCAGTTTTCGTCAGTTCAATCACGTGGATAATACACAGCGGTCGAACACAGGAGTAATAATCCAGCAGTCAGTTATCTCCGGCAAATGTTAGTCAATAATAATAATGATGATGCACCCACGTAAGTCAGTTTGAAACCTCCAGTCAGTAATTACGGGCAAAGTAAATCAATCAAAGCCAGTTCTCAAATTCTCTCTCGAGTGAGCGAACGAGACGGTATTTATATCCTACGGGGAATTCGCGATTATTCTATCAGATCAAGAAACTTCCATCGGTACAACAATGACGTAAGATTTAACCCAGATACGATTACAACAACTACGAGAAAGTTCGACATAATTAACCCAGATAAACAAGTGCTTTCTCATTCCAGAAACTTCAAGAATGTTTAATATTGAATACAATGAAGATCTATATGTACAGATGGCGCTCCGCACAGGTCATACGGGGCTCCCGACGTATGTATAGATGGCGCTATGCACAAACCCCTCAGGGTCATACGGCCTGTACGCAGAACAGCCATTTGCAATCATAGAATCTTCTAGAAAACACTAGTTAGATAACTCACATAATTCACTTACGATAAATCGGTCACGATTACGAGAAAATTCCATGAATACAACAGAACGTAAACATATTTACCTCAGGTCTATCATTCTAGAAATATCCTCAGTGTCTAACTTTATACTGTAATACTATGACATCTATCATTCAAAAAGTTGGAAATACAAACGGGTAAACGACCTTTTAATCCCATATTTTGAACATCTTTCAGAATCCCGTATTTCCATGTAGTATCATAGGCTTTTTCTAAATAAAAAAAAAGATAAAAACCACATGTTCATTCTTGGCGAAAGCATTCTTGACACACGAATCTAATCTGACTAAATGATCAATGGTACTTCTATTTTTACGGAAACCAGCTTGAATATCAGTAAGTTTCTTTTCAGTTTCCAGGTAGCAAACAAGGCGATCATTTATCATGCGTTCCATTGTTTTGCAGACACAGCTAGTCAGTGAAATCGGACGATAATTGCCAGGTCACGGCCAGGCTTTGGTACTGGTATAACTATGGCATTGTGCCATGAAAGTCTTCTCTTGTCCAAAGTCTATTGAATATGCGTAATAGGATTTTTAGAGAAGATTCCGGTATACGTTTCAAAAGCTGATAATGAATATTATCATGGCCTGCAGCACGATCGTTAGCTTTCGTGAGAGAAGCATGAAGTTCTTCAATTGTAAACATAGCGTTATAGCCTTCATGATTACCGGAGGGGAATTTAATTAAATTTTTCTCTTCACTTTTTTGGAAACATTGAAATTTGGGTACATAATTTTCTGACGAAGAGTTTTTGGCAATTGTCTCATACTCGGTGATACATACATGTATCGTACACTGACGGCCAAACATGAAGGTAGCGTGCAAGATCACTGGTGCAATGTTTCATAACTTGTGTCTAATTCCGCATAACCCGGGGCTAGAATCCGTTTGAATACATGAGATTTACATCTTCATGATGTTCAGATGAACAGGCACAATCAAAGCGTGACTCAGATACATACTCTCGAAAACGAGTCGGAAATTCATTTGGATAAAGAATAATGATTAAGATTTTATGTAAGTAAGATATGTTGCTGACAAGTAACTGTTGACCGCTACTCTGTTGTAGTGCTAACTTGCTGCTAATTGTCATACGAAATAGGTCTTTCCATTATTGACGCGGAAATTCTTTTACGGACAACGGCCGAATTTCGAATGTCGGATCTGATACCTGCTATCCACTGCATTCTTTGTATGTTCTGAATTTCGGTAGCTGCAACAGGTGGTTTATGCGCTAATAGTATGTCAAGTACAAATATTTCCTTGATATTCTATAACGTATTACAGTCACGAACTTGAACGATTGTAGGCACATGCGTATACATCTACTCTTGATTATATGCTATAACAGCGATGTTGGCGAGAATGGATTAAAAAACATGTACATTTGTTCGGCTATTCAATTGAAATGCTGGTGTATTTCAATGTGGATTCTCGTCAAATGTAATCTAGCTGATATTAAGCAAGCAACATTAATTAGTGACAAACGAGAACATTCCAAAAGCTCTAACGGGAAATACATTGCTTGGCAAGAGAAAAATGGGTGAATTTTCTCAGGTGGTAATTGTCGAATGTATTGTTTCAACAAACCATTTGTTTGATTTTACCATTCTCCTAACCCAACACTTGTTTGTTTAATTATATTCAAAGCAATCGGTCGATATTGCTATTTTCTCACACCTGAAAAGGAATCTAGGCCAATTGCTCTCCTTGGTCTCCACCATTGTGTGATCCTCTCGTGATTCTTACATGAAAAATGAACCAAAATAAAATTCTTAACAGTTTGTTAATAGAGCTCATTGCACATGCCCAACAAAATAAGTAGAGACAATGTGGAAGGGGTGACATTCAAGTTTCTTACCCTGGGTTTTACCTACACCATACATGTTTGCTCTTATCTAATGGCAGTAAATTACGGCGGAATAGGCACATGTATTTTACGCAATCAATGAAGCTCGAAATAAAGGGCTCAGCAGAAATTTGTCATAGCCCAGTTCTAAAGCAAGCTGGATTTACTGTTTGGTGTAACTAATCTTTCTGTTACGTGTAATCCCTAGCGTTCCAGTCCAACCTGTCAATTTTGGCAGGGAATGCTTTCAATATTAACACGCTTTTAAGTCGCGACTACGTGATGGATACTATTTTTACATGATGCAGCTATCCCGCTATCAAATGAATACCTCTTTCCAGAGCACTCCTTAGTAAGGTTTCTCAATCATATCTTTTTTGTGGGGATGCCAAAATGGCAGGCAACTAGCTGGACAATGCACTGGTGTACATGTGAATCGTACAAATCATGGTTTCTAACCTAGTTCGTATTATTGGGTGGCCATGCCCGTGCAGGTGGTGACCTTCATTTTTGGTATTTTTCTTCGTTGACACGGCTGCGCCCTTGAAGCTGAAAATTCACATAACATTATCACGCAACTCACTTGTCTCAACTTCTTCAACAATAACTTATTATGGTGTTCCCCGTCTCATATACGTTTACCCGGTGGGCAATCATCTTTGAACAGGCTTGGAAATTCTTTCTTCTTATGATGCCATGTTATCAATATTATAATACATGTCCGGGAATCCTATCAAGAAGAAACGTATCACTCGATGTGGCTTGGCATGCAGACTAAAATTTAGCATCGGTGGGTTAATAAAAATAATTGTAGAAAAAAAAATATAAAAAGAGCAATAATCGCCGCATTCATTTGTAGTTGTCACGTAGAGTTTGACCGTCGTGACTGTTTTCCTTTTATATATCTTGATATGTTGAGACTAGCTTCAATAAATTTTAATCGTGCTAATACTGTAGTAGTATTGTTGATAATCGACAAAATACGTTTACCAAGATGACGAAAAATGGGCCCATTGTGACCTCAAAATAAGTGGTCATCCTGACATGCAATGGACTTTTGGTTATTTCTGTCTATCAAGCTTCATTCTGGTCATAGTATCATATTCTACATATTACAATTGATAGTGATTTTATACACCAGTTTAAATCCGATGATGGACAGTTTGTGTTGACACCGACACAGCATACACATCTGGCTATCGTTTGTGTCATTAACTGGCTTGGATATTCTATAGTCATCACGTGCGAATGACAGAATGTTGAGTGTATGTACGGATTGCTCCATCACGTGGGTATGACAAAATGTTGACAGTAAGTGCGGCTTGCTTCATACTCATAGTCTCAACTTTGCATAATGGGCACAAATGATCTATATTCGCAGAGTATCTGTTCTGAGAGCTGCTATGAGAATCATTAAGTTTTAAGTAGAAAGAACGTACCATATAATCTTTACAGAATTTCACACCCAGGCTTAGATAACTCCTTCCATCATCCTCCAGGAAAGCCAGATTCCAACAGTTTAGTGTAAACTGATGACATGAAGTACTCATTAATAATAGAATATTTTTGTCAGTGTATGAAATATTCACTTTCATTTTCAGTGAAGCCTCTACGGATCGGAATGGACGTGAAGATTGCCAGTTTTGACAGTATATCAGAGGTGAACATGGTGAGTGTCCCTATTTACGATTTCGGGACATCCGTATTACGGAACACAGTAATCCGGGCAGTAGAGGAACAATGTCCGGCAGAGAAAATAAAATAGTAGTGTGGGGCCAATTCTCGCCGAGTAGTTTTGGTTTGTAAATTGTTGTAACTTTATATTTTCTGATAGGTTGGATCTTGCGAATTGCGAAAATCATTGGTGCCAGGTTTTCTTTCATTGGCTTCCGGGAAATTTTTGCTATCTCTTTTTTGGCCTGGATGGGCCTGGCTTGTATAGAATAAGCTCAAGGTAGAATTTTACCTATATCTCCAGAGCTAATCGATTTCAAGAATCCAAAATTTCTGAATATCTTCCTTATTATAATGCCATCATTTTCAGTCTATTTACATATTGTTAGAAGGAGGCATTGTGGGTAAATTGAAAATGGCGTTCCTGTGGAGTGTACCTGAAACTACCGTTTTTGCCTTGCCCCAACTTTTTTGGAACATTTACTCCCTAGTGTCCATACAATTATTTTGTTTTAGGCCTACATATATGAGGCCAAGTTAATTTCTGCCCTCCACTAGCTTGAAATTATACCCTTAAACTACATGTCCGTGTATAACGAATATTTTATATTCAGCACGAGTGAAGACACATTTCAAACACGAAGCACGAGATGTGCTACAACCCCTCAGTCCCAAACAGTACACACCAAGACGTTATGGCATTTCACTTTTGTATGAACCACTGATTGAACCATGGGCTGAATAAAATATCTAGCTTCACAGGCACATTTTTTTGAAGAAAAAAATTGGGGGAGGGAGGCTTTTTATCTTTTTAACTTTTTTTGTCCAGACGCAAATAAATGCATCCTTTCTGGCAAACTGATGCAGTATACAATTTACATGAAACCAACAATGTTCTTCGAGTTGCCGTACGTGAAGAATCAGCCAAGCTCACCAATACTATTTCTGCACAAAACATCAAACAACTCAATGTTCAAGTACATAATTTTTGGCAAAACTTTGAAAGAAATGTAAAAAAAAAAATTGTAAAAAAAGAATTTTCTTAGTGTTGATGAGGTGGCACAAAAAATGTGACAGTGCCTGTGAAGCTACAAATTTATTTTAATCAACCTTGATATTCTTGTGACAAGGTGTCCACATCGCTAAGTTGGGAACAACTCCAGTTGCTGTTTGACTTTGAAGTATAGCTGGCATGCGATGGTGGGAGTATTTATTATATTTGTTTGCAAGCATGCTTGCATGATACCCCCGTAATCATGTTTCGCGCATGTGTCGCTTTGGAGTGCATCCCGGCAGCCAACAAATTTTGGAT
The DNA here is from genome assembly GCA_036873755.1 of Hanleya hanleyi. Lineage (NCBI taxonomy): Eukaryota > Metazoa > Mollusca > Polyplacophora > Lepidopleurida > Hanleyidae > Hanleya > Hanleya hanleyi. The sequence goes on from JAVTVY010000123.1 coordinate 197,227, forward strand.
TTTGCCTCCAGATGGCGACGTCCGTAGGCGCAATCACAATCGACATAAATTTATTTTAGATTGTGCCACCAGGTAGTACCCTCTCTAGGTGCAAGTAGGCGAAACTCAATCTCAAGTGACATGTCATGGTATGGTATATGCATACCAAATTTGAGAAGAATCCGATGAGTGGTTCTCAAGTTACTGCCTGGAGACCAAACTTAGCTTTGCTATCAGGTTGTGCCACCTGTAGGTGCAAGTGGGCGAAACGCAATCCCAAGCGTCTTGGCATAGTATATGCATAATAAATTTCAGAAGAATCCCATGACCATTTCTCGAGCTATTGCCCGGAAACGAATTTCAGATTTTGCCACCAAGTGGCGCCACCCCTGTGTGTAAGTGGGCGGAACACTATCCCAAGCCACAGTTCATGGCATGATATATACATACCAAATTTGAGAAGAAATCGATGAGCGTTTCCCAAGTGATTGCCCGGCAATCAAATAAAAATTTTGCCACCATGTGGTGCCACTTGTAGGCACATGTGGGTGAAACGCTGTCCCAAGCGACTTATCATGGCATGGTAAATGCATACCAAATTTGAGAAGATTCCGATGGGTGGTTCTCAAGTTATTGCCCGAAAATGAATTTCAGATGGACAAAGAGATGGATGGATGGACACAAGAATGGACAAGCGGAATCCAGTATACCCCCTTCTACGTACTGGGGAAATAAAAAATTGTAAAGTTGTGATGTTATTGGCCTGGCCTGAAACTAAATGTCGGATGGTTGTCCGAGGAGTTTTTGTTCGCTGGCGCTTTTGTGCAGATCCCAAAAAGAATGTTGAATTGTTCGCATATTGTTCATATTTTCTCATGGAATAGCTTTCACTTAACTACGGATGAGGACACATTAACTACGGACGAGGACACATTAACTACGGACGAGGACACATTAACTACGGGCGAGGACACATTAACTACGGACGAGGACACATTAACTACGGACGAGGACACATTAACTACGGATGAGGACACATTAACTACGGACGAGGACACATTAACTACGGACGAGGACACATTAACTACGGACGAGGACACATTTTGTTGTTGATAAATTACAATCTGCTTTTGTTATCATGTTGAATAGATTCATTTCATGCACACCTAATACATCTTAATTTCATAGACTTATTCAGAAGATATAGCCAGTAAACATTCGCTATTTTCAGTGTATCATTCAGAAATAAAGCCCCTGTATTCCGTAAACATAGATCTGTAAGGTCTAATGATGACACTTAGTAAAGAAAATAAGCCACGAATGGATAACGAACTCCTATTTATATGTGTTTCCAAGGCGTGGAAAATTCACAAATACAACTGAATCATAATTAAAGCCAAATGAGTAATAGGTAAACGGCAATTCATGAACAGAAAGCGTTGTGGGGATTTAAACTGGAGATGTAAACTTGTACTACATTTCCCAACCTTTCTCCATGCATTTCTCCATGTGAACAGGGCAAACATTCCATGAATATTTTGGAAAGAAAAGATTGTAGAATACAGGTAAATTATTATGTAAGTGATTTGACCACCACTGGATTTTAGAAACTTACTTTAAGACGACTCATAATAGATACGGTTGGAATTAAACCATGATACAGATTGGCAGAAAAGGGGACAGGCAGACGATGACCTGACCAATGAAACATACAAAAGGCACATCTACATATTACATGCTATATTGGACAGAAGTTTCGTCGACCTCAGTAGTTCAAAATATATGGAGTCATAACGAAAGGACGGACGGACAGACGGACAAATGAGGCGGCAACAATACCCCTGATCCCAATCGAGCAGAGACGTACAAACGCTCGTATGAAGCAGCCTCGGGTTTCTTCACTAAATCACCATCTGTTTTGACATTTCAAACATAGTCTATAATCTGTTGGTTTTCTTTTCGCCATCTTGCATAAACCTGCTTTGTAGAGGAAAACAGCATTTCAGATTGATGATTTTCTTGATGAATTGGACGTCTTGCTATTTCAAAAATGTCTGGGCTGCTGGTGCCCCCTCCGCCTTGGTTTCCATCTCAAACTTTTAGTCATAGCAATGGGACAAAAAAGGAATACAGAGAGCTGAAACTTACTGACTTTTCGATCATTTTGAGCGTACAGTATTTGCATAGGGTACCGGTGTAGTACACGAAGTTCGCAATGGCATGTTTTCTGAAAGTCACGTATTTGGCTATTTCGGTTCATTTTTGGCCAAAAAATGAAGAAGTAATTTATTTTGCCAACTGATTAATTATTTATGATATTTATTAATTTTGCGAGATTAAAGTTCAAAACATAATTTTTTTTTAGAAAAATAGGACCGAAAATAGTCCGAAAAATGACTTCCGTGAAAATGACGTCACCGCGACGTCAAATTGACGGCCATCTTCAGAATAGATTATACATTTTCTGATAGAGCTTGATTCCAATATATAATATGCAAAGTTTCAGCCCCCTATCTTCAGGGATGACAAAAATATGAACGGTTTCCGAAATATTATCTCCCATTTTGCATGACATCCGCGAATACGCTCATACCGGAATTGGTTAAGCTCAAAATGACGTTAAATCACCAAAGAAAACCTGGCACCAAACGTTTTCTATTTCACAATATCATAACAAATAAGAATTCACATGGTGCCAACAATTTACACGCCAAAACTACTCGGGCATATTTTGCGACAATTGGCCCTACACTATATCCTATTTCCCCGAAGTATACGAAGCTAGGGCCTGCTTCACTACTGTACATACATACATACATACATGCATACAGAAAACCTATATACTTAATCCCTACCCTTCCGGTTATCACAAAACATGGGGCATGTGCAAATACAAGATGTGTTTGCCGTGTTCTGTCTGTATGCACGAGTGACAAATTTAGCATGCCGCTGCTAAATCGTTACAGCTGTTCAATATTGAAAACATAGATATTTTGAAACTTTTGTTGTGAGACAATGACGTATACGACGCAAACACTGAAATCGATCTATCTAGTTTATAATCCGTCTGAACATTCTTCATATAGATCGATTCGCCTCACACGAAAACATCTCAATGTTATCCAATGTGACACCAAAATCTGTCTGATGATATGTGGGCTCCTGATGCTAGTCGTCTGAGTCCGCCAATAAGCTAGATTGATAAACATGTATTTTACAGACGCTTATTGCGATATCTTGATCACTATAACATGGGATTTTGCATTTTACTTGCTCTCGCTATTGGGTCCCAGTTCGCCAATATGGGGATTTTATTGGATTGAAAGTATACATATTATCTGAGTCCGCCAATAGGCTAGATTGATAAACATGTATTTTACAGACTCTTATTGCGATATCTTGATCACTAGAACATGAACATGAGATTCACTGGGTCTCGTTCATGAACCTCAGTTCGCCAATATGGAGACTGGCAAAGCGATAGTGCATGTGATGAAAACTCATACGTAAAGCTAGTATGGAGTATTCGGAACTAAAGATCAAGTAAATTAGCTTGATACGTGTTTACCCCAGTACAACCAAAATGTAGTGTGTCTACATCCTGACACAAAGTCATTAAAATCACAGGCATTGATTTAGGAAAATACGCACACTATTTCATCACTTCCTGCTATTTGTTTGGTCATTTGTTATATTGATGGATGGGAATGCTAATATTGAGCTTCACAAGGTGGATACTAATATTAAATATTCAAGGCATTGAAATGGCGGACTTCGTGACATGAGATCTCCCCAAAGAAACTAAGATAAGCTGCAATTGAACTACCAGACAAATAATAGGTCAATTGTAACCGGAGGTGATGCATCGTTACACGTGTTCGGTAGACTGCAAGAACTGCATTCCACACGTTTGGGCTTAATCAAACATTGCACATTTGACGAGCAAATCGATAGGCTTGCCTTTAACTTGTCTTAGATACACTATTACTTCTATTACCATATGTTTGCAATTCTAGGCATGTCCAACCCCGACGCAATTGCCTAACGTTCCAATCTTTCGTTACAAATACAGACAGCAAAAGACCATTGGAATGAAATGTGCTGGAAGATCAAACGACTTTTTGCCTTTGACTAGGTCTTTGATCGCAATGTTATAAACGCTAGCACTATACATTTTGTCGGGTAGGAAATGAAAAGCATTCACCTTTCCTTCTGACAAATTTACTCTAAGTCAAAGCTGAAGACAAATAGCGACCTTTTATACTCTTTACAGTTGTCCAGTATGGTAATGGGGAGTAGCATTGTACCTTCCTCTAGCAAGCATGTGACGTTTAAATAGAGAACAAGAATACCCTGTTTAACAGAACATTACACGTGACGTATTAATAACTTCATATTTACCTTTTTCTCGGCAGGACTATACCATCACCTTGTATCTAAACCAATATTGGCAAGACGAACGACTGCGATTTGCCGACTCCAATGCTTCTTTGACGTTAACGGGCGATTTTGCCGAAAAAATATGGGTTCCAGATACTTTCTTCGCCAACGACAAAAACTCTTTTCTTCATGATGTTACGGAGAAAAACAAGATGATCCGGCTGTATGGCGATGGAACCATCGTTTATGGCATGAGGTATGCTATGTTCAACTATAATATAACAAAACAATATTATCGTCCACCCGCAAATTGTTGATTCATCATATTTGGCATTCATTGGGAAGATGTGGTTGACTAAACCGTTCCCAGTACATGACCACAACACTGCAACATTATACTTCCACTTCCTGAGAAAATCTCTTCACGAATTCTTTCTCCTTCATGAAGAAGAATTCGGTGAGGCAAAACTGTTTTTGCGCTTAACGACAGAGAATGTCTTTATGGGCGATTGATGATTATGAAATATCAATACCATTATATGCCACGCTGATTTGTTATAGTATATGCACAAAATGGGTCGACGCACGATCACTGAAGGACCGTTTTCGTATAACATACTCAACACCAAATTTCCTAAACATGATCCATCTCAGTCACGTTTCTGTAATGGATTTCATTTAATACCTTGGGGACTTAAAACATGTAAAGTCCAATCAGCCCTGATTAACACAAGCTACAAGAAACAAATAATACAAATATAGTTCAGGCGACATTCTACCACAATATAAAAAAAGAATCCTAAAGAGATAAGATTGCAATTGTGCAAAGGAATACTTTATCAATTAATTCATTCAATCCTCCATGAAGGTTTAAAAATCCGTAATCACTAATCTGCTCACACAAAAAAAGTCCTTATAAATTCCTTGTCAGTGGTCATCGGTGAGGATTGGAGTTCTTCAGCCGCATTCAAGTGAACGATGATATATGCATTGGGGTAACTGACTTTTGATCATAAGTATATTTGTTTCTAAAAGTATTGTCGTTGGTCTAGCATTTGGCAATCCAGGAACATTCCCTCTTTTTGCTGCGACCTACCGTAACTTGCATCTAATTTTAGCAAAATTGAACAATTCCATCGGGTTGGAATAGATAGTATATGAGCACAACTCTTTGATTCATCTACCATTTCTATCTAACACTTTAGAATTACGCGTGCTTTTCGGAGTATAATCGTTTTCGTAAACCGTCAGTGCCAGAATCAAGGGAAACATCTACTAATAATTTAATTTAAAGTCTCCACGTAGTTTTCCATCGTCCTGGCACTACACCCTTGGTATTTCTATCGCCCAGTCCGGATCACTGACAAAAAATATGTCAGACGAATGAATGCACACGTGGCTTATATAGTTACGCGAGTAATAATAACTGGGAGAAGCTAGCACAATGAACTTCAGTTGCTGGTATATACCTTTTGTTTTTACATGCATTTATCTTGCAGAAAGTTGCTTATCAGAAATGGGGTATCATCTCCACCGCTGCTTGTCAGATCAATCGTTAATTATCCTCATCCATATTTCAATGCCGACAACAAACACGTAAAAATCGACTAAAAAGCTCGAGAGAGAGAGAGAATTATATTTAACGCCGAATTCAGTTTCGGAATGACGTCACAAAGAACAAATATTTCGGAGACCATACATCTCTCGCTCTCACCCAGGCCTGGATAGCTCTAAAAAACAATGAACGCCATGAACATCATCAATTGCCATCTTCAATCGTGAGTTGTGTCTAATCTTCTAGACTGGCGAACAAATGATCGCAAACAAATGGCGAGAATATAGAGAAGAAATAATGAACAAACCGATGACGTCTCGTAAGACAAATATGTTTATTATACCTCATGTAAATTCGTAATGTTTTCATTGGTTGACAGTCAGTCACGTGTCATTCTACAAATCGTGATGTTCAGTTATGATGCAGTCATATCTTGCCTTACCGTAGAATAAATGTCATGTACCACGGCAGAGCGTTGAACATGACATTTGTTCCACGGCGACATTTGTTTCTCATGGCCAGCGTACCCATGGTGATAGACTGATTCGGGTCGTCTTCCAGTGCGGATGCTCTGTCGCATCAAAACTGTTTCGACTATGGATGTCGCTGACAAACGGGAGAGTTTCAAAATTAGGACCGATACAGAACTAGAATTAGTTTTACCGTACGTACTAAAAATAAAACATTCGGTATAATAAAACAACTATTGCATGTTATAGAGTAGGACATCACGATTTTTCAGCTCTCGACAAGTGATGTCCCACTCTATAACATGCAATAATTGAATAATATTTCGCGCTTGAGTTTTTTTAACCGTTTCACTGTACGCGGTCAAGCTGGGCTTATGCGTTTCCCATTGCGTGGCGACCGTGTTTCTTTTTTCTGAAAGCGCGAAAGAAACAGGATGCGGACTGATACACAGCCAGCAAAACTCAGATCACCAATCAAATCGATGAAATATTCGAGGGATGTAAACATGGGACATCTTGTATGAATGTTTTCCTCAATCGTTTATATTTTTCTGCATGAAAACGAGAGTTGCGGTCTTGTTATTCATTCGTGGAATTGGTCGAGACTAAAAATCGTCGCGACGCAGAAAACAGCATTAAAGCATAGAGATCACGATCCAGTCCTTAATTTTAGGCGACAAGAATCCCTCTCACTTTGGATAATATAGATCCGGGAAAAAAATTGTCGAAAATGACAAATAAATTCCGTGCTTGACATAAGATGTTCGTCTTTCGAGGGATATGTAAGACAGCAGATATCGACAATATGTAACAGGGATGTTTTATCTAGAATGAAATACTGTCAGAATAGGTCGCGAGCTTCATGCTAACGTGGGTCAGTCATGATGGATTGCATTTTGACCGCCGACCAGCCAAGTCAGTCTTCTTTGTCCGATAAGAGTAGGCCATTCACCGAAAACATCGCCACCCACTACAGATACGCTTTGAGGAATGCACTCTAATATGGCGGTTCAATTAAGTGCGGATGCGATGTTGTATATATATTTCTGTGGACAGTTATTTCTTTTATACCTTGCGCGTTGTAGTAACATGATAATCAGGTTTCCCAGTATTGTTGTAACCTGAACATGATCAATAGAATTCTTGACCTGAGCCAGTCATGGACAGTATACGTACTTATTTGGTACGATTGTGTCGGCGCTTGGATGCCTTTGTATCATTGAATTTCTCGAGATAAGGGTACGTTAGAGGTGTTTCTTCGATCGTGCGAAAGGTTACAGGTGGTTAATTGCAAATATCAATAATATAAAATTATCTTCAATATATTCCCTGGTGATGTGGAACGTAATTAAACTTTGCGAAATGATTTTTAACCCTCAGTGACTTTTCCGGACTCCAATTTCCATAAAAATTAATCGTGAGAGAGTGAAATCGTGAGTCTCGGACGGTGTTCTAAATATTTCTCCTTTCGAATCCCTATGATTATATTTTACAAGACATTAGAAACACATGTTGTTCGCTTTCGTCACAGGTTGAACGGAAATCATACATTGTGCGCAAGAATACATCACAGCAACAGCGGTATATTAAACTCAAACTGTTGTTCTGTTCGATCCCTTACCGTTCCCTCTGTTAACTATTGCATTCTAGCATCGACTTCTGATCTTTAGTCCATCAGTGAGGTCGCGTGATTAAGCTGACATACCCGTAGACTAGGGAATCAATTACTGGTTCTATGCAAAACTAAATATCTCATGCATGTGCTCGGCCCTTCTTAATGGCCCATGATACATAAATTCACAGAAGTGTATTCCCAATGTATGTCCGTTATTATAGATAGGAAATATCGTCGGCATTATATTTTGGTTCCATACATGTTCTGTTTGACTTTGAATAGTAAAGAACGAAGATGGATCGTTTGGGCCGTCAAATGTCCAACGGGGTCAATACTTGCTGAACTACATTTTATTAACTATATTAAAATAAAACCTATGGAAATGTGATAATTCATTGCAGTCTCTTTTAATATCGCGATGACGTGGAATGTTAGCATTACATTGTTAAAGCGGCAGATACAGCTCAATTTTACTTTATATAGCCCCTTCACACATAGCTGAGTAACAGCTGTTAATCTGGGAATGTCGTAACTGTATTCATTCGCCTCTCGATGATTTCGCGATATCCTCTAGAAGCTTTCTCGATCAAAATTTCTCGACATTCTCTCGATCAACATAAAACCTTGATTCTCGATGGGTCAAAAAAGACGAAAAAAAAAAAATATACCGAGAAAACGATCGAGAATTTTGAAAACAATTTCGTTTTTTTTCATATTTTTCTCTCGACATTCTCACGAGTAATTCCCGATACGATCGGTATTTCTTCGAGAATACCAACGAAAATTCTCGATTAAGGGAAAAACGATTAATGGAGACGCTTCCTAAAGCTATATTGTTGTATTTGGAATGTTCCATACAAGTATATAATACAAGCGTCTAGTCCGCCATTCAATGTTCAGCCGTCGTCCACTAAAGAATTTCCGCGTCCATAATCCAAAGACCTAATCCATATAATAACAGTATAACCGATATATAGCTTTAGAACGGATCATAACCAAGAGCCTATCGATCAATACTTTCTATCGGTGAAGATAAACCGCGAACATTCGAGACAAGGAAGTCCAAACCCGTCGTGTTTTACTGAACACGAACGTTAGTGAATGTGAATACGCGGATGTATGGCGCATCCTTCCACCGCATCTGACAGAAAGTTATTCTCAAAATTGGTTCAATCTGCATTCTCAGTATTTCTTACGGCCAGCAATGACACCAAAGCATATAATATTCCCCGTCTATTTCGTAATACGAGTTATTCTTTGGCTTGTGATATCGATGTTTCCAAGACATCCTGTCGAACTCGGGTAGCATTTTTCGAAAGAATATTGCTGGTTTGGAATCCTAGTTGGAATTTCTTTCTATTCATTCGCTGACAGGAAAACGTATTGTGACAGCGTTATTGAATGTATCGATCACACAGGGGCCTCATAATAAAACAGCTAATACAAGATATCTGCCACAATTGTCCTGTCCAACTTAATTTTCTTGGTCGTTAAGAGAGAATTCAGGTTTCGCTCCGGTCCGATTTTTGCTAGTCAAGTTCAATTCTCTTCCATTTTTGTCTTTGTCAGAGTCAATTTGCCGGCGTCGAGGCTTTTTACCATGGCCAGTAATCCCATTTGTTTTTAGCATTGATGTTTTCTGAGATTTGGTGTGGAAATTTAACTACTGATTTTCCCCCGACATGTTGCCAAATCGATACAATGGTAAAATGTATATTGTCATTTTCTCTAAAACGTATAATTGAAACATGAAAAAGCGTGCAGGATGGAGCGCACTCCGGTCGCAAGTGGTGAGCTTCATGCCTTTGCCAAGTGCTCAGACGGAAATGGAATACTAGTAACTGTATTGTGTAAGAACATTACCCTGGATAAGGAGAATGGATTTGCCTTCAGTCTACGTAATGTCAGACGGCCTCTCCGTATTTCCAACAAACTGAGGACTTTTTTCGGTGGAATCATTTAATCTTGTTTCTGCCCCGTTAGGACTGGATCAGTATTCCCATGTTACATTGTATCAAGTCAAATTGTATCCTCGAGCTGATTCATTTAATGCCACTTGGTCCGCAAATTGGAAATAGGAACGTAATAATTCCACTTTTTTGTCATTCCATTTGATCGTAGCAGATACGACGATACTATGGGGTAAACCAATCTATTTTCGCAATCTACACCCTTGTATGCTCTTTAACGTACGGATGATTGTCAATGAGCTTCTCTATCAGCATTAATAGACATAATCTCGAATCAGATGGAATACATTCGGAAGCATAGAGAATAATAAACCAAAAATTTAAAACAATTGATTTTATCCCATTGCCATACAATAACGAAGAATATATTGCTTATCTATTGTTTTATTGTTTTTTTCTTCATTTATCAAATGTGCATTATGTTTGGAATATGATCGGTGTTTGTGCGCTTGCAATTTAAAGGATGCTATATTCAAATTATAACTTTGGCTACTGTAGATATAAGTAAAAAAATACTTCTAAACTTTCCTCTTTTGTGAGAAAAAGTTGTATCGTATTGTAATCGGATATTCCTCAAAACCTAACCTGCTTATTCATGTTGTCACTTTTAAAATATTTCCAACAGAAGACAACTATCGTAAAGCATGTATTTATTTGCCCAAGTTTTGTTCAATCAAATATTAATATAATGAAATCCAAAAAATTGAATTATGATCTCGAATTTCGATATTTGAAAATATGGAGGTTATCTTAAAATTGAAGACAAATTGTATCTGTGTCAGATATAGAACAACCCATGTGAAATTCCGGTTTCTGCTAAGCCGTCAGGATTAGGAAGACGGTATTTAAAATAAGGAGTTTTTACAGTAGGTATTCACCTGAAGGAAAATCTGGTATTAAATATTTAAACAAAGTAATGAATGGAATGGACTGATATGGAGTTTTTACAGTAGGTATTCACCCGAAGGAAAATCTGGTATTAAATATGTAAACAAAGTAATGAATGGAATGGACAGATATGGAGTTTTGACAGTAGGTATTCACCTGAAAGAAAATCTGGTATTAAATATTAAAACAAAGTAATGAATGGAATGGACTGATATGGAGTTTTTACAGTAGATATTCACCTGAACGAAAATCTGGTATTAAATATTTAAACAAAGTAATGAATGGAGTGGACTGATATGGAGTTTTTACAGTAGATATTCACCTGAAAGAAAATCTGATATTAAATATTTAAACAAAGGAATGAATGGAATGGACTGTTTTTGGTCCTTGGACGAAGGGAATACTAGATGTCAGATACGGATGCCAGATTCGTCACTGTGTAGCAATATTCATATATATCGAGAGATTAATCATGCAGCTTGTGTCAATTATTAAAGTAGATTTTGTTCATGACGAATGCCTTCTAAATGACCAATATGACGCTGATACATAGAAATCACATTGTTGTCGCCTGATGACCTTAGCATTGTCTTTAAACGAGTGAACCTGGATCGCTGAATCAGGGAGAGAAGATATCTCTCATTTTTATGAAAATAATGAGATGAGTATGTTCTTTTACTGAGGGTGGAAGGGAATTGATGGGTCAATGTTGTTTTGAAGATCCTTGTACGACGAAGAAACATAGGCCGTTGTTGCAAGCTGCACACTATGAACCTCAATTCATGCATAGCTTTCCCTTCTTCTGCTAGTCCTCTACATAATGATTTTATATCTCCACAGGTTCACGACAACATTAGCCTGTATGATGGACCTACATTACTACCCACTGGACGTCCAGAATTGCACAGTAGAAATTGAGAGCTGTAAGTGGAGATACTATATGCCAACCTTAGATGTTAGTAGAACGTTATGGTATCATTTCTCAGTGTTTATTGGATGGTAAATTTATTAGAAGCAGAATAATACGTGTAAATGTAAAGAAATGTGTATGGAGGAAAACAATCACTGAATATTATTAGCTAAATTCATTTTTTCCATTTGATTAAACTAAACGAGTCAATGTATTCCTCTACGAGCAGCACTTATACTCGTGTTTGAGACTTTAAAAGATGAAAATTATAAGGACATATACTAGCCTTATGTTTCATATTTTCTGGGTGAATTGGTAGTATACCGTATAATGTCAAATGTTCGGTTATCTTAATGTTTAATGTGGAAAGCACATTAACGACTTCACAGCTGAACTTAGTACTGTCCATCATATTCAACACGACGATGCAGATGTTCATGGTTTCAATGATTAACCACCACCTGATTCTGGTCATCTTATCACCTGACAGTTTCTGTGTCATTAGATCAGCTTACTAAGCGTAAGATTTACTGCACAAACTAGTCAATGCATCTGAAGTTCGTTGCAGCAAATTTGCAACGATGAATTTTACATGCTTGTACCATGCATTGTAAATCACCCAAACGGTTATTTTTGTCAATCTCCTCTACATATATATATTTTAAGAATAATTTGCATTGATGGAAGTTAGTCCTTTCGTAGATAATTGAGATACTCCAATTTACGTCCAACAGTCAGGTATTGTACGAAGTATGGGGAAAACTTTCGTCGTGTTCCTTATATACACATGTACAGCAGGCAAAACATCTAGTTTAATCTTCAACACGTTGTATCCATTATCCGCGGGTATGACTTATTAATCATCAAAATCAAGGTAGATCTGGACTTGTAGGCCAGGTTTGCTCGCAGTAACCAGAAGGTACATAGATAACCGACTCTAATCAATGCTGGCAACCAGGTGGGGTTCATCAGGCATTCAGCGCCTTGGGCATGTCTTCCGATCTAGATTTAAATACATTTGCATGAAACCTGTCAGAGAAGCGGACCCTAATACAAAGTTTACAACATTTCTTCATTGGAGTGAAAACCGACCATGTCTGTTATCGATTGTTCTGTCCCGGTATGCCCACTGAAACAAATCAGCCTCAGTCTGGAGGCTTATTCCATGAGCTCGCACATTGACCAGATCATTGGCCTTTTCCTGAGCAAATACACAGATTAGAGAGTCTCTGATCAACAGCTCGTCCATCAGCTGTTAAAGGTAGTTATATCATGCAGAAATACAATTTTCTGAAGGTCGTAGTCTAGACGATTCGAAGGCGATATGCGGTATCACTAGGATCTGCGAAATGATAGCGATAACAATAACGTTAAAGTTTTAATCTTTTTGTGCCCAGCGAACCGGACAAATGATTTCAAGTGATTTACCGCCATCAGATTAAGTTGGTAATGGTTAGGATAACGAGTTTGAGAAGAAGATTAACACCAACCTCCATAACCTTATATAAAATAGCAAACAAACCCAAATTTCGTCAGAAACATGCCGACCCATGAGATTGGTACATAGGTTCGACTGTACCTAGGTACGGCCAAGTTATCACAATTGCGATGACTTCATCATGGGTTTATCGTTTCAAAACTTATCAGGTTATTTAATCCATTAATACCAGATTTTCCTTCGGGTGAATCCATAAAAATCTAGAACTGTCAAACTGGTAATTGAAAGTTAGGTTTACCGTACAGGCGTCAGATTCTACAGCCACTATTCAGCCGTGGTCCACGAAAGAATTTCCGCGTCAATATGCGAAATACACTTTTCGTACGAAACTTGCATAAAATGAAAACAACAAAAAAACACAATACGGTTTGCCGCAAAGGAGAAATGGTCAATAACTTGGCAATAAAAAATGGCGGTGTCATCATATATTACCATCTTTAAGATTTCGTTTTATCGTCTTCTAAGATGATTCAAATCTGGTTTGTTTCACGCTAACTTATCACTTTGCAACTAAAACGCTATAAATAAGGCGATTTATGACAATGAATGACCTGAGCGCACAAATGGTTCTATGGCCTAATGGTCCGTGTAACCTTGCACAGTTCAATTTTCGTTTTTCGTTTTTGGTTTCTCAAAATCAAAAATTGAAATTTGACCGTCAATTTTCAATTTTCGTTTTTTGTTTCTGTAATCTCAAAATCAAAAATTGAAATTTGAATGTCAATTTTCAATTTTCGTTTTTTGTTTTTGTGATCTTAAAATAAGAAATTGAAATTTGACCGTCAATTTTCAATTTTTGATTCTGGGATTACAAAAACAAAAAACAAAAATTGATATTTGACAGTCAATTTTCAATTTTCGTTTTTCGTTTTTCTTGACGCAAAAATGAAAATCAAATATTGAAAATTGCCTCGTTTTTCGTTTTTTGATTTTAACTTTGACGTTCGCACGTGGACGGGTTATGATGTCACTTTCGGTATGACGAGTAGAATAGAAAACGCAAATCGTGTCTTATAAGAGGTGTGGAGCGTGAGAGGCATGTGGCCCACCAGGCCATCCTCGGGGGCCAGTGTATTGATCGATTTGTTAGGGTATCTATGCATTGCATTGGTTAGTTGCCCACGGTAGTTCTGGATAAAATAAAGATCGAGGGGTATCCTCTAAATCAAACCAATTATTGAACAGGCTCGGCAAGCTCATTACGCCAAACCACTAGCTGCAATGTTTGAGATGTGACATCGCTGGCATAACTTTGATGTCAGGTTGAAATCGTCATCGAGAGTCAAAGCAAAAACCGCCGGCTTGGGATAACGACATGCTATTTCAAAAAAACCTCGGGAGATGAAATGTTCGAGATAGGGCAAGGACACAAAAACTCACTCGAATCACCAAAAATGTCCGGGTAAACCCTGTGAGAGGAATCACGATTTACCTGGACTCGTGAAGATGCACCAGACAGGCCTGGATAGGTGGCATCCCGCAGTTGTCATTGGTTATTGGCATTGAGGCCTGAGCCAATCAAGACGCAGTCTTAGCTTTTCTCATTTCTAAAAATAGATGTTTAGAGTGCTACAAAAGCGAACAGCATTCTTGCGGACAACCACTATTTGTTATTGATTGAAATATAGTATTCATAAAGATACCAACAAAGATTTAATACCAATAAGAGTAAGCATCGCGAAATTCGTATATTGCCAGCGTTCCGGAATCCACCATTTTAAACAAGCACACAAACATATTAATATTTTACCCTACTTTAATGAAACTCATATGTGTATCAACCCTGTTGTTCTCCATAATCTAGCTCGAATGCCTGGCTCCAGGGATCTATCGTGTGGTGACACTCCCATATCTTTCCCCCTACTGACTTTCTATATTGTGCTCCACACCTGCCTAAACAATCCGATTTGCGCTTCCTATAATACTCCGCGGACCAAAAGTGACATCATAAGCCTTGTGCGTGCGCAGTTAACATTGATGCGTCAAAGTTAAAATAAAAAAACGAAACATGGACAAGTCGAGGCAATTTTCAATATTTGATTTTCATTTTTGCGCGAAGTAAAACGAAAAACGAAAATTAAATGTCAAATTCAATTTTTGATTCTGAGAAACCGAAAACGAAAAACGAAAATTGAAAATTGACGGTCAAATTTCAATTTTTGATTTTGAGAAACCGAAAACAAAAAAACGAAAATTGAATTGTGCGAGGTTACACGGACCCCTAATGGATCATACTTCATAAAATGAGTCAATAGCAAAGACTGAGGACAACAAGATGTCCAGACCCAGGGCTTTTCAATGGCACAAATGCCTACACCATAGTTTCCTACATGAACATGTGGAATTAGGCACTAAATGAATGGTCCAGAGCGTCCAAGGGCTCACTAAGTGAGACAGAATATTGAATCAAATGGGAGATTAGATGGATCCAGTGAGAAAAAGTTCACCTACACTGTTAGAAGGATTGGATCAAATTAACCAGATATTTTTGGGTATAGACGTGACGGTCTCAAAGATTGACCCAAACATTTTGGGTCATTTTGACCCAAATATTCGGGTACGTCACGTCTATACCCAAAATTCTGAAAGTGAACTGGCCCATCTTATCACTTTGAATACGTTAAACGGTATTAAAGATACTATAAGTATGCTGCAGTTCAACCCTACCATTATTGTCTGCATTGTAGATCTGATGCGATCGAATGAGTTTGCTTATATGCATATTTAGTTATACACAAACGGATGTAGTTAATGGTGATTTTACATAGGTTAGGGTCCTGTGACTATCCACCCGGTAACGCTGTTTTGAAATTCTATGATGGTGAATGTTCTTAGCGACAAGCAATTGTAGATGAAAACAATCAGACAATTCAGACATACGTGTGCAACATAGATAACCTAAATGGTTTGGTAGCAGTTTATTCCCGAAGGTTAAACAGTCAAGGAATTAGGAAAGAGGGTGTGATACGTTTTTTCGCCATATTTGTTATTCCGTCCTATAATCTTTGTTAAACGATATATACCGATAGTTATTGGTCAGAGTGGCCGTTTTATTGTGGGTCAACATCACTCAATCCAAGATGCCAATACATGTAGGCTGGCAAATGCCAGTGTTTATATCTCTTTGTCAAAATGACGACACACTGTGTCTGGGGAGATCCGACTCTTTGACGATGGCCTGCGAGCGAACAGCAGGCCGTTCCCGTTTAGTTTATAGTCGGACTGCATTTAGCTCGTTCCCGTATAACAGCGAGAGATTTTCATTGATCGTTGGCATGGACTGGGCAATAAATCAAAAAGCAATCTCGCAGTGGAACTCACTAAAAGCCATAACATAGAGAGATGTGGAACTCCCGCTTACCACAAATATCATTATAGCAACGAAAAAGATGCATTATAAATAATACCAGTCGTAAAACATGTCATCCCCAACAGGGATGTTTCTGGGAAAACAGTCAGTAGACGTGATGGTCGTCTAAATAGTTTGACCGACTTCATGCAAGTTAAATAAGTAAGTGATATTCGTGGTCACACTGGACATAATCTGTTCGCCTTGCCGATCGACGAGAGCAGGTACATGCAGCTTTCATAATATCTGAATGTAGTGGCTCTACCTGAGAGCGCAGATTTGTCGAAACCATTATCAATTTGGGGAGCGATGGACGGAGTATGTGTGTTTTCGGGGTTGACGATAGGAATATCATAATACCTTGCCGGTATTTTTTAATCGGTTGGGTGCTCCCGTTTTGCAGGAAAATAGCATGTGTTTCTCTGAAATTCTCTGTCTCCCTTTCCCAACACTCGAATACGAAGATATGGGGTCATCAATTGTGAGGACATTATTTTTTACGAAAAACAGTGCGATGGAAGTGTGGGACGAGAGAGATATTTCTTAAAGACTGCAAATTTAGCAAAATGCCGACAATTCAACGGAATGAGCAAAGGGACAGTAGATTAAAATTTGTAGCATTTCCAAGATAGTTTTACATCAGTGGAGCAGCGTAAAGGCGCTATTTTCCCATATTTCCTTCCGTTTCTTGAGCAGTTGCAAATTTTATTTGCATTTCAATTAGTATCCGGGGAGTTTTTCTTTTAATTTGTAGAGCTTTTTTCTTCGATCAAATCCGCTTTTTGATATCAGAAGTCCTATATTTAGAAGAGTGAGTCTATACCTCCATTAATCAGTTTCAATAAAAAAATCTCAAATTTGGTCATCAATACATGTATCGCGCAGTTATAGCAAAGCAGGAGCAAAGTTCGCCGAATAGCTCGTTTCGTAACTTGTAAAGTGTCTATTTTTTCTTTAAACGGTCAAACTTTACTGGTGAACCAGTATGCATTTAAAGTTTTCACTGGAGTAGCTATATGGCATGCAATTCGATTGATTTTCATTTTACACTCTTGTTGGATTATGTGAATTCTCGAAATTACGGGTAAAGGCGGATATGCTTGGTAATGTTATTATATGAATTAGGTCTTTGGATTATGGACGCAGAAATTCTTCAATGAACGACAGCTGAATATTGAATAACGGACTCGACGCTTGTATTTTATGCGTTATTAATGTCAAAAAAATGAATGAACCGATTCAGTCTAGGATTGGTAGAGCTAGTGGGCGAAAATCGGTGAGTTCAAAACGCGCACTGGTAAGGTTTACAGCTAGTGGAATTCCTGTATTGTCTTAAACGCGGAAATAGTAAAATCGGGCACCCCCGTTCGGATGTGCTTCACTGAAATTAGAACTGACTGACAGTGTTTTCATACATTCTATCATAGGGCTATTGTGATTAAACATACTGTTCTGGAATGACTGGTGCGTTAGGAGTGTATTAGATGTTCCTCAATGAACTCATTTCATTTAACATTATGAGGGATAGGAACAATAATTACTTCCATCTAACCTAGATGAGGAGATGTTAGAATTATATTGTCTTTGACAAATGCTTACCTTTCTCTCTGGCTGAAAACTGAGGTGTACGGTCCAACTAATCGAGACACTTTCTCAATGCCTTCGAGACGGAACAAGACAACGACAAGACTGTACTGCACAGCCAGAAAAAGGGTGATGGCTCATCACCTTTTTATGGTGATGATGCCTGTTTATCACCCTTTAAAGGTGATGGAAAGGGATGATGGCCCAGGTCGTCACCCTTTTAGGGCGATGACCAAGCATTTGCACTCTATCACCCTTTAAGGTGATGGTGGAAAAGGGTGGTGGCTCTAACTCATCACCTTTTTGGGTGATGCCGTCATCATCATTTTAGGGTGATAAGTATCACCATTTTTCTGGATGTGTGGGGAGCTCTCGGTCGTGTTCCCGTTTCCACCCGGTTCTATCTCGACCGGAAGCACCTGGCGTTCGAGATGGATGTAAAATTGATCGGTAATCACGAAGTGTCCCGATTTCTATAAACTCGCGTTTTGGCATCGCGATTTTGGTCTAAAACCCTGAGGCGACAATATTGTAGTGTTGGAACCGTATTTTCCAAAGAGAAAGAGAATCCGGACAACGGAGAAACCCATGAAAATAATTAGAAAGGAAGTGTTCATGTTATTCAACGTTCAATCCGTATACGCAAGTCATCATGTTTTGTTGGCACAATTGAACGGATGAGTTTCAATTACCATTCGTGATTTGTATGGAGAACTGTGTTAAAAGCACATGCGATACAATAATATAGGAGACATTTGTAGGCAAAAAGTAATATTTTCAAACAGGGTAAGAGATACTCGGAGCGAAATTGTTGGGAAAACTGTAGTGGTATAATATTACATGAGCCCGTGTTACAATCAATGCTGTGGGGAGGCGTTTATAGGAAAAACAGTAGCATTTCTATACAGGTTGGGTCGTATTGTGGTAAAGAACATACTGAGCGGAAAAAACGGCGGAATTGTAGGGGAAACTGTAGTGGTTTTATATTATATGGACTCGTGTAAACATATACGGTACGTAGAAGAAGTTTGTGGGGAAAAACAGTAGCGAAGTTGAACCGTTTTGTGGAAAGGAACTGAAATATGTAGTCGAGAGAATTATAGGGAATATACTACAACTGACTGGTTACGAATGACTGCTGGTTGATAGCTGAAATGTAAGCGCGTGTGATAAAGTTAGGAGCGTCCTTATTTCCTGTAGTATTTGCTCCACTGCATACAACATGTGGGTCATTTGGGTGATTTATTAAAAAGAGCGCTACGGAAACAATGTCATTTCAAATGCCAGTCTGTACATGTTTAAATTATAATAAAATAGCTATGGACTTTACATGGAAAATCTTTCCGCAGATTTAGTTACAATGATTAGATTCCTTATGAATACGAACATAAATACACTTTACAGTCACACCCACATGCCCCCCACTTGGTATTTACCCATCATCCGCTGCTCGGAGTCATGTGAAAATAGCTCAAAATGACCCCAACATGCTCCAAATGACCCCAACAGGACCGGTTATAAAGTTATAGAGAATCATTTCTCATTATATCGTCGATTCGACGAGTTTAGAGAATTTGGTAAAAGGCCTAGTAGGTTTGTCTTCACCGAAACTGTTGACCAGTTTTCTATTGAGAATCGATATACCTAGAACTATCGTTACGATTGTTTCATGCCGTCATTTTAGGCATATTGATTCGGTTTTGAAGCGCGTTGAGTGTGATTTCGAGATTAATCGACAAGCGATAAAATTAAAGCGAGACCTTTCGAGATAGCATATGTATCAATATTACTCCGTAATCGATAAACCATCTCGATTAGCTGGACGTGGATCGTAACTTAATTTAAAGTCCGCCTGCCTGAATATGGTACTAATATTGGCATATGCATGCCGTATTTTGATGATGGATAGCAGATAGACGATGGATAGCAGATGGACGAAGGATAGCCGATGGACGATGGATAGCAGATGGACGATGTATAACTAATTAATGCCGGATCTGAAGCTTACTAAGTGAAGTCTGGTTGATATTTCGAACCTAATCAGCATCAATTTGATGGAAGGAATGTGGGTGATAGTGTTGCTGAAAAAATTATATCCCAATTATTATGATCCACCACCCATAAGTCAAGACCATGACTAAGCATAATATGAAAAAACCAAATCAGCATAATCAGATCGAGGCGTTTATGTATTTCAGATGGTTATACGATGCAGGATGTGGCGATGTACTGGCGATACGGAGAAGATTCCGTCGAAGGAATTGACGACGTGGAATTACCCCAGTTCACCATTGAAGATTACAGAACTTTGGATAAAGTTGAACAGCTCTTAACCGGTATGGATATCTTTTCTGTTTCGGTAAAAGATAGTAGGTGTATACAATATCCAAAATGCAATTAGAAAGAAAAAAATCCCATTGTTATCTTTAGTTAAACCGTATGACCAGAGAACGCAGAACGTAAGGCATATTGTTTCTATGTATGACAAATCATGAATCATAAAAGACATCAGCATATTTTGTTTTTTTTCTGTAATCATCAACATACACAGGATCTATAACGGACTGCAACTTCTTTCTGTATAATTTGGTGACCGTCGTGATTCACTTCGGCCTACGACTAACCCCATAAATATCCTATATAATGCGCCTTTCTATTCCAGGCGAATACCAGCGGCTCTCCCTAAGCTTCAGGCTGCAGCGGAATATAGGATTCTTCATTTTCCAAACGTATTTGCCCTCAATTCTGATTGTAATGCTGTCTTGGGTATCCTTTTGGATCAACCACGAAGCCACCTCAGCTAGAGTAGCTTTAGGTACGTTATCCAGGAGCTTATTGCCTCGAAATAAAACCGCAGCTCGCCTTTGATTTCCTGACAGTTTGTGGCCCCAGTACAATATGTAAGTAGCGAAGGTGCCGGAATTAGGATGATTAGAATAGATTACAATTGTATTGATATCATCAGCATATGATAATCAAAAGTATATGACATTACTTACAAGCGTCTAGTCCGACATTCATTATAACCGCCAGTGAACTTAGACAATTTTATTAAAGTGCAAGTTGAAAGCCATTTATTCTATAACATTTGTGTCTATAACAATTTGCTAAGCGTACAATTATTAAGTGTTTTAGCACGGTTGTGTGAAATGTAGAGAGAGAGAGAGAGAGAGAAATAAGGTTTACTGTCGCGTTCAGCAATATGTCAGCTATATAGGGACGACCAAACAAAATTCTAAGTTCTCAAGTCACTAACTCACTAATCCAACGCATTAAAACATACACACATTAAAACTTATGCAACAGCCCGATTTCTCTCAAATAACCGAAGATGCAATCCTCCCTCACCCGACTAACAAGATTTTCCAAAGTAATCGCTCGATAAAAAGCGTAAGGGCAGGTGTTATTTGGGAGATTCTGTTTTACAAGGCGAGAGAGGAAGGGTTCGTCTGCTTCATACAAATACACAAATAAATTACAAGATGGAATTTCTTTATCAAGTTTAACTGCTGTTTTCATCGTGAAATTGATTAACAAAGCGACACAAATAGACATAAATCCAAGTATTTCCACAGAGCCTGGCTCAGCTGACAGAATAACTCTCCATTTGAGAGACCACATAAACTCGTACACCGACACTGGCAACCGATACTGGGAGTATCGTGCCAATATCAGTGGACGAGTTTTGTTTTCAAGAAAGGGGAGAAAGTTTAAAATATTTTTTCAACCTATCATTATAATCGTTGTTTATAATCAATTTTGGTAGTGCAATAGAATAGAAATAATGTTTTCAGAGACGTGATCAATGGTTATTTTAGGCACGGTTAATGTAGCTTCGCCCTTGCCCTAAAATTTAAACTTTCTCACACTAACCGTGCGTAAAATAACCATTGAGCACGCCTATGAAAACATTATTTCTTAAATAGTAACCTGATAATCAACAACTTTTCTTGATTTTTTAACAGGTATCACCACTGTTCTGACAATGACAACAATAAGCAATGGTGTACGACAGTCTTTACCCAGAATCTCCTACGTTAAAGCTATCGATATTTATTTGGTAATGTGCTTCGTTTTCGTGTTTGCTGCCTTGTTGGAATATGCGGCTGTAAACTACACATACTGGGGAGCGAGGGCAAAGAAGAAGGCCAAGAAATTGAGAGAACGATCTTTGAGATACACTGAGCGCAACGCTGAGGATAATCAAGTTTGTGAAGTACGTTTTTTCGTGCGTTTGTGAAATTTGGTTGTTTTTTTTCTCTCGTCCCTTTATGTCCAGTGTAGCACCAAAGTAAAACTTCACACAAGAAAAAATGCTACAACATGGAACTCTTTCTCTAGATTGATTTGAATGAGTCCTTTTTTTCGTCTCTTTTGTCTACTGCTGCAAAAACCGTTCTTTTGCAGCGACTTCGTGATCAATTCTTGTAAATAATGTTTCTTGATGCACATCTGGGGTCCTCCTTAAAGTGGCAGAAAGTAATAACATTAGACCTGTATCGGATCTGATCAAGATTCATTAGCTCATTGCACGATTGGACGCCATTTCTGTGTGGGAAGTTGGAGCAAGGAAAGTACAAATTAATTTGACCATAGCGTATGGTTATTGCTCTGCCGTAGGACAATAAATCAAACCTGGCATTTGGGGAAATGAGCTCATATTCAGTTCGATGAGTCAGTGGTCAGTAACTGGTCATGATAAAGTTATCAATTTCAAAACAAGGAACACTTTATCTGGAAATACTCATAAACTTCATAGTTCCATCATATTCTATATTCGTGATAAGGTTCTACGTCATCTCAACTCTGACAGTCCCTATATTCATATGTGACATATTGAGCTATTTTCCATTCGAGCGAGAGTCAGTGAAACTATAAGGAAAACACGATACGACAAAAACATGTGATGTATTTATTTTCACATGTGATTTGTCACAAAGGTAATGATTACAGCATGAGAATTATTGCATATAATGTGTCTATATATACAATGATAATTGTTTCTTTTTCTCTTGCAGCGAGAACCACACGATGTCATAGAAATGAAAGACATCAGGATGTCTCCAATAGCAGGTTTACGAAACCAGCAGAACGCCATGGGAGATTCTGAAGATAGTGACAAAAGTGTACCCACTTTTCGAATGACACCGGTTATACCGAGGACATATATGAAAGGGGGGCAAATTCATACACAGGTTTACAGACGGAAAAGTAGTACGGCCAGTATGCAGAGGAAACGGAAACTGCTTAGCAGTGTTAGACAAAAAGCCAAGTCCTTAAAAGTGAAAATGCCCAAAGTTCAGGATGTCAACACGATAGATAAATATTCGAGGTTACTCTTTCCGTCTCTGTTTGTGCTTTTTAATCTCTGTTACTGGGGATTCTGTTTGATATAAGTCAATTTTCAATAGCACCTCAACCTTTCTCGTCTGAAGATATTTTGTCATTTTTCTTCCGAATGTAAAGAGGGAGCGGAATATTTTACCACAATGACAAAAATGCGGCATTAATATTACAATAATGTTTCGCACTTTTGATGAAAATGTGGACTGTTACCAGGTGCCATCTGTAGAAGTTCCTTAAAAGGAAACGGAAACTCTATTAAACATGTGTTAATGATTTACTCAGTTGCGCAGTGATATTTCAGGTTAAATGTGGCATATGTATTACAGACTGGATTGGGAGATGTACTTCTTTACGGTCATTGCAAACTCCTTCAGTTATATTATGATCATCAGATCATATGAGTATATTCTGTGGCGATGTTTATGTACTGAATCCTGGCGTGAAAGGGAAATAATTTAAAAAGAAACGGGGTAAATGTGAAATCTTCCTCTTCATGATAATTTTTAAGTTCTGCATTTTTACGACAGAACATCATCATTACATAAGATGTATGATTTACTTCCGTGATTGGAAACAAAGCACGGACACATGCTCGTACGACGGGTAACGTGTATTGTCTAGTTAATATATACGTCATAACATTAAAGATAACTGTACAGCTTACAACTAACTATAGTATACACTAAATAGAGAAAGAAAATAGCAATCAGTGGTAACAGGAGTTTGTCTTAGTCAGTGAATAACAAGTTCCGCAGAGCCTTTACTAGAATCAGTTCTCATCAGACTACGTTCGGTAAATCTAGTAACTTGGCATTCTACATAGTTATTTGAGGTCGGATATTTGGTGTGAGCAGCCGTCCTCCACAAATAACTTCCGTGTCAGTAATCTGACGGCCTTTCCGTTTGACAGTATTAGTACCACGTTTTACCTTTTGAGAAGACTTTTCTGGAAAAAATAGAGAAATATGTTATGTTATCAATATCTCGTTAACCAAATACATTATGATGTGATGCTGAATATATAGACGTTCAAAAAAATATTTTGTCAAAGGTCTGTGACCTTGGGTTTGTTTACTGATCTGAAAGGACGAATACTTGTGGGGGGACAAACTTTGAGGGGAGTGGGTGCGTCATGTACCAGATTTATTAACCAGAGCAGCTTTGCTCCTTTTATGGATGTAATTGCATGTATAAAGTTGAGGGTTTAATTTATTGTACAGATTATTATGAGCCTTAATCATGTGTAATCATGGAATGTACTATAGTTCTGCTGTCAATTAGAATTCAGAAAACATCGTATCTTTAAAATCGTGGTATCCGAGTCAAATCCATCTGACCCAAGAAACTACAGCATTCTATGAATCGTAGCTAGGACTGCCACATAACTTGTAGAAAATCTTTGAGCATGCCAGAAATGACCATCTGCTAAATCTTTAAATCAACTATGCCCACCTCTACTGTTACAGCGTTGTCTGCAACATACCCCTTCATATGATGACTTCTGGGGATGGTTAATAACTTATTGACATGATATGTTGATAGGCTAAGCAGTTAACAACGAAACTTATCGTACTTCAATTCATGAATTGTCTGCTATGGCAAAATGGAATGATAAAATATCAAACTGTGATAGATTTGTAGTAAGGAAATGTCGCATTCATGTATATATGCGCTACTAACTCCTGTCACTTACTGATTTGTTTCTTATGCTTTCCTTTCTGTTGCTGAGTGGATCCAGTTAATATGCACCGAGTGCAAACTATCATGCAATCATTTTAATAGAGCATGCAGTATGACGTTATAGAGGTAACAATTGTATTAGTTACATCATATTCAGTATACTAATGAACTATTGCTACATCATTGAACTCAGCAATGTAGTGAATTCCCTTATGTGCGCGGTAACTTATTCATAGACAAGTCTAAGCTGTAGGAATTTGGATATGTATTAAGTTCGATTTGAGCGGTTGAATGTTTTACGTGATTAGAATATGATTGTGATGTTTATGGCAACGTGAAATCTGCGTGACTTGCACGCTGGTTACATTTTCAACATGGCACGCAACGTAATACATTGTTGTTTGCGTCTGCATAGTACTAATCATTTGCTCTTCTCGTGGTAATTTCAGAAGTGGCATTTCACTGGAAGGTTATAGCACCTAAGTTTGTCAGTGACTCTCAATGGTTGTGATGATTCCATTTCTAATTAAATTACACATTATGTTCTGCGATCCAACTAACCCTATTTATTGTCCTCGTTTCCGTGTGGAATTTATCCCGTCTTGGGAAGATATCACGTCTATGTAATTTCTATTGGCTGAGCTTTGTAAACGGTGACTGAATAGTATAAATTATTGCACGCATTAATATAATAAACTTGGTGGCTCACTCGGGACCGTGTTAATAACTAAATTATCAACTGACGCATTGCATAATAAATATTTATTTCCGCATGTTATACGAATATTACATAAATTAGTAAGACATACATTTACTATACATGTACAGGACATTAACTTGCATTATAGATGAAAATAGATAACAATTGCTCTGAACATTACTCGTACGAATATCACTTAGCCATTATAACTAATCATTTTTGAATATCAATGACTTCACCAGAAATTCTTTATTCAGTTCGATTCTGTCGCACATCAGCTGAACTGAATTTCAATAAATGGATAGCAATGAGCCTGAAATACCATAAAATAATAGTTTTATGGTATAGTGTATATAATAAGTGTTGAATCATCATATTTCAGAGAAATGTAAATAAAACTTTTTTAATGCTGTAGATGTGTTTTGTTGGTTGTTTGGAAAATATAATATTAAGAGAATGATGACGAATAGATAACCTTTCTCGTCATTACAGTTTGGTATATCAAATTATTGCATTCACAAAAATGACTGCCACGGTGAAGTCAATATGAATGATATCGCAATCAAATGAAAAACTCCCAGTGGACCAAAGCCCTGGTTTGAGAGGAAGTGGTCAAATAGATACCCTTTCTCATTAGTGTCTCCTAATATATGACGTAATTCCATTTGTCAAAGTATAGTAAATTATGAAGGTGTTCCATGTGTAAAACTGCTGAATTCTATCGGAAATGAGCTCTGGCTTGAGAGAATGAGGAGAATGCTGATACATATAGTTATTATCTTCGCATGAATGATTATTGGGGTAATGCTAATATAGAGGGCGTCTGAGTGCAAAGAGGGCGGGGACATCAATCTCAGGGAAACAGATCCTAAGTTTGCGAGAATGAGGTCAGAGAGGTCCTGATCTTAAATGAAGAAGAATCATTCAAAATAGTTATCTGCCAAAGTTCATGCTTGTTACCAAAAGTGCACAATTCCACCCTGCCCAACTTTTTACGAAACAATGGCCATCAAAGGGGGTAGTGATAATTTCGAGTTGCTTTTTCTTCAAGTCATCATTGTGATATTGCGTTGTTGTACTTGGCAGCTGTGAATATTAGGTTACAGATGGCAATCTGGTAGTTTTACATTGTATCGATGACAACACATTAGGCCGCTTCATGCAACATCACCATGATAGTGATTACTGAAATCGGTTATATAAATACAGATTACAGATGGCGTGATCACTCTAACAAGGCATTTGCTACAATGATACTAGAATTTGCCAGCATGCTTAATATGTTGATTCAGTTTTCCAAAACGCAAGGCAACCTGTGTATTGTCGTTCGTTACTTTTATGCCATGATGATATATCCTGTCAAGCAATTGCATATTCACTATGATAAAACAGTGTATAACATGGAGTCTGCTATTTGGATGGAAGAGGAATTACCATATTCTAATAAGGCCCACGGTGTGCATTATACTTGTCTCCCGCGACACCCGTTAGCCTTGGGCCCACATTGATAAGAAGAACTGGCCTGCTCCAATTTCCGGTTGTCAGGTAACGTTCGCGCTCGGAGTTTCATGGACAACAGTGCAACAAGGGTCTCTTGTAGTCTCCACAGCGCGAGAAAATTGTCTAACCCGACTTAAGGCTTCAATGGATCACATCAGTTTGTGTTAGGCTACCAATAGTTCACATTGGCCTAAAAATACACCGGCTTAATATGTGTGCCATCTTTAATGAAAGTATAATTAGAAATGAAATGAAATCGCGGTGATTATGGTAATAACATTTACTATTTTTGGTTGCGAGCTGAACACGTTCACAGTTGAATAACTAGTTTTAAGCCAATCGTTTTATTCCTTATCCGTAAGAGAACTAAACAGAATAGTTGATTATATCTTCGTTCATTGTCTATTTATATCTGCTGAAAAGAAGTTTCCCGCTCATGTTTTCGTGATTGGCTTGACTGTGGCGAAGGAGAAATATTATTAACATGATGGTCATGAACCGAAGTTGTGTTTAAATGGAAATGGAGACATTAAATTAAATATTTTTTATGTGGAAACATCAATGTGGACATTATGAGTGTTTCAGGTTCAGCCATAGTCCCCAATTTTCGTCCAAATCAATGTTTATTTGAAACAAACCTTTGGCATGGGCGAGCGCATATTGTTGTTGTTGTGTCCCCTTATCTCCTTTGTTTTACAATGAATAAAAGACCGATTTTAAGCAATAAGGCTCACCCGTTGGGTAAAAATATCATGCGGACAGCTGTAAAGAACCAGTTTGTTCTGACAAATGGGACCTGTCCATAGGTACATGTATGATTATGAACACCGAATAACTATAATTCACTACCACCCTTATCCGCAGCAAGATTACGAATGAAAGTTCATATTCAATGCCTTACTGTGAGCCGCTGGGGATTTCGGACCTAACAAGCTTTAACCCGTTTCTTCCTACTAAAATATCTACCTTTCCTACGTTAAGAGATGGGATTTCCTTTAAAAGTCTTCTATCCAATATCCATCCACATCGATGAATTTGAATAGACATTGTGATTATCTAAGAAAGTTAAATACTATTTATATATATTTTTCATGAATATATGCCAACGATGCACACGAATCTATTAATTCTGTGGGGTTTTTTTCTCTTAAAATACACAATTATGAATCTAAAATACCATTATTTACACCAGCGGTCTACCTTTTGGTGGCTTTCTGGGAAAACATGCGTGACTACGTCAGTTAGGAAGAGTCATCTCCCTTTAACGTCATCGATTCCCTAGCAACAACTAACCGACGCCTACATATAATGGATGTGAGGTGCTTCAGTATGAAAGCGTATCGAAATAAGCTAAGAAACTGCAAGAAAACACTTACTTTATTCAGTACAATAAAGTTAGACCTTTCGAGCACGGTGTTTACGTGGAACATAACACTTCCTCCCATAGCGATGAGTGTTAACAAGGGGATGTAAGCATTTTCACTCGTGAAAGCACGTTTGTTCTGTTCTCTTGGTATTTCTGTAAATGCAAAACTGAGTTTCTTCCCAGCGCTCGCATTAACGGTAATACGATGAAAACATTAGGTAAGAATTCTATGAAAAATGCATGTATTTTCATAGAAAAAGTCCATATTTGTTAAGTTAAAATGTTATTTTCTTCAAAATGCCTCAATAATTTTCTGGAATAATGTTGAACCGGAAAATAAAAACTAAAAAAAACTATGAGCGGTCACCAGGCTTCTGTTCAAGACGGTAGGACGCCAAAATGGAAAACTATGGTCATGAGGCCAAAGTATACACTAATTTCGCTTAGTAAGTTAGCCAGCGTTCCTTCGTTGAGGTCGTATTGCCCCAAAATTTGTGAACATATGATCCAATTCAAAACATCTTAACATCTTGTATTTTCTTTTTCGATTAATTTCCTTTAGATATGGCTATTTTTTGGTAGGTGTTCAGAAACATGTGCGGTACCTCCTTAATGCATCTCAGTCATAATATAATTGTGAGTGAGCATGCGAACGCTCTGGTTAAATATCATCAGAATGCCAAAAAACTAGGTGGAGAAGATTAGAGTGTGATCACAAAAATTTCAATATTTTCATGAAAATTACTGGGGAAAAAATAGGCGGTTAAATGGCTGAATTACAAACTTTGCATGCGCTTCACCGCTGCTCTTGGTTGATTAACAACCAAAATATAATTGTTTTGCCATCGAGAAACATTTATTACCGCATACATCAGATCGATACACACTCAGTAATGGTACGCGGACATTTAAATATCGGAAAATGTTGCAGTTTGAGCACGTATGACAGATAAGTATTTGCCAGGATGACTACGTTATCCAGCTAATCGTGTGTAGAGGTTCATGTAAATTGGATTTTGGATCTCAGCGGAAAGAATCATATGTATTTGCAATGCAATCAGTCTAAAAAGCAGACATCTATCCACACTTGCGTAAGAGCGTTCCAGTAGATTACCATGGGGAATTTCCTGCGGCAGCACACAACTATTGGCCGACTAAAGTTATCAAGATTAGACTGTTAATTCGACCTTTGATGCAGTCTGACTCCCAACACCCTTCCTCTATCTTCTCCTCTGAAGTATCGGCATATGTTCGTGAATGCAGTTCAAGATCCGAACTCATCTGCAACTTCCTGCCAAAAAATCTGATCGGGTTATTTTTGCTATTGCCTATACAAAGCAGAGATGGATATAGCAGGATTTGATGTTTGCCTTGGTGCCGACGTTTTCTTGTCGTCTTATTTCGATTATTTAACGAATGATGAATGGAGCTTCTACACAGCAGCAACATTGCGATATCCGCCGTAACAGGGGTTTTATTTCTACATATTCAATCCAAGATATCGCGTGTTAAATTAGCGTGGTTACACTGCTGGATAGACAACAGCAACTGTTTGAATGGCCTATTCAGGGAACGTAATCCGAATATACATAGATGTTAGAAAACCAGTCCAATTGACTGCCGTCGGTCACCATGCATTATCAATTATTGATCTATTGTTCATAATTTCGTCTAGGTGCAAAACAAAGTTGATGTCACATAAATTTGAATTTCCATTGATGTTGGCGCGAAGGGTCGATTCACACCGGTTACAATACTTTACAATACACCGGTTACAATACTTTTTCACATTAAACATTAAGTGTTAATCTTCCAAGGATTTTTCAGAAATAATGGTCCCATCATTAGTATTAGCCGTCTGAAAGCAACTTTGAAAAAGTGGATCTATGAACCCGGCCATTATAGACTTCAGAGTCGCTAAATATGGGCCCCCATCCCACATCGTGTGCATCTGGACCCATATCTTACACTGGGTGAACCTGGACCCTCATTATACATGAGTGCTGCCAATCAATCTATTTCTCCATGTAATCCATTGAATCGTGATTGCTCAGTGTGAATAGTCTTATAGTCCGTGTAAAAACGCCTTCCTGTCGAAACACTGTTGTTCAAGAGGTAAACTGGACTTCGCGATTAAATCGGTTTCAAACGACAAAATAAACAAATGACAAACTAGCAGAGCATGATCGAGGAGTATCCAATGTAGTGCAGCCTCGCTTCTGCTCATGGGTATATTATTCTCATATACATCACCCGATCAGTTTGCAGAGTTTGTAGGTAACACTGTTTTCTCTCGCCAAATGCCTTATAAGCCAACTCCTAAGCAAGACCGAGCTTCACTCTCTCGACCAGAACTTTTACTGTGTGAACTACTTCTTGTCAATTTGTTTTCATATACACATAATAACGTTGATGTATACGTGATGTCACGAACAGTCATTCTTCCTGCGTTATTGTAGCTTGAAAAACAGGGAAGTTTCTACTTCTACATCATACATAGACACATGACGAGACGTAGCCTACTTACACCCCCCACAACACATTTTAAGGGATTGACTACCACATACACGTACTCCAGAGACTCGTGGGACTATATGATACAGCGATATATATCGACGATACGTATACGCGTTAGCTTGTGCCTTACATCAGAACATCTAAAGGTTTCCATCGCGCCTTAAAAACGAGCCTGATCATTAACTCTATGCCGCCAACGACTGAACGTGTACGGACAAACGATAAAAAAACTAATTGCGAGAGATAATGTTTTGGTCTTCTCACTACAGAGTCACGATCAATCAATCAGCAATCGCAAAATTGCCAGTCGCTAATGAACGAAGAACTATTCATAGAGACACTTAAATTTGATTGTAGTGTCGTTAAGCCCGAATTATTGCACCGGCCTGAGCACTGGATTTGGTATATGGGCTGTGCTAGGAAAGGATGATGAGTGTAAGATGGTCCACGTGTAGTACTGCAACCAGATGTTTGGCGACCATTCGAAATCAATGAATATCTCAGAATTACGGGAGTTAGACAGAGTTCCTGTAAAATTGCATACACTAAACAACAGTGTTTGCTTTCTCCTCCACATGCATCGCGCAGACTAATGCGCACTGCTTCATAAGCATTTTATGAAGCGCAAAGGATATTTCAAATGTAGCAATTCGATGACCCCTGTTAAAAAAATGCTGCCCAACCCCTGAGATACCATATCTGGGAAAATTTGAGGTGAATGAAGGGATAACATAAGGTATGATGGTGTTAAGAAGAAGCCTGACCACATAGGTCGAGTTGTGATGTTCAGTTCGACTAAATGCTGCCTACTGTGAGATTGTTATTTGAACTGGTCTTAATTGTCTTCCGTTCACAAGCTCCTCAGTCAGAAACCAGGGAGCACGCCCTTCCTGAATCTCTCACTTTTGGTTGTGACATCGATTTCATTTATTCTAGTATATGATTGTCTGTCTAGCGTCAGAAGGGGTAGTATGAATAAAATCGCATTACAGCTTTGGTTGCGGTGGTGAAGAAACTTTCCTTCGACTTCCAGATGTGAGGATATACGACGATGCTCTGGAAGATTCACATTTATCCCCAACGTGTCAGGCAATGATTGATAACTACATCTACATAATTGAAAACTTATAGACGAATTGGTTCGTTTGCCACACGAATCTTAAGCAATTTCTTTTTCATACAACTGAGAACCCTCAGTTCCGCTGGGACAACAATCAGACAAATATGAAATCGAATTGTCGATGGGAATATTCGATTCTCTTGTTTTGAATCATTGCCAGTCTACTCGTCTTTGTGTACAAGACCCGGAGTCCGTACGTTCTTTTTTTGGCGAATAATAAAACCTGGGCACTTTATCTCACTAATAAGGGTCCAGCTGCTTTAAATTAAGTTTCTTTATTATATTTGCTGAATTTAATTTGGGTTGTATATTGAATTGATAATGAAATGTGTGTTATCAAACACAGACATTCGTGGTAATTTTCATGGTTCCCACGAGAGCTGACATAATGCGAAATCTCACAAGAGCGATATCGAGCGCTTTCATATTCTGTGACATCCGCGGCTGTCAAGGTTTAATTTTATAAATTGTTTCTTTTAACTAAGCAGATAATACGAGGAACCTTGGTATTTTATAATCGTTTGCACCGTGTATTCACAATATTTATGAGAGGAGGAAATTGTCCATTATTCTGCCGTTGTGGTCTATACCCTTTCCACTTCCAAAATAAGTTTCTGGGTACAACCTCTTGATAGGAAAGGGAAAAATTTCAATACATAAACTATAGAAATTTATCTTGACCATCCAGATTTGTTCATCGTTTTACATGTACATGTTTTAATCTATTCTTCCTTCCAGTACCATTGTAGTTTACCGTTTGGTTAAGCTCGGTTACTCCCAAGTATGAATGTACAGGCTAGGTATTTGACGTCACATTGACGTCATTCCGATATACGGTTTTTGTCAATGTTTGCCTATTTTTTCACAAAATTCCCAATCCTCATAATGTTTTTTTTTTTCGTAAAATTAGTTAGTATATTCAAGATGAATTGTGATGGATAAATGCATCGGAGGACTCAAAATTGATAAAAATAAAGTTAGAGGATTAGATAAACTTTTTCAGCTCTGGCGGCATTGCATTGCGATTGTCCTGGGATAAAGTATTCATTATCCTATCAAAAAAAACAAATCTCAAACTCCCTGACTTGTTCGTGTTGTTCGTAAATTTCAGGGGATTACTTTAGCTCAAAGTGACTCTTTTTAACAGAGGAGTTTCGCATCGTCGCATGTCACCTTACTCCCATTATGAACCTACTAACTAAATGTCTTCAGCTAAAAATGTACTAGTTAAACTTTTAATAAAATTTGATTGACGGGGAATTTTTCACGATCATGGGATAGTGCCATAGAGATTACAAGCGTCTAGTCCATCATTCATGATTCAGCCGTTGTCCATTAAAGAATATCCGCGTCCATAATCCAAAGACCTATTCCATATTCCATATAACAGTATTAGCACCAAATTCAAAAAAGACAATCATAGTATACATAAACATAGCCTAGTTTCCTGCAAGAGAGAAGCGGTCAACAGTTTTCAATGATGCAGTTTTAACAGTTTTAACCTCACAAAGATCAAAACAAATTATTAGATGGGATTGAGATTAAGGCAGTAACAAAGCTTGTTCGACCACAGATTAAGGTGCCTGAAGGCTAAGTGCACAAAGGCTCTGGATTTGTTGAAAGTGGTTGCCAGCTTTTCGTGGGAATCAGATCAGAAAACTCTTATTCATTGATATCGATCACTTGTTCGTCCTAACCTTGAATATACCTCTGATATTTACAACGGGTGGTGTAGGTACAACTTGGCCCTGTTAGACCCAATTCTGCATCAGGGAATAAAACCTTGTCTCTGCAATATGTAACGAAATTTGTTTAAATCCTGCAAATTCTTCAAATCCTGCACATAACTTTGTGTTTTAAGCCCTGGCTTGGAGATTTATATCGAAAGAAACCGATTCTTTTCCACCTCTTGGAATTCGTATTAAACCAAACATTATCGCAGACGGTATTAGTCTTGATTAGATTTTACCAGAAAAACTGTTTTCATTTCCACCTTGACCAAACCGCAAAAAAGTGTTGCACTGACGAAATTTTAAAAAAAGCTGACACAAACCAACTTGTATATCAGCAGGGATTTGGTCTACTGAGAGAACAATATGAATCGCATCAGACTATATGTACTGATGGCTTCAATAATCGTGACGGAGTGCCGTGTACTAATATTTTTGGTTCAAAAACCAAAACCCATCGATTACCAGACAAAATTTTATTTTTACTGCTGAAGCCAAAGCTGTTTTGGTAGCCTTGGGAGGTATTGGGTTCAGCCAACAAAAATGACAATAGTCTCAGACGCACTGTCATGCCATGAGGTGATCGAGCACAGACCTTCAACTCATTCCTCCATACTCCAGAATTATATGATTATGGAGTTGAGCGGCAGTTTTCTTATTTCGGTTTGTTGACTGCCTAGTCATGTTAGCATCGCAGAAAATACTGATGCTGATAAAGGCTTAGGCAGATGCTGATCATCGAGGAGTCCCGTGTAGCGATTTCATATATATCTGTGCCTATATGGAAAAGCTTAACCCTATCTGGCCTGGGCCATTTGGGACCTGTCCAGTTCTGAAGGGGGCCCTAAAAATTCTTCTTATCTTCTTTAGACAGGGGTTGAAACTTACCACGCTATACCCTTGGATCAAGCTATACCAGAAAATGTAAACAAGTCAAGATGGCCGCTTTGATGACGTCACAGTGACGTCATCTAAAAAAGCATTATTGGCCGATTGTTTGGTCAGAATGTTTGAATTTTTTATTTATGTTTTTCTTCGCAAAAAATGCATGATAAATTAGTAAATGATAATCTGATATGAAATAAAATAGTTTCTATCCACTTTTCCTCGGAGAAAAGCAGAAATTTTGAAGAAAATGACGAAAACATCACTTTTCTGGCACCCACATGACCGCTATTTTGAATTTACAATTCGCAAATAGGCTCATAATGAACTCATTATGATATTCTACAAATTCACGGAGAATCACCTCTCAATTTTTTGTCGTTCCGGAGATAGGGTAGAAAATTTGTAGGGTTAAGAAAACTATAGTTTAAACTCATCTTTGTAGTCAGAGTCGTTTTGACCAGGCGATGTAGAATCGGTCATACACGAATGACTCGCGAACATTTGTTGAGAAAGGAACCAGACCTGATATGTATTCCATGTCATAAGAAACTCACAGTTAACCATATTTTGATCAACTGTGTAGTTTTCTTTTTACCTTTCTTCTTACCGAGCAGCTATTGTGGAAGATCGTTGTGGTCGGATGAGAGAAGATTTGATTCTAAGGTATTTGAGACCTATCCCGTTTGTTACATAATTTGTAATATATGTACCATTACTTCGATGTATTGTCTATCACATTTAGACTATGGCTTACATTCTTGACGTGCTTTAATTTGATCGTTGCTATTTAGCTAAAATATCGCTGCGCGCTACGTTAAAAAATCAAGTTGACTTAACTCATTGACGTGCGTTAATTTGATCGTCTCTCTTTAGCTAGAATATTGCTGAACGCTACGTTAAATCTTCTTCTCTCTCTCTCTCTCTATTTCTCCAATAGTTCAATTCAAAATGGCGTTTTCGTCTAAAAATCACGCTTTTTTAGATATGCTTAATATTAAGTTATTATGGTCAAATTCAAATGGCGACCGTGTGCTGTCATCTTTTTCATAGATCTTTTTGCTACTCGTTAGAACTGAAAGGTCTTACATCATAATCTAACGCATCGCGCCCATTTTGAATCAATTCTCTTAGTCGTCAGCTTAAGATATGATGGTTATAAAGAATCGAGTATGCGCTATGTGGTGTTCACACTAAATGGGATACACACTGGGAAGTAGGATATACATGTATATCGTCCCAACGCGAGAACGCCGATGTGTTTGAAGGAACAAACCAGAACCTTTGTAGCGTAAGACCGCACGAGTATGTGACCAGAGTGTTGGGGTTGGAGCTTGGGAGATAATTCAACACAATGCGTCTGACCTGTTTTTCCTAGAAATAATCTTGTGTAACCCCATCACATAGTATGTGATGTAAAATGGATATGCCCATTTTTCTACTTCTCCGAACCAGGATATACATGAATATATTGCCATAATGTATCACTGGGAATGTACTGCTCCGGATATTTGAAATTCATGTAGGAAAACAGAGATATGTTCACCAGTATTGGCTCGGATCATGCTCTTGAACAAGAAAACAGGAGGCAAGTTCACAGAGACTTACTGGGATTTCTCAGAAATGGTGAAAACCTGCCAGATTTTTTTTTCAGATTGTGAAAATGCGAAGAATTACAAGCGTCTAGTCCGTCATTCATAATCCAGCCGTCGTCCATTAGAGAATATCCGCGTCCATAATCCAAAGACCTATTCCATTTCCATATAACAGTATTAGCACCAAATTCAAAAAGACAAAAAGTATACATAAACATAGGCTTGTTTCCTGCAAGAGAGAAGCGGTCAACAATTTTCAATGATGCCGGCAAGACATCATGATGTTCCAAAATATCAAATCCGTATCGCTGATCAGTATTCTTAATCCATAATATTCGTTATAGAGTCGTCATCTAAAAGTGATGTACCTCAGTCACGCTTTGATTGTGACTGTTCATACGAGTACCATGAGGATCTTAAAGTACATGGGCTCATACGGCCCCTAGCCCCGGGTTAAGCGGAATTAGGACACATGTTACGAAACGTAGCGCCATAGATCTTGCACGAAGCATGCCCGTATTTGGTTATCAGCATGCGATATGTATCGTGCCAAATTTGAGAAACTTTGAGTGGAGGCGCTTGGTGGAATAGCCTCTGTTTTATAAGTTTCTGCAACAATGTTTTGTGACGTTGATTAAAATCGTCACATTT
The DNA here is from genome assembly GCA_036873755.1 of Hanleya hanleyi. Classification (NCBI taxonomy): domain Eukaryota; kingdom Metazoa; phylum Mollusca; class Polyplacophora; order Lepidopleurida; family Hanleyidae; genus Hanleya; species Hanleya hanleyi. The sequence continues at coordinate 234,515 of JAVTVY010000123.1, forward strand.
AACACAGGATCTAGCAAATGCTACTAAGCGAGATATGTATACGCCATATGCAGGTCCCACTGGAATATTACTGTCCAGAAAGGGATAGTTTACGATGTCGAAATTGTAATCATCTTTTGTCATAAAGTCGACGAGAGAGAATGCCCGCTTCATTTTTATAGAGATAGAGATCTAAATAAGATGTGCCTGTAGGGCTATCTGTAGTTTCCTTCAAATCCAGTGAAGGTGGATATATATCCTTCACTGCGTCATTTATATAGCGATTATCCACAGCGAGAAGATCGCTATATAGCGTTTGGTGAATGAGAAGGAACGGGCTTTGAGTGGATCGGTTTTTGAAAGCGCCAGCATATAGTCATATTCATAAGAGAACAGATACAGGTCAGCCAACAGGGGTGCACAATTAGTACCCATTGGAATAAACATTAGGAACCTCCGTAACATCGAAATCGAGTCTACACATAATTACACAGGAACTACACAAAGACAAGAGAACCATAACATCGATGCAATCGTCAGCGGGCAAGAGGTGACCTTCAAATAGGGTGGTACAGAATCGGTCAATAACAGGCGTCTGGTCCGTCATTCATAATTCAGCCGTCGTCCAATAAAGAATATATAATCCAAATACCTTTTCCATATTCCATATAACAGCATTAGCACCAAATTCAAAAAGTAACACAGGCTAATTTCCTGCGAGAGAGAAGCGGTTAACAGTTTAAAATGATGCCGGCAAGACATCATGATGTTCCAAAAATATCAAATCCGCATCGCTGATCAGTATTCTTAATCCACATGATATTCGTTGTAAAGTCGTCATGATGTGAGAATGATGTATCTCGTCACGATTTGATTGTGTCTGTTCATATGAGCATCATGAGGATCTTGAAGTACATGGGTCCATACGGCTCCTAGTCCCGGGTTAAGCGGGATTAGACACAAGTTACGAAACGTAACGCCATAGATCTAGCACGCTACGCTCGTATTTGCTATCAGCATGTGATATGTATCGCCAAATTTCAGAAACTTTGAGTGGAAGCGCTTGGTGGTATAGCCCTGTTTTATAAGTTTCTGCAATAATGTTTTGTGACGTTGACTAAAATCGTCACATTTAACACGAGATCTAGCAAATGCTACTAGGCGAGATATGTATACGCCATATGCTGGTCCCACTGGAATATTACTATCCAGAAAGGACAATAATCGAATTGTTGTACTATATATTCAAGCTGATGCAATATTTAATCGTATTCTAGCTGATCATCTGGTCATTGAACAAGAAGAGGTTGATACAACCAGTATGTTCTATGCATTAGATGCAGCCAGGTCACCCGATTTCGATATCTTCATCCTTGCTTTGCTAACGTTGGAGAAGATACAATCTGGGGTAAATATACATGAGGTGGCTTTAAACATGTTAAAGCGACGCCTATATATGATGTTCTTGGTCAGACAATATACATGGTTTCGTACAGTTGGGAAATAGTCACTCGATGTCTTGATATGCAGGTTTGGCAGAGTACGTCAACTCTACCCACCGATAGTCACACTCAAGCCTACCAGAGCTCCGGAAGAAAAAGAACACTATCAGTTTGAGAATATCCCAAACGTGAACAAAAAAATAAGGTACCGGAAAACAAGGCACCCGGACCTGATAAAAAAGCTCCTGTAGCGAAAGAAAATAACACACCATACCTGTACAAAAAGCGATCATACCTGAAACAAAGTTACCGCGTATCGGTTACTGTGTTGTATACTTTTTTAAGCCGTAATTTATGCCGTAGGAAGTCGTTCATTGCAGTTTAGTTTTCTGGTTATTCTTGCATTTACCTGGTTCACTCCATGTTGAGGCGTTTGTTCTATCAAACGTCCGCAATGCTCATTCATTAACGTCAGATGGGTATTTGTTTGAGCTGATCTGTCATCACAGCTCCCGAGCTAGGCTATCCCCCTGTACAGACCTTTTGGTCTTTGATATATGTTGGCATTGCGGGAAGTTGATGTTGGATCGACATCGGGGCTTACAGACTAGTCTTTTGTGTTAAATTACAACACATATAAGGGTAGTGGGAAGAGGTGCCGACATACTGACTGCGTCACATGACTTCACAGAATAGTCTTCTATTCTAAAGCACATACCAAGAATCTAACGATTCGTGATATGTGTTGTATCTCAGGTACGCTTTTATTGTACCTGTTCATGTGGCATTTTCATTTGACGACGATACAGCTCATCAATCCCCAGTTTTCGACTTGTCACAGCGACACAGCTTACCAATTACCAATATACGAGTTGTCAGAGCATTTCCATCATAGCTCTCTGGATTTGTATCTAATATCGCTTATGCCGGTGCTAGGGGCCGTGTGGTCATGTCATCCAAGTTGCCACATGAACAGTTACAATAAAAGCGTACCTGAGATACAACACATACCACGAATCGTTAGATTATTGGTATGTGCTTTAGAATAAGTTAACCAGAAGACTATACCGTGAAGTCATGTGGCTCTGTCAGTATGTCGGCATCTCTTCCCACTTCCCTTATATGCGTTGTAATCTTTACCTGTATATGGCGAGATTCTGCTCGTGGACGTTTCGTCCCCGAGGCCCGCCTATTGTACGGACCTTTTGGCCTTTGATATATGTTGGCATTGTGGGAAGTTGATGCTGGATCGAGCTCAGGCCTTACAGACTAGTCCTTTGTGTTAAATGCCGTCATTTTCATCTGACGACGATACAGCTGATCAATCCGCAGTTTTCGAGTTGTCACAGCGACACAGCTCACCAATTACCAATATACGAAATGTCAGAGCATTTCCATCATAACTCTCTAGATTTGTATCTAATACCGCTTATGCCGGTGCCTGGGGCCGTGTGATCATGTCATCCAAGTTGCCACATGAACAGGTACAATAAAAGCGTACCTGAGATACGACAGATATCACGAATCGTTAGATTATTGGTATGTTCTTTAGAATAAGTTAACCAGAAGACTATACTGTGAAGTCATGTGGCTCTGTCAGTGTGTCGGCACCTCTTCTCACTTCCCTTATATGCGTTGTAATGTAATTCCGCTTACACCGGTGTTTGGGGCCGTGTGGACACTTCATAATCTCCGGATGAACACCTGCAATAAAAGCGCGGCTAAGATACTAGCCACAATAAAAGCGCGGCTGAGATACTATGTCCGAGAATCATCCGTATTCTCGGGTCTGAATGTGAGGTGCCGAGGAATGCTTATGGTTGCTTTTTAGTCGCCAGACGTCAATTTTTCCCACCTCTATCATATCGCTCTAATTTCTCCCGAAACGCGATATCCATGTGCTACTCTTACAAGACATGTGTTCTACTGAAAACAATGCAAATCCACGATCGGTATCGCGTTTCAGGCGAAAAGTACAACACAAACTACTTGAAATGAAAGAACGACAGTTAGGTCGGGTATACCGAGGTTTATAGAAAGTGTCTTCCCTTATATGCGTTGTAATTATTATTCTGTTATAGACGTAGTGGAAAGAATTGAAAATCCATTTTACCCGGCTTTCGTTTTCGCCGTTGTCTGCAATGTTGTGGGTGACGCCGAATCCAGTACGCGTAGTTTCAGAAACCGATACGCGATTACTTTGTTTCAGGTATAGATGCTTTTTGTACATGCACTGTATGGTGCTTTTTTCGGCTACATGGGCTTTTTTGTTCAAGTTTGGGATATATTTTCAAACAGATTTCGTACATTCTTTCGGAGCTCTGGTAGGCTTGCTATTGACAGTGGTCAAGCTACTTTGATGTCAGAGACAGAAATCTCTGTAACTTGAAATATCAAGCTGCTTGATGACAGAGACAGAGAAGATCTCCAACACCCTCTCACAACACTATCTTTCGCAACTCTGGTAGGCTTGCTATTGACAGTGGTCAAGCTATTTTTATGACACCCTCTCACAACACAATCCGCACAGAAGTACAAAAAAATGTCCCCTGTATATTTGACATGCATGACGTCGAATTCCACATGCTTACATAACAGCATTGTACAAAACAGCCTTTTTCCACACTTGTTGGTGGTATATCGATAATTTCGATAACTTGATCAAAATATCAGCTTAAATTCGAATGAAAACTTGGCACCATATTTCCGAAACAAGAAAATCTTTGTTGCCAAGAATTACCATAAACAAAATACAGGATTATATAATCTCACTACTACGCACACTATTTCTTCAACTTTAAGTTATTATCGTATATTTATCTCCCATTGAGAAAACTACCGATGATCTAAGCAACGGCCTAATTGGCACTATGGACAACGTCATTCAGACGAAATCTATGAGTGTCTCATCCTACAGTGAGTTGATACCGTTGACCTCTTGACCTCAATTCTGGTACCCGACACTCCACTTCCCACTAGTTTATCCACTCAAAAATGTTCAATTTTCAATCGTTTCCTGTTTGTATTGTTTTGGCCGGCCTTGACCTTTGACCTCAATAGGTTTCTCGTTTCTCATAAGCGTGAGGTATTCTTAAAATCTGATCCCAGCCCACATCATTGGGCTGGAGGAATATCCCAGAAAAAGTTTTCAACAGTATACTGTTTGGGGGAGACTGTGACAATGACAGTTGACCTGTTTGTCCTTTTGACAGTTTCACTACCTGGTATATCGTCTCTTATGTATTCACTCAAAACAATGATTTGAATTTGTTATCATGACCTTTGACCTCAATTTGGTTTTGATATACATCGTCTTGCCCTCATATACGTATGCGAAATGACTTCTGTAGCTACAGCTGACGTAATCCAAAAATGAAAAAATACGTAACTGATGCTACGAGAAGACACAAAATAAGAAATCGGGAGATAGCTTGCGGATTAAAAAAAAGTTTGTCGGTGATATCATATACTGTAATCTTGGCGGGGATTGCATTTTACATCAGCAAATTAGATATTGCCTGAGCATGTTCATTACGATTACATGGATTCATGTTCCTCCGACTGATGAAAAAGTAATGAGAGAAACCCTATATTCTCTCAAATACTCATTATCGAGAGAAAAGAAAAATGAAATAACAGAACGTTGATAGCTTGGGAAATATTTGCATCAGCATATCAATATACATGTTGATGACAAAATATGTAGAATAAACATATTATAATTAAAAGCCGCGGTCGGGTATCAAAGAGGAAGCGAACCACTATTTCATCACGAATTTCCATCAGTAAAGATAGGCAAGCAAAGGCAATTTTCTGAGGGAAGGTTCTGTCTTCTTCTATCTCGGTTTACATACTTCTTAAAGTATAAGGTCATGTTCTATCGCGATCGAAACGTCTCGTGATTTTCGAGACGGATGTGACATTTTTCGGCAATCTCGAAGAGGATCTCTGTTTCTATATATCTTTTGCCGTTAAGGATAAAGGGGTGGGAGTCCAGTTTCCAACACAAAGTGGAAAACCCAAATTCCAATTCTCTCACTAGAACACAGTTTTTGCTCACCACCAATATTTCTTAGAATGCGTAACACAAGTGAAATTCCCAAGTTGACTTCCGGTCCTGCAAAATTTGTAGTTTGAAGCCTGAAAAATATCAATATCATATTGAAAGCTACGAAGCAAGAGAGAGAGAGAGAGAGAGAGAGAGAGAGAGAGAGAGAATTACAATTACATTCAAAATCCAACCACCCGCCTAACTGAAATTTGCAAATACAATCTCAGCTTTATGATTAGAGCGCTACTATAGCCTCTGCCACCTCTTTTTGCAATGGGTATAATGATGTATCAATACACCGTTACACAAAACTTCCCCACCTCAGTCAAAAGTAGTTCCTAACACATGGCGAAGACCAATATGATCTCCTAACATGTATTGGTGTTTGTGATTACAAATGGCAGCGGTATGAGTATTTGGACTTCAAATGCAATTTATATATTATTTGTTAATATAAAGCGGTTTTGAATAATCACCAGACGACCTCAACGAAGTCTTTAGGCATCTTTCTATGCATGTTGCATTGTATTTTGCCATATATCTCACGAAAAATATGCTTCGTAGATTTCACTATGAAGTTGATATCTTTCATGCTTCAAACTACAAATTATGCAGGAAGCCAACTTGGGCATTTTAATTTTGTTCCACTTTCTGGGGGAGCAGGTTGGTGAGTAAAAACTATGGTTTACTGAGTTCTAGTAAGAGACTTGGAATTGAGATTTTACATTTGATGTTGGAAACTGGACCCCCGTCCTATTCCTAATTTGGCCGTTTCTTAGCTTCTCAGGCGATCAGAGTGTAGTGAAGGTACCATATTGTGGGACCGCGTGTCGTGTACAGTATCCCGACATCGGAAAAAAATTGTTATTCAATGTTTAATCTGTATATCCATGTCCTGATGTATTCTCAAATCCAACCGTAATAATTCTTTTCGTTTATTTTCTTTGTGAACAAATAATTGAATGATCTACCATCACCGCGATAATTGATTGTATGCCTAACTTTTGTGCGACGCGGAATAAATAAGACATGGTGCCACGTCAACTGAATATGATCTCAATTTTAATACTATGAAAACATGTGTTAATTAGTGTTCTATAACATTAGTTTGAACCACGCATCGATCATTTCACCGGAAAAATGCACGTGATGTAAAATGTTTCACCTCGGTGTGTATGACTGATTTATAACCTGGTAGTGTTCATTGCAGATTCATTTTTTTATAATTACTTTCTTGTTATATAGTAATTGATATCAGTTTTTATCAGTTTGGGCCGGTGCTGGGGGCCATGTGGATTCTTCATAACCTCCACATGGACATGTAGTCGCACAACGCCTAGGACTCATAGCGGATCAGGCTCTGTTTCGACTCGGGTAATAAATTTGTCGTCATTTATGGCAATGCGTTCCGGATCTTAAACCGTGGTCAGTCCTAGCTGACAGGTGAAACAGTTTCGAATAAAAGTTAAGTTCACATGGGCTCGCCGTTTCTAGGGGTATTGACCTATAAGACTGTTTCTTCACATGGCTCTGATTTTGCTTTGTTCCAGAGGACTGTTTTTCTCTGATGTAGCCTTCATCTGTCCTTTTGTCTATATATTGCTGAAAGATGGTGTTTACATCTGCTGCACTATCCAGTTGGGATCGTATGTCACACCCATTTGTTTACATGAGTGCCATAACCCTTGTTTCTGTTTTAACTCTATCGCCTGTAGACAGCGCGCGTCATCGTTATCATCAAAGCACTCGTAGTCCTTTGCCTTGAGAGACCAGCATGGTTCACCAAGTGCCGGGCATTTAGTCTTGTCCATTTCATTTCTTTCCAGCCACAAAAGAATGCATTTCCTAGTGTTTGTAGGGTGTTTTGTGTTTCCATCCTTTTTTTGTGGGCGTGTTGTATATGTTGCTGTACGAGCTGTGGTTTTGATTGGACATGATCATTTGTTTAGCTTGTTTTGTTGACACTTCGTATGCCTTGCAAATTTTTACAGTTTTCTACAAACTAAGGTCCATTTTTCCGTAACAAACGTTCTTCTGACCTACAAGTTACATTGAAAACGATCTTGTCTGATCATTCTGTCCAAACTGACAGGCCTCTGCTCGCGTGCGTAGTTTCGACTGAAATGTGTTAAATACAAGCGTCTAGTCCGTCATTCAATATACAGCCGTCGTCCATTAAGAAATATCCGCGTCCATAATCCAAATACCTAATTCATAGCTCTTAAAATGTTACATTCCAAAATCGAAATATTTGGAGTACGAGTATGTTGGCGTGAGGTGCAGTATTTTCATCGATTCTTTAAACACAATAGCTGGGACTTTTCCGTCCACCGGCCTGGTCATATCGAAATGTTCAACCACTTCCAGCATTTGTGCTTCTCCCGAGTGCAGTGTAATAGCTGTCTGAATGCCCTTGGCTTTGTCGGTCGCCCCACTAGTCAGCAGATATACGTCCATCTGTCGGTTACTATTCCAGAAGTATTCCGACACATTTCCTTTCGCGAGATCAAGAGTTGGCGATATTCTGAAAGTTGACTTCGCCGTTTCGGCAAGAAAATGTCACACAGACACGTGAAATGTTATTCAGAGCGATACCGCTGCCACCATGTTCGGATGGGGGATTTGGTTTAATGTCACACTGAAGGTTGTTTCACTCATATGGTGACAGTCAGTTTGGATGGTGAAGGAACCGTAGTACCCAGAGAGAACCACCGCCCATCGGCAAGTATTTGACGAACTTTTCACACATGCACCAGCTGGGCTCGAACCCGTGCTGGTTGAGTCGTGTGAAGCTAGCGATCACCAGCAAAACGCCTTACGCCACTCGGACACCGAGGGTCCTCCATGCTCGGAACACGTGTAACACGACTAGCTTTCAAAACTCGAACAAAATCTTGGTAAAGCAGCAATACTAGTGCAGGGTTTGGCACAAAATCGCTAGCAGTAAATAAAAGCTACCTAGGTCACTCCGTCACCTCAGATTCCAATTAAAGGACGTTCGGAGACCGGAGTCTAGATTACGTACATTTACTACACTTCTGATGGCACAGCTCCTGAAGTCGATATTATATATATATAGGTCATTTTAATATCCAATTCATTAAGATGACACTTTCTTGGTAAAGCACAAGTACCAGTGCTGGATGGGCTAATCCCTTGTGAGTCGCGGAAGGCGTATACAATATATATGAAGAAAAAAAATGCGACCGAAATATAAAAACAACTATTTAAACGGAAAGCATGGCGTTGATATTTTCTGCGATTCGGAATCAGTAGTGCATTGAGCAAGGTTCACCTCTCTACGTCATTAACACCAATGGTACGACGATTTGTTTCCGAAGTCGAAGAGAATGACGACGTCTGGCAACTGAAACGCATCCACTACGGTGGATTGCTCGAGGCAGCCTCAGTATCATCAGCCGCGCTTCTATTACAGCATGATAAAAAGAATCTCTTACAATAATAAACTCTATACAGTCGATCAGAATACGTTTCACTGTCAGATCTTCGTGGCATGGAATACACCTTGGGGCTGGTTCCTTTTTACTGAATCTTCGCAAGTTAATCGTGTATTACAAGCGTCTAGTCCGTCATTCATAATTCAGTCGTCGTCCATTAGAGAATATCCGCGTCCATAATCCAAAGACCTATTCCATATTCCATACAACAGCATTAGCACCAAATTCAAAAAGACAATCATAGTATACATAAAAAGGCTTGTTTCCTGCAAGAGAGAAGCGGTCAACAGTTGTCAATGATGCCGGCAAGACATCATGATGTTCCAAGAATATCAAATCCGTATCGCTTATCAGTATTCTTAATGCATAATATTCGTTGTGAAGTCGTCATCTAAAGAATGATGTTCTACATCGCCTGATCATGGCTTGATTGAAACGGTTCTGGCTGATCAAATGAGTATATCCTACAATTTATTGAACTTATGAAGTTTGTTATTATCCACAGCATCCCATAAAGATTGAAACAGCTTGCTCACGTAAGCACAGATAAAGGATCGCTATATGGGATTCCAACAGGATCAACCTCATTATCTAGGGCTGCCTTAGCCATTCACCAGCTTCAGTATTTCCTTTGATGCCAACGTGGCTAGGCAACCAACAAAACACAACACCAATATGTTGATGAAATCTATGGTCATATAATTGTAGAATGTTGAAGATGATGGGGTGAGATGAAGTTCCACTCCCAACCACTTCAAGGAATGACAGTGGATCTGAGAATATGACATATTTACCTCCTATAGTAGACCCAATATCTTCTAAAGCTAACAATAGAGCTTTGGCTTCGGCAGTGAAAATCGAACTTTTACGTGGAAGTTAGTTTCGGAACTAAAGATAGTAGCACACGCTACTCTCTCACCATCTTCACAACCATCTGTATGAATAGCTTGATGCGATCTGTATTTTTCTATCAGTAGACCAAATTCTTGTGTTTACACGAGATAGCTCGCGTGTGCCTTTTTTATATTTCGTCATTGTGATATCTATTTCTGAACTGTTATGGTGAAGCTGGTAAGAGCTTGTTAGGTAAAATTTGCCTAAGCTGAATACCAGCTGCTACAATTTGTGGTGTCATACGAATTGATGGAATAATGGAGGGTTTCTTTAAATACAAATCTACGTATTGACGGTTGAAAACACAGATATATACAGGATTTGAGCGACTAGATCGCAATTTTGTGATATATTGCAGTGCTAGTTTAATTCTTCGAATTTCTTAAGGAGATTCATCTGCTTCGACATAATAAGCTTTCTTTTGGGTGATGTTCTGAACACTTCGAGGCAAAGTTTTAGTCAGGATCTAGCTTTGACTTGCAAACACCGTTGTAAACAATAGAGCCGTAATCAAGCGTAGAACGAATAAGGGTTCGCTATCAATGGAGAAGCGTCTGCTGATCTTCTCTCCACTTATAGGTTTTTTAAAATCCCGTATTTCCAAGAAGTATTTTGTGTTATGTTAAGCACTGTATGGTAGTCTATATTATTCGACCAATTTGGCAATGAAAACGGTCCAGCTGAAATGTGAAGAAACAGTCTTATAGGTCAATAACCCTAGAAACGGCGAGCCCATGTGAACTTAACTTTTATTCGAAACAGTTTCATCTGTCAGCTAGGACTGAAAACGGTTTAAGATCCGGAACGCATTGCCATAAATGACGACAAATTTATTACCCGAGTCGAAACAGAGACTGATCCGCTATGAGTCCTAGACGTTGTGCGACTACATGTCCATGTGGAGACTATGAAGAATCCACATGGCCCCCAGCACCGACCCAAACTGATAAAAACTGATATCAATTACTATATAACAAGAAAGTAATTATAAAAAAATGAATCTGCAATGAACACTACCAGGTTATAAATCAGTCATACACACCGAGGTGAAACATTTTACATCACATGCATTTTTCCGGTGAAATGATCGATGCGTGGTTCAAACTAATGTTATAGAACACTAATTAACACATGTTTTCATAGTATTAACATTGAGATCATATTCAGTTGACGTGGCACCATGTCTTATTTATTCCGCGTCGCACAAAAGTTAGGCATACAATCAATTATCGCGGTGATGGTAGATCATTCAATTATTTGTTCACAAAGAAAAAAAAACGAAAACAATTAATGGAGAAGCGTCTGCTGATCTCCTCTCCACTTATAGCTGGGAACTACCATCAACAAATCAACAGCCTCTGTGCACTTAGCTGTCAAGCAATTTATATGAGGTAAGAACGCTAATCGGTGATCAAACATTATTCCTAAGAATTTGACTCTTTTTACTACCTTGATTTCAGTTCAATCTAATGGAAGTACTGGACCTTTGTGCTGGAAATACTTTCTACAAAAATGTGTACAATTTGTCTTTGCTCTTGAGAACTTGAAACCATTTTCTGTACATTTCTGGATTCTATTTAGACAAAGTTGTAATGTTCTCTCAATATTATGTATACTTTTCCCACTACACGATATGCTGAAATCATCTACAAACAGCTAAGTTGTTTATCTTGATACTAAACAGAGTAGTAGACAAAATACTACCTTGTGGGACACCTTGATATTGATTGAAATGATCAGACATTGTCTATCATTTAGAAGGTTGCAAATAAAATGGGTAAACGGCCTTTTAATTCCATAGTATGAAGGTTTTTTAAAATCCCGTATTTCCAAGAAGTATCATAAGCTTTTTCTAAATAAAAAAATAAAAAAAATAAAAGCCACATTCTCATTCTTTGTGAAAGCATTCTTGACATAGGAATCTAATCTAACTAAATGATCAATGGTACTTCTATTTTTACAATGGTACTTCTATTTTTACGGAAACCAGCTTGAATATCAGTAAGTTTCTTTTCAGTTTCAAGGTACCAAAGAAGGCGATAATTTATCATGCGTTTCATTGTTTTAAAAACACAGCACGTCAGTGAAATTGGACGATAATTACTGTCTGTATGGTTACGGCCAGGTTTTGGGACTGGTATAACAATGGCATTATGCCATGATGGTGGAATGTCTCCTGTCACACAAAGTCTGTTAAATATGAGTAACAGAGTTCTAGAGAAGATTCCGGCAGATGTTTTAACACTCGATAATGAATATTATCAGGGCCTGCAGCAGAATCGTTCGCTTTCACGAGAGAAGCATGAAGTTCGTTCATTGAAAGCAAAACATTATAACCCTCGTGGTTATTGAGCTAAATTTTATGTCATTCTTCTCTTCCTTTTTTGGAAATTTTGAAATTTAGGTACATAATTTTCTGACGAAATTTTTTTAACAATTCCAAACTGTCAGTTATCGCCTGATTTCCGTCATTGAGATGATGGAGCTTTTACCTTTAATATTGTGAATCATGTTCCAAACTTTGTTATAGAAGTATGTGTATTGATTTTAGAAACATAATTTTTTCGAAAATTTCTTGTTATTTTTAATGGTTCTACGAGCTTTAGCTCTAGTAACCCTGAGCTCTTTCAAATTTTCAGAAGTAGGATGTCGGTGGAAGCACCGTCCAGCTTCTTCCTATTTCCTTGCATTTCTACAGTCATCGTTAAACCATAGGTTTTTAATATGTGCAAATCCTGAGGATGTGGGTATGGTTTGATTAGCAATTTCTATCAGCATATCTGACAATTACAAGCGTCTAGTCCGTCATTCATAATCCAGCCGTCGTCCATTAGAGAATATCCGCGTCCATAATCCAAAGACTTCCAGACAATAACTGAATAGGATCAGGAACATTAGTGAAAGAGTCCGCTTGTAGTTTTTGTAAGCAAAGCTCTTCAAAATCTAGCCAATTTGCTGTCTTAAAATTATACCTTGTTAAAGGAGGTTCATCAGTGAATGACCAGCTTTTAAAACAGTGGGACAGTGATCACTTCCACAAAGGTCATCATGAACAGACCAAGTAAATTCTTTGAGTCGCAAACTGAGATATCTAAATGCTGAATAGGTTCCATGAGCTGAGGACAAATGTGCATAAGAACCATCATATTTAGGTCCAGTGACGTCACACTGCCTTAATACATATATTTCAAACTGTGTATGCACCTTCCAATTCTTGATTTAAGCTTAAGGTGTGTATACTTTGAGTTTCAACACAGACTCACTGTTCCAATGTACAAGTTTCACCAAAATCGGGGAAATTAAATGCAAGATTCAAATTGACTTGACACTTGCGAGTTACCATCTCCCAGATTTTGGTGAAACATACACATTGAAACAGTGAGTCTGTGTTGAGACTCAAAATATACACACCTTAAGCTTGAATCAAGCATTGGAAAGTGCATACACAGTTTGAAATATATGTATCAAGGCAATGTGACGTCACCGGACCTAAATAGGATTGCAACAGACCACCATAGAATACCATGCTTTATTTGCAGTTTACTCTGTGTAATAAATTCGTAAAAAATTACAATAAATATTTTCCGACACAGTTTGCAATGATCTTTCATTTGATGGAAACTTTGCTTGAGGGTTTACGATCACTTTAAAAATCTATACAGATGGATCAAGAAACACAAGTAATAACACAGGATCAGCTTTTGTTATACCTGAGCTCAACATACAAAATGGTTTCAAACTTCCAGACAATATGTCTGTATACACTAGTGAACTGATTGCCATGATTAAGGCTCTCGAATAGATCATCGAGCACAAACCAATCCGTGCTGTGATACTCAGTGGTTCCCTTAGTGGACTCGCATCCATTGAAAATTCTATATCTGACAGTAGACCTGATCTCATACACAAAATAGAATGTATCTGTACACAAACACACAACGAGGGTATAGACGCCATTTTAGATTGGGTCCCCGGGCATGTCAACATCAGAGGTAACGAATCAGCCGATAAAACTGCCAAAGATAGTCTTGCTAAAACTGCACACGATGTGCCAATATGATTATGATGTAAGGAACTCAACACTATCATTAAACGCAAAATAGATAGCAAGTGGCAAAAGGAATGGAACGAAGAAGAACGCGGACGATGGTTACATAAGATTCTTGACGGAGTCCAGGGATTCCAGTTAGGCAATAAACGTGATGACCGCATCATCACCAGATTAAGACTAGGCAAAACCGGACTTAAATCACATCTGTCCATGCTTCTGAAAAACATCTCATCACTCTGTACCGCATGCAACAATGTAGAAGAAACAATAGAACATGTCTTACTTGAATGTCCAAAACACTACCCACAACGCGAAGCACTTAGAAACTAAAAACATTCAACACTCCCGTAACATTACCAGCGATATTAAACCCTAAGCCCCCCATAAGAAATCAGGTTTTCAAGTCCTTAATAAATTTTATCAAAACTGCTGGCTATTATTCCAGTATATAACACTATGCATGCACACTCAAAAGTAAAAATAGTTCTCCTCTGTTTTACATAATCAAATACTAGTACACCAAGTACTATGACAAGATATAATACATCTTAGAGGCCAAATCATTCTTCTGACTTCAACAAAGGGTATGCTTGCAGTGAAGTTAATTATCTTGATACTGAGGGCCGTATGCACCATAGCCGTACAAAACATTATGACCATAATAAACTATCCATATATAACACCCGGCCAAAATGTCACCGGCACATTTAGAAATAAAATAGGCATGGCAACAACGGAGTTACCTTGATACTGAGGGCCGTCTGTTCCACTGCCCTACAAAACAAACGATGGCCAAATCTAATTAAATGCATAACAACAATAGCACGGCCAAAACGCATATGGCGAGCAGTATTCGGCATAATATACAGGAAATGGTGATAGCGGAGTTACCTTGATACTGAGTGCCGTCTATCTCATTGTCCTACAAATATTTTATGGCCATCAAACGATAATGTATACGGAAAAAATACCAAACTATTTATTTGTCTATTTACCTGGTATTTTACCTGTCCAAATGTTTATTTATTTATTCATTTGTTTATCTATTTATTTATTCAGTTAATTATATATTGCTATTTATATTATGTGACTGATGGTCAGAAGGGTGCCTGTTGTGGGATGAAGATATATCAAAGTATTGCATCGAAAAACAATAGAAAACACGAATCTCTACAAACATTTTATTTCATATGATACAGGCACGGCACACCGAAGACCACAGACGGGCTAGACAAGACCTGAAACAGCAGGCGGATGACGATTACATGAATATCAACAGCACCTTGAGTGACAACGCCGCACAACGAGAACGTCCATAATCAGAATACTCAACCCTATACCACACCAGACACGCTACCCCATAGATGACACCGAACTGACGCTTCACCTTTGACTTTCACGCAATATAGGACGTAGACCTGTCGTCCTGTACCCCAATACACACTCCAAGCAATTGTTACAGGCACAGATTTCTGGAAGAACCAACACTGTTCCCAAGGGCGTCGTTAGGGAAGTCGTCTCGAAAAATCCTGAAGACGCCCATGGTTCTCCCAGTTTTTTCAGGACGGCTTTGTGCGTACGAATGGGGTAATAAGACAAAGGAATCATCCACGCGATTATAACGAACACATTATTTATCAGTATAACCTAACCAATAACAGATTTACCAACTTGTACATAGCGATTCTTCTTTACTTCTATTTATATCTCTCTCTGCTCTCTCATTGTTATTTATTATTTAATTATTTATTTTAATATTTAGCGCTGCAGAAGATCTCAACAGAAATGTACCGTGAAATCTAAATGAAACATTGAGTTGATGGGCCGCGAAATCCGTATGAAAAGCGGTCCTGAAACTAAAATTTCAATCAAAAACTGTAGTTATAATAATAATATTGTTACTTATTACTTTATTTATTTAATTATTCATGTATTTAATTATTTATTGCTATCGATCATGTGTGCCTGTCTGTGGGATAATGATATCCCAAAGTATAACACAAAAAAAAACAGAAAACACTAAACTACAAACTCCTCTATTCTTTGTAACACAGGCACAGCACACTGAAGACCACAGACGGGCGAGACCAAACGTGAAACAGAATACGGATGACAAAAATTATTAAACATCGCCGTGACTGATAACCACAGGAAGACGTTCTGAACCAACAAAATCAACTCTACACAAGACCAGACGCGCCACGCCTGAGATGCCACTGAACTGACGACTGTTTAATGCAGAGTATATGATCCTTTGACTTTCAAGCAATATAGGACGCAGCCTGCTATCCTGTACACCGATACACTCCAAGCACTGTTAAAGGCACAGATTTCTGGAAGAATCCGCCTATGGTTCTCCCAGTTTTTTTCTGGACGGCTTTGCGTGTATGAAGGGGTACAAAGAAAAAGGAATCACCCACGCAACTATAATGTTTAATGAACAAACATTTACCAGTATAACCTAATCAAAAACTGACCGATGGACTTGTACATATTCAATTCTTCTCTTCTATTTATATATCCCTCCGCTCTCTCCTTGTTTATTTCTTTATTTATTTATTTCTATATTTTAAAATACAGTGCTTGTAAACATCTTAAATGAATTAAGAAATGTAACGTGAAATTAAAATAAAACATTGAGTTGATGGGCCGCGAAATCCGTATGGGAAGCGGCCCTTAAACTACAAATCAATCTGTAGTTCATTTCAAAAAGAATATACAGCATTCAGTATTCTGCTCTAAAGATAACCACCGGCGCGTTCAAAGGAACTCCTTTATGTAGTCTACAAATAGAAACCAACGAAACACCCTTACATTTAAGACGAAAAGAGCTGTCAATGAAATATGCAGGGAAAACAATAGCCAAGGGCGATAACCACCCATGTCACAAAATCTTTGTCCAGAAAGGTGAGTACGAATATCTGAAAACAAAATGCGAAAAAGACTCCGCGCCAGTCGGCTACACAATAGAAAGATTATTCCAAGAACACGACATTCCTATCTCCCGTATCTCTGACACTGATAAGACCATGGCAACTAATCGCACCTCACGTGGACACGAGTATACATAGTTACACCGCCAAACAGGACAACGCAGAGCATATAAGAGTCACTGCCCTCGATACACATTGGAAAATCACCTGAAAATAAAAACAGACGGCTCCAAAAACACAAGTAACAATACAGGTTCTGCATTCGTTATCCCAGAACTCGGCGTCCACGAAGGCTTTAAACTACCAGACAATATGTCTGTATAAACTAGTGAATTCGTCGCTATAATCAAGGTCCTCGAATGGGTACACCAAAACCGACCGGTTTCTTCCGTTATTCTTAGCGATTCCTTAAGCGGTTTGATATCAATAGAGAATTCCCAATCCGACAGCAGACCTGACCTCATACGCAAAATAGAAATCTTATGTACACAAAAATGAGACAATGACATTGACGTCATTTTAGCTTGGATACCCGCGCACGTAAACGTCAGAGGAAATGAAGCTACCGATAGGAGAGCCAAAGACAGCCTCACCAAAACTGCACCTGACGTGCATATAGGATTAGGAACCGATGAACTGAATTCTATCATCAAAAGCAGAATATACAGTAAATGGGAAAAGGAACGGAACGAAGAAAACCGAAGTCGATGGCTATATAGTATTCTGGATAAGGGGAAAGACGGAGTTGTGGATTCCAGCTAGACAGTAAACGTGACGACCGCACCATCACAAGATTAAGACTTGGGAAAACCGGACTAAAATCACATCTCTAGTCAAAAACACATCGCCACTATGCACCTCATGGAACAACGAAGAAGAGACGATAGAACATGTTCTATTACAATGCTCAAAACATAACGCACATCCACACACACTGGAAAACGAGCTTAAAAAATTGAATGTCCCTCTCTCGTTGGCTTCCATATTAAATCCCAAACCTTCTCTAATTACCAGGTATACTCCATCTTAATAGCTTACATCAAATCTACTGGCTATTATTCCACCATTTAAAACAAAAATGAAGACATTTCATAACCCACACACTTAAAACACACTGTCCTAGATTGATGTCGGCTGTTTGGACCGTCCTGCTCCTGTGCAGTTCACCTAGGATACACTATCCCTGGATGCTGTACGGGAGACGTTGGATTATAACTAGGTTGACTAAATTTCAGAATAAACTACAGTCTAGAAACCACTAAAAATCGTTTTATTAAAAGTTTCTAATATTGATCACCGATGAAATTATGTTCCCTTATTTCCTACCCTTATTAACGAATGTTAACTGTCCGGTTTTCTAGCAGGAGCAGAAGATTGGAGGTTATACAAACATTCACAAACAGTTTTAAATATAATAACTTTTAGTTATAATATTTAGTTACTTATTACTTTATTTAATTACTCATGTACTTAATTAATTATTGCTACTGATCATGTGTGACTTAGATCACGATAGTGCCTGTCTGGGATAATGATATCCCAAATTATAACACACAAAAAAACAACAGAAAACACGAAACTACAAACTCCTCTATTCTTTGTAACACAGGCACAGCACACTGAAGACCACAGACGAGCCAGACCAGATCTGAAACAGAATACGGATGACAACAATTACTAAACAGCGCCGTGACTCACAACCACATAAAGACGTCCTGAACCAACAAAATCAACTCTACACAAGACCAGACGCGCCACGCCTGAGATGCCACTGAACTGACAACTGTTTAATACAGAATATATTATACTTTGACTTTCAAGCAAAATAGGGCGCAGCCTGCCATCATATACACCGATACACACTCCAAGCACTGTTACAGGCACAGATTTCTGGAAGAATCCGTCTGGATCTCCCAGTTGTTATACCCCTCGCAACGAAGTTAGGTTGGGGGTATACTGGAATCGGTCTGTCCGTCTGTCTGTAGACACAATTTTGTCCGGACTACTCCTCCTAAGATGTTGCTTCTATTTTAATGAAACTTTACATATGTGTTACCTATGATTTGAAGATGTGCATGTCCTATTTACAAGGCGAAATTATAATTTTTGATATATTTATGACGTTTTGAACTTTATAGGACGTTGCCTTTTTCAATGTAGAGAAAAGATCCTAGTGTAATCAACTACTCCTACTATTTTTATCGGAAGATTCTGAAACTTTGTAGACATGTTTGAAGATTTGCATCTCCTATTTGAGACATGAAATATTAATTTTTGTCAAAATTACCCAGACTTGGACTTCTGCATATATTCCAATATATAGAGCATGTTCTTATTACTGGAGGTTTCTGAAACTTTGTACACATGTTCAATATGGTTTGAAGATGTGCATCTCTTATTTATGACCTCAAATATTTGGTCAAAATTACCAGGCCTTCATTACCCAGACTTGCTATTTCGATTCAGTCTGCTGACAGACAATAATTTGCTCTTGTAATGTCATATCTGCATCTTGTGTGCTGTCTCATCTGTGTCTTGCTTGCTCCTGTTGCTTCATATGCTGTGACTTTTGCATCTTGTGTGGTGTCTTGTGTTTGTGTATTGATTTTCTCATTGCTCACACAATCAATTTCCAATAACCAATATATTATTGTCTTTATACTGTATTGAAATATTACTCAGAACGGGAGACTTGTGTCTTGCAGGGCGGGGGGTATCTCAGTTATCCCTTAGGATAACAGTTGCATTTAGTTTCTGGACGGCTTTGTGTGTATGAAGGGGTACAAGGACAAAGGAATCACCCATGCGACTATAATGTTTAACCCTACCTGGCCTGGGGGGGGGGGGGCGAAATGGCCCCCCTACCAAACTTTCTGTGCTATCTCCTGAACGACAAAAAATAGAGAGCTGAAACTCCGTGACTTTATAGTTTATCATATTGGAGTCATTTTGAGCCTATTTGCATGACCCCCCAAGGAGAGGATCATGAGTAAATTCAAGATGGCGGTCATGTGGGGTCCCAGAAAAGTGATGTTTTTGTCATATTTCTTCAAAATTTCTGCTTTTCGGCAACAAAATGTGGGCAAAAAGTATTTTATTTCACATCACATTAATATTTACTAATTTATCATGCTGTTTTTGCGGGGAAATTGCATAAATAAAAAAATCGGAAAATCTGACCGAAAAATCGACCCAAAAATGCCGTTTTTGAAAATGACGTCACTGTGACGTCATCAAAGCGGCCATCTTGCATTTTTTTTTACGTTTTCTGGTAGAGGTTAACCCAAGGGTATAGTGTGGAAAGTTTCAGCCCTCTAGCTCAAGGGGTAAGAGAAATAATTAAGGGGGCCATTTCGGCCCCGCTCCAGGCCACGACAGGTCCCGAAAAGCCCAGGTCAGATAGGGTTAATGAACAAACATTTACCAGTATAACCTAATGAAAAACTGACCGACGAACTTGTACATAGTCAATTCTTCTCTTCTATTTATATCCCCCTCCACTCTCTCCTTGTTGTTTATTAATTTATTTATTTATTTTAAAATACAGTGCTTGTAAACATCTTAAGTGAACTAAGAAATATAACGTGAAATTAAAATAAAACATTGAGCGAAATCCGTATGGGAAGCGGCCCTTGTAACTTAAACTACAATTTCAATCAATCAATGTAGTTCATTAGCTTTGATAAAGTTGGAAGTATCTCCAACGAAACGTCAGCTTCACAGCAATAAAGAAGTTGTTATCGATAGAACAGCCTTGTGTTAGGTGTATCTAAGTCACGTTTCGATTTGACTGTTCGAATGGAGCTAGTTAATATTATCATGTATCTAGAGACCACACAAAGGTATCCGAGAGGACCAAGGAACACTAAGGAATAACTTAGATCATGTTACAGCTTCTTGCGTTAAAATATGAAAATACCGGTGTGACCGCTTGCTTATATTGCATAATCAATCTAAACCGACTTCGACAAATTGCACTGCAAATGACCAACGCAGAAACTTAAAAAACAGGGCTATTCCACCAAGCGCCTACACTCAAAGTTTCTCAAATTTGGCGATACATATCGCATGCTGATGGCAAAATACGAACGTAGCGTGCAAGATCTATGGCGCTACGTTTCGTAACTTGTGTCTAATTCCGCTTAACCCGGGGCTAGGGGCGTATGAACCCATGTATTTCAAGAACCTCATGGTACTCATATGAACAGTCACAATCAAAGCGTGACTGAGATACATCATTCTTTAGATGACGACTTTACAACGAATATTATGGATTAAGAATGCTGATCAGCGATACGGATTTGATATTTTTGGAACATCATGATGTCTTGCCGGCATCATTGAAAACTGTTGACCGCTTCTCTTGCAGGAAACAAGCCTATGTTTATGTATACTATGATTGTCTTTTTGAATTTGGTGCTAATACTGTTATATGGAAAATGGAATAGGTCTTTGGATTATGGACGCGGATATTCTCTAATGGACGACGGCTGGATTATGAATGACGGACTAGACGCTTGTAATTCCGTTTCCTTCGATCCACATAAAATACAAATCGTTGGCATCCACTTAAATGTACCTTTGGAACAACATGCGCAATTTACGTGAACTTTTGACTATAAGCTCGCTCTGGGGCAGTTGCCTTAATGATCACAGGGGTCAGATATAGCATGCAATGTACCGGTACTAATAATGCAGTTCCACAAAGTATTTAACGTGAATCTCAAGAACGGGTTAATGATTTGAACATGCTAATGTGGCTAATTAGCTACCACAAAGCGTGAAATTACGATATCAGTTTGTACGCATTCAATTAACGACACCCTCTTGGATGGATTTTATGTCGCAGTATCAGAGTCTTCTATTATGTTGAAAAAAGAGTTTCAGCACTACATGCGTATCGCCCATCGGAGACCAAAATTTATGAGCATGCTTTATATCCGAGAATTTTGAAAATGTACTTCTTGTTGATCAGGTTTGGATGACATTTTATTTCAATTTTATTGGTGATTTTTTTTTCTATAAAATTTTCAACGATCTGATGGAAATCATGTTAATAAGTCCATATAAGTTATCACCAGAATTATCTCGCTGATACCGTTATTTCTACAAGCAGTTGCTCTCGTGCATCCAGAGCACTGACAATAGCCAATGGACATTCGGCAATACCAAATATGATCATGGGCATCCGACTGTTGTGAGGAAATTTGCCGTAAAATTACCCTACACCCTTTTAGAGAGAATCTGCAAAATATGTTTTCATCTGCAGCGACGGCGGTGTGGCTCCATCATCTCGCTCATATTTACGATAAAAAGTTGAAAAGTTTAACAACCTGTATTTGAATCATACTGGTAACCGATGACAAAAAAGCACGATGACACATAATATATAATCTTTACCAAACTGAGAAAAACAAGGGGGGAGGGGAGGGCGGGAATTGTAGAAATTAAAAAAAAAAGACGGGAGTGGTGTAGCTGGCGAGGGATGAGCAGTCATCATCGATATTAAATGTTGTCCGTTCTTCGTTTGCCGCTTCGTCCATGCTTCTTCTTATTTCCCATTGCAGGATATAATTGATTTCATATAATACACTAGCATATTTAGTATTGGAGACTAGATGATATATACAAATTATGACATCATTGCTACGCCATTATACAATCAGTTTTGGTTGTTATGGCTGCCGCTATGCGTGCAGCCTCATTGGATTGGCTTGAGCCTATGGGGTCCAGAATCGCTTTGTCACAAAGATTGCAAAAAACAAAGCAGTTTACGGTCACAATGCCAAATGTGGAGAAGATCTTGAACTGGAAACTCGTTATAATTTGATGGTGATTGGAACTAACGAACAACAACAATCTCGAAACAACGAGATCTCGCGGTAGTATATAAAAATTAGAATCAACTCCGAAGATGCTTAGCGCTGTCCCTTCATTTTTAATGGATTGAAACCGATGCCTTGGGTTTGACAAGGCTGTGAACAGAAACTGAAAGAAATTAACTTTGGCGGAATTAAAGTCCAAATATTCGGGATTGCGAATTTCATCACCTCAACTCAAGCTACGTATTTTTTCATAATATCCACGAATAATATGAAGCGAATCTTCGTAGTTATTTACTGAACATACTATTCACGGAAGAGTCGGTCAAGATGTGTTTTATGTTGTTGTTGTAATGTAAGTCGTCAAAAAATCGTTCGCTCTTGTACCTCGACGGGAGATGACATTTCTGCCCCTACATATCCTGATATTTCAGAGGTCTCATCAATTGAAATTTACGAGCAGGTCAGTGAATTTCTGGATACAAAAATGCATTTGATCAAGAAAATAATACATAGAAATAACAGTTGACTGTACACCAAAGTCAAGTCGTCCTGTGACAAACACTGAATTGAAATAAGAATTAAGGGATAATGACTTTAGAGTTTTTAATGTCCTGCTTTTGAAGGATCGTGCACACGTTGACTGACTGGACGATTTACATAAACTTAGGATTACATAAATATCAATATGTTGCATACCACGTGCAAGAGTTTAACCAGAAAAAAACTTAGAGAAAGAATGTTTTATTCATTTTTATATCGGCCAGTGTGAAACTGTTGTTGTTGCAAATAACCAGAAAAACTTGAAGAAAAAATGTTTTATTCATTTTTATATCCGCCTGTGTGAAACTTTTGTTGTTACAAATAACCAGAATAACTTGGAGAAAAAATGTTTTATTCATTTTTATATCCGCCATTGTGAAACTTGTTGCAAATTGGTGTCACTGTTGAAAATGTTTTAATAATTTGAAAGTAGCAGATCACAGCAACCTGAAACTGCAGGTTACACTTATATAATAATATGCAAAACCGGTGAATATTTCAACAAAAAAGATGCTCAAAAACATTTGTGAACTTTGTCAATGGTACAAAAGATCCTATTTTTGGTCAACATTTCCTTTAAAATCTCAGTTCCGTACCATCTTTATCATTTCAAAATATCCAGTTTTTATAAAATATTATTTCACATCATCCATGTAACCATTATTTAAGCAATACATTGCATAGGGTGCTCGAATCATATGACAAAACTTTCATCAACTTGGAATTGCAGCAATACATTCATTATGATTTTCCTCTATAATTGTCCCCCGAAGGGTTAAAGGGAGAATATAGTATTTGGGTCCGAAAAACTGAACTGATTCTTTTCAAATTTGGTATGTGATGACATCACCTCAAGATCTCTCTTGGATTTGCTTTTAACGGTGGTCCGCCTATAGGTGGTGCCACCTGGGGGTCAAGTTTAAATTTCATTTCTGGACAGTAACTTTTGAAACCTGAACGGATTCTTTCCAAATTTGGTACGTGGATAACTTGCTACAGGATCTCACTCGAGCTTTCCATGCTGGGTACTGAATGCTAAGGTTTCAAGCCAAATCAGTATAGTCTCAACTTCGGAGGACTTCAAACGCTCCGGTTTTCATTAAAATTTTCTCTGAACCACCAAATTAATTAATGGAATATATTATTAAATTATTGTACTATGTACATTTCATCTTGATATGACTGACAAAGGTAAATAAAGCATTACACATAAACACAACACTATATACATGACCCAATTTTGTGAAATAGGAAAACTATGTATTTCTGCAGATCACACTCAAGAATCAAAGCCATAACATGCACGCAGATAACGGCAGCCTTTCGAAGTTCATGAGTTCTAGTTTTTTTTGATACCAATTGTGAAGAAATATATGCGTCATCTTTTCTCTCGGCTATAACTCAGACAAAGGAGCCAACTTGCTGTTTCTGCATGGAAATCGTATTTCAGAAAGTGGTTATTGGTAACATTATGTTAATGTTGGTAACATCACATGGTCAAGCGCACAAGATTCACCCATGATTCTTCTTGCAGAAGTTTTTGCAAAGACGTAATCGATAGACCTAACATGATTAGCAATGACATGGTGAGGATTGGTTTGGAGAAATAGGTATCTTGAGGTGATCAATTGGCCTAAATAGTACAAATATTTCAAACGACCCTCATGGAAATCGTTTTGAATATATCCATAATTACCGGGTGAAGGGTTAAACAAATAGTTTAACAACAATTGTGGGTTCAACAGAAGCCGAAATACGATGTCAGAAATACTGACAATTGTGCAATGATAATCGCCAGCGATTTATTATTTAATAAATCATGGTATACACTATTGTGTTGACTGTTACAGTTTCCATTTTGCTCAATTTTCCTACCTCAAGAACATGCAACTATTATATTGCAACAGAATCAGTTTGTCTGTCTGTCTAAAAAATATATAATAAATCAATAAATGACATTTGAATAAAAATGACGTTCAATAACCATTGACAATTTGAAGGTCATCGTGACATCATTGAGATGTAAGATGCAATGTTTGATACACCATGATTCAAATACAGGTTGTTGAAGTTTCCCCCTTTTCTATTCGAAAGGATGAGCCAGATAGTAAAACCAGATCGCCGTGTCTGCAGAAAAAAAAATATTTGAAGATTTACCGAAAACGAGGTCAGAGCCAACTTATGGCGAATCTTGGTATTGCTGAATGCCCAAATGGCTGGTGTCTGTTTTACTAGAAGAAATAAAGGTATCAGTGAGATAATTCTAGCGATATGCCAACCAGTGATATAGGTTAACCAGAAGATTATACTGTGAAGTCATGTGGCTCTGTCAGTAAGTCGGTACCTCTTCCCACTTCCCTTATATGCGTTGTAATTTTTACCTGTATATGGCGAGATTCTGCTGGTGGGCGTTTCGTCCCCGAGGCCCGCCCCCTGTACAGACCTTTTGGTCTTTGATAAGTTGATGCTGGGTCGACATCGGGCCTTTACAGTCTAGTACTTTGTGTTAAATGCTGTCATTTTCATCTGACGACGATACAGCTCACCAATCCCCAGTGTACGAGTTGTCACAGCGACACAGCTCACCAATTACCAATATACGAGTTGTCAAAACATTTCCATCATAGCTATCAAGATTTGTATCTAATACCGATTATGCCGGTGCTAGGGGCCGTGTGGTCATGTCATCCAAGTTGCCACATGAACAGGTACAACACATATCGCGAATCGTTAGATTCTTGGTATGTGCTTTAGAATAGGTTAACCAGAAGACTATACTGTCAAGTCATGTGGCTCTGTCAGTATGTCGGCACCTCTTCCCACTTCCCTTATATGCGTTGTAATATGACTTTTTCTCAGCTCTATGCATGGACCACGTTAGCACCTTGTTTTCGGAGACAAATATGCAGACGCAGTTACACATCTGCAGTCTCACTTCTTCAGAAAAACAAAACAAAATCGTATTTTTCATGCAAATCGCTGAAGATTTTCTCACCAAGATGCGCATTTTCAGACTCAGCACAGGATTTTGATCTAGAAAACATGCGAAGTACGAATAAAAAAGCCCTAGCTCTTGACTAACATGTACGTTTATTTCAGTTTCCAAGTCGACCAGCCCACACTAAGATCAATCTAAACGAAGAAGCTATTCTACATAGCATCATATCATAAATGACGTATCATACATGTATTTTTATTATCTGTTGAAGATTATATGACGATTTGTTATTGGTTCAGTGCACAATATGTTTACTCCATGAAGACATCACCAATTCGCGGTTCGTAGTGTGTGTCACTAGGTATATTGGGTGCATTTGATTATACATCAATGTATGTATATGTATTTGTTGTCGGCTGTAAAGTGTGTTCTCCGGAATCGTAACTATGGAAACATTAATATATCGATCACTTGTTCGTTCCAAACTATTATGGCTCAATTGTTTACAACGGTGCAAGTAAGTCAAACTTGGCAAAGCTAGATCCTAGTCTCCATAAAGGACTAAGACTTTGGCTTGGAACGTTCAGAACATCCCCTAAAGAAAGCTTATATGTCGAGGCAGATGAACTTCCTTTAGAACTTCGAAGAATTAAACTATCACTGCAATATATCACAAAATTGCGATCAAATCAATCGAATCCTGCATATAACTGTGTTTTCAAACCTCAGTTCGTGGATCTTTATTTGAAGAAACCCTCCATTATTCCACCACTCGGAATTCGTATGAAACCACACATTGTAGCAGCTGGTATTAAACTTAGTCAAATATTACCTAACAAGCTCTTACCAATTCCACCATGGCAGTTAGCTCAACCAGAAGTAGATATTTCTATAACGAAATAAAAAAAAGCAGACACAAGCCAGCTCTTGTATACACAAGAATTTGGTCTACTGAGAGAGAAATATAAATCGCATCAGGCTATTTATAAAGATGGTTCTAAAGATGGTGAGAGAGTAGCATGTGCTACTATCTTTAGTTCCAAAACTAAAACTTGTCGACTACCAGGTAAAAGTTCGATATTCACTACAAAAGCAAAAGCTAAATTGTTGGCTTTAGAAGGTGTTGGTTCCACTAAAAGGAAAAAATATGTCATATTCTCAGATTCACTGTCATGCCTCCAAGCGATTAAAAGTGAAACTTCGACTCATCCCACTGTCTTGAGTATTCTACAACTACCTGACTGTAGATTTGATCAACAGATTGATATTGTGTTCTGTTGGTTGCCTAGTCACGTTGGCATCAAAGGTAAGACTGAGGCTGATAGGATGGCTAAGGCAGCCCTAGATGATGAGACTGATCCTGTTGGAATCCCATATATCGATTTCAGGTCCTCAATCTGTACTTATGTGAGAAGTCGGTTTCAATCTTTATGGGATGCTGTGAATAATAACAAACTTCATGAGTTCAAAAAAACTGTAGGCTATACTCATTTGAACAGCCGGAAACGTTTCGATCAAACCATGATCAGGCAATGTAGAATCGGCCATACACGATTAACTCACGAACATTTACTAAAAAAAGAGTCAGTCCCAAGGTGTGTTCCATGCCATGAGGATCTCACGGTGAAGCATATTTTTATCGAATGCATAGATTTTAAGATTGTAAGAGATGCTTTTTATCGAGCAACTACTTTGGAAGATCTTTTTAGTCTGGTGAGGGAGGATTGCATCTTGGGTTATTTGAGAAAAATCGGGCTGTTACATAAGTTTTAATGTGTGTATGTTTTAATGCGTTGGATTACTAAGTTAGTGACTTGAGTACTTAGAATTTTGTTTGATCGTCGCTATATAGCTGAAATATTGCTGAACGCGACATTAAACCTTAAATCTCTCTCTTTCTCCTTAATTTGGTCAAAACAATATTTTAACTGCAACAATCCGAAAATGATATTTCATCCACTATTTATCGATAGCTGAGGAAGAAATATGACCGATATATGCTACATATATATAGTTTGGCACTTTTAGCTCTGGCTGCAAGAGTAACGAAAATTCCAAAAGGTCTGGTAGACCCGACATCACCCAGGTCTCTCAGGGTTTAGGTTGGGACAATACTGGTTCCGGGTCACATTTTAGAGCAATACCGGCCCCAGTTTGAGACAAAATCGTCTCAATGCCCCAGGTTTAGACAATTCATGCCTCACGGTGAGACAATATCGGCTTCATTGGAACGATATGCAAGAGGTGGGAAAAATTTACGACGTCTGGCGACTAAAAAGCAACCATATGACCATAAAGGAACGAATTCTTCGACACCCAACATTCAGACCCGAGAATACGGAGGAATCTCGGACGTATCCTTAGTATCTCACCAGCGCTTTAATTGCAGCTGTTCATGTGGAGGCTATGAAGTATCCACACAGCCCCTAGTACCGGCTTAAGCGGAATTAGATACGCTAGCTAAGGAGCTGGTATGACAGATCAGCTCAAACAACTCATCTGATGTTGATGGATGAGCATCATGGACCTCTGATTAAGTAAACGCCTTAACATGGGGAAACGTGGTAAATGCAAGAAAACCTAGAAAAATGCTCCAGGTTGGAGCAATTCCGATCCATGCAAGGGGATGGGACAACACCGATCCCAGGTGATGTCCATAAACAACGAGAGAAAATGAAATAGTTCGTGATCCACATGATATACACAAATGGACAATTATGAGACAATTCTACATTTCAACTACTTGTGTGATTAGTTCCAATACGTATTAAGAGTGCGGTCATGCGGAATCGTGGAGAAAGATATACCATTTTGTACCTTAGCTGGTATATCTAAAGTTAATACAACCGAGTCAGAGAGACACCAGAAATATGTGTTTTCTGCCATGCCATGACAGTTCTAAACTAATCAGAAATACCCGGTGCGTATATGTTTTATCGTGGTTTATTCGCCTTTGGCAATTAAGCAGATTTTATTGAGAGTGTCAGAATTTAGAATGATGAATGTTGGATGACTGCAGTTCTATTTCGTCCTCAGCTACACAGGATTATTAAATAATTTTGACAAATTGCCCTCCACGCGGTATGATTATTATATTTGTACTGTAAAAACTCTATTCGGATGAAACAGATAAAGGCCGTCATATAAACAACTCTGCAGTTTATCCCGGATCTGTTTTTGCACTAATATTCCTTTTATATATCCTTTTGGTCTTAAACCAAAATATCGAGCATTCAAGTATCTGCTTCTAGCGCATCTATCATACGTATATGACGAAGTTCCTTTTACCCGTATTTACAGCTAAAGTGTGATATGCACCAGTACTATCTGAGATTCCATTCGCATGACTGCCACTGATGCAGGGTTGCAAGGATGTAAAGACGGATATTTATGGGTTTGGGGTGTTCGAGTACTGGCTTCATTCTCTGATATCGATTCCCGCGTATCTCCAAGGGATCCCAGATTGCCCTCTGCATGTAACACAAAATGAGATTTACAACTTTTTTTCTGGGATAGAATATTTATTTGCTGAAGTTCACTAATATCAGACAACAAAAGGTCAATGAGCTATGATGACTATCGGGGGTCTGTTCCACAAACGTAAATAACCATATTTGGCAAATTAGTCAATGAGACGTTTCATCAATCATTCCCGGAGCGCTGACCGATCAAATGTGCGTTAATGAAACACGATCGAATCTATGTAAATGAAATCTAATTTGCTGCAATGCGTAAATGCGCTGACTTATTTAAGATTGTTCATGCGATGGATTTCAGCTCTAAGATAAGCTGAGGTATGCTTTAACCAAACATCGGGATTAATACTAACGACTCATTTCCCCGTAAGATATAAGTATGAGCTCGATGGCCTGATTGGGGATGGGAGGTAAGTCCACCTTGGAGCCTGGAAAATGGACACTTGAGACCAGACCTTTTTCTTAGTAGGTTGCCAGCACCACGTAAATCTGTATATCTAAAAGCCATAAAAGCATATAGCCATCACATTGCTCATCAAGATAAAATAACAGTCATAATGCAACCGAAATCTTACTGCTAGCGACAGCAAAATGCAATTAAAGACTGCCTGACTTTGCCTTAATTGTCTTAACAAGAAATAGGAAAACACATTATATCGAATTATTATGTCGAGTTATTCTTTCATTTGCAGACAAGTAGAGTACTCGAAATCTTGGGTACTTCAGGAACAAGTAAGAGACAAATTGTCGAATATATATTCGGCAGGTCGAATATATATTGCTCACGAATTTATACATAAATCGGTGAGATATGTAAGAGGTGTGAGAAGCTGACGACGTCGGATGACTGAAAATCCACTAGATGACTCGACAGGAAAGTGTTGCTCACTTGGCACCTCCCATTCAGATTAGAACACGGAGGATTCTAAGACGTAACATTGGTATCTCAGCCGTGCTTTTACTACAGGTTTTTTGTGTGTGGAGAGTATGGAGTGCTGTAACCACACTACCCCTAGCACCACCTTAAACGGAATTAAATCGGCTAGCTCTGGAGCTGTCATGTCAAATCAGCTCAGACAAGTAACTCGTTCGATGTTAATGGATAAGCATCGAGAACGCCAAATGAAATAAAATCTAACATCAACTCAATTAAAATCATGAAGAAACATGTCCTCTCAATTCGGCTTATGAATTGTTTATCCACACACGATCTGTCCGTCAAAAGTCACTGATTTTTGTTGAACCGCCATTTAGTCGTGAGGCGGAATGACATACCCGGTATATTCATAAGGAAGGTTTCGCCAGATACGATATTTTTACATATACGATCAGACTTGATTTGACTTAAGTTCAGCTTGTATGTTTGCAATATTGCATTTCTATTTGATTGGTGTTTGATCCCCTCCCACCAAACTTTCTGTGCTATCTCCAGAATGACAAAATAATTAGAGCTGACACACCGTGACTTTATAGATTATCATAATGGGGTCATTTTGAGCCTATTTGCATAATCTCCTGAAGTAGAGGATCATGGGTAAATTCAAGATGGCGGCCACGTATGTACCAGAAAAATGATGTTTTCGTCATTTTTCTTCAGAATTTCTGCATTTGCGAGATGAAAAGTGGGCAAAAAAATATTTTATTTCACATCACATTAATATTTACTAATTTATCACGCAGGCCCCTTCCCCAGGCCTGGACAGGTCCCAAAAGCCCAGGTCAGATATGGTTAATTACATTTGTGTAATCCGATTTATGCGCCAAGTGTCAGCTATGGATTTCTAATATGGACCTGAAACTACTCCTGATGAAGCGACCAAAATATACAAAACCGAGGAACATCAATCTGGTGGACGACAAAAAGATAATCTAATTTGGAATTATCGACTTTCCTCTTCTATCGGTGTTCCAAAATCTGGTCACCGATATGTTAATGGCAGAGCCCATAAGGTTTTATTCAGTTCTACTGCACCTAAAGGATATCATTCTTGTGATGTTCCTTTGTTTACAGAATTGCTTCAATTTTCTATTAACAAAATCTTTGTGAAATTCGGCAATGCCATATATCAACAGCGTATAGATATCAAAAATGGGTGAAAATTGTGCAGCACTTTTGGCAGATATATACCCTTTCTCGTATGAATACGACCATATGCAAAACTTGTCAATAGATAACAATTCTAAAGCCCGTTCCTTCTTATTCACCAAACGTTATATGGCGATCTTCTAGCACCAGATAATCTCTATATTAGAGAGGCTGTAAACGATATTTACGCTCTTCAGTAGATTTGAAGGAAACCACTGATAGCCCAGATGAAATATCATTTCTGCTGCTATACCGTTACAAAAATGATCGCTTCGTTCTCTCACTTTGACTCTACGACAGGACAGGATTACAGTTTTGTCATAACTAACTTCCCATTTCTGGATAGTCATATTCTAGAACGACCTGAATACGGCGTATACATATCTCGTCTGGTAGCATTTGCTAGATCATGTGCAGACTGTGAAGATTTTAATCAACGCCACAACATATTACTGCAGACAGATCGGCAAACAGGGCTATACCACCCTACGCCTACATTCAATGCTTATCAAATTATGTGATAAATAACGTACACTGGCGGCAAAATACGATCGTAGCGTGCGAGATCTCTGGAGCTACGTTTCGTAACTTGTGCCTAATTCCCCTTAATGGGGACTAGAGGCCGTTTGAATATCATGTTTTACATTTCCATTGCAGTAAAAGCGTGACTGAGATAATATCCTGGAAGCGACTTGGAAATTCATTCGGATTTCGAATAATGTTCAATGATAATGACATCATCATATCTTGCCTACATCATTGAAAACTGTCCTGTCGACCGCTTCTCTTAAAGTCACATTTAAACAACTGGAATAAAATCTGCTGAGGGAAAACTCGAAACGTTTACCATACTTTCATTCGACGAAAAATTCATACATACTACATACTAAATATATATGCTTTCTGGTGCTCGTAAATCTCAATATAGTGGCTACAGTTCAACAATTTGTGTTATCGAATTCGCGATTCCCACAGAGTAATCAGAATGACTTGTAACTGAATCAAATACAATCCAATTTAGTGCAACTGGAGCCTAGTCTAATGGACAGTTTGCTGTAATTTATGTCATGGAATAAATGTAATTATGTTCATGGTTCATATACTCCCAGATAAAGTTGAAATTAAGGCCGAGCTTTAATTAGAATATATGTCAAATTGCAATTATTACTGACGATAACCTTTAACAGTGGCATTATTGGTGCTGTACTAATCGATATTGTGGCGTCGGGCGTGGACTGTTGCATTGCTTAATATCACGTACAAAGTTTAATATGAATAAGGCTGACATGGTAGCTACCGTCTCCTCCAACTCACAATAATATAGTATCTGCATCCCTCTACAATTAAGATACAATAAATTCTATCGAGGTTCCCCACAACTCGGGAAAGAAAATGTTATGTTTCTTGTATTTGGAGAGGGGGTACACTGCGAAACAAAAATTGTGTTAACGCCATTTGAGCACCAGAATTGTGTTGAAAGTAACACAAATTGTGTTCAAATATACGATTTTCTTTTGCCATGTTAATTTCAACACGAAGTGGCGTTGATTCCAAATACAAAATGTTTGTGTTGAAGCCATATTAGAACCAAATTGTGTTAAAAACAAAACTAGCTGGAAAAAAGCGTCAAGTGATCTTTAAAAAACGTTGTCAGCCTCCCCTCCCAGA
The DNA here is from genome assembly GCA_036873755.1 of Hanleya hanleyi. Lineage (NCBI taxonomy): Eukaryota > Metazoa > Mollusca > Polyplacophora > Lepidopleurida > Hanleyidae > Hanleya > Hanleya hanleyi. Next base: position 267,856 of record JAVTVY010000123.1, read on the forward strand.
GTCTTCATTTAAGAGATCCAGCAACGATGCCTTCAAAAAAGTCAAGACCCCCAACCATTCTGTTTGTAACATACAACTATACTCTAATACAACTTGGGATATTTTGCAAACTTTTAACACCGACCACTTGTTTCTTGGAGTGGTCGGCATGGTCTGTGCAAATCATTGCATGAAGTGATTGTTGTTGCATTTGGGTCAACCATAACGTTACACATACGATGGGTATGGTTTTCCGTGTATTTGACTGTTTTGGGGCCGTGGTGATAGTTCAAAGCAAAGGAGAGACTTTGAACTAAAGAGTCGAAAATGACCAAAGCGTCCCACCACACACAACATAATTCCATTTTCCTGTTCCGACCGAACCCTCCTCCCATCTTCACCCACGTATGCACAATGGTTACTGCCATTCACATCACATCGCCCAAAGGCGTGTGATTAGTCAAGGTGACGAGAACGCGTTTCTCAATTAGATTGATCCACGCAAAACCACAACACAATATATAATAAAAGCTGGCGTTTCAGCGTCTGAAAATCCTCGATGATGGTATGTACAGAGACAAGCAATCTGAAAATTCTTTGTAAGTCAAGGAAGGCAGGTCAGCGAAAATGTGGTCATGATCGTCATTTGTATTGCCACGGAGTGAGGAAAACTGATTTGTTTATGCAAACCATTTAACAATCTTCACCTATCCTGTGTTGCGACTATTACAAAAACAGGGGTCATATTATCAGGTGTAACATGCACATTTTTGGGGTATTCAAACCATGACCTGGCCACATAACGTATACCTGTACGCATTATATACAAGTCAATATGGCAACCTATTATGTCGCTCCCTTGAACAGTAAGGGATAATCTTTCTCTACAATTGAATTGAGGTCGCTTTTTACTGAATAACTTTGGTCGAACCCCCATTTGTTGTTCAGCATTGCTGCCTTGATCGAACATTTGTATCACCAAAGTTGTAGTCTATCCATACCATATGATCGGATCGGTGGTAGTCATCAAATTTCGATGGAGCAAAAAAGATACTCCATCTTAAAAAATGGTACATGTGTAATAGAACATACAGAAGAAACATTTCAGAAGCGAAGTTTTGCGTGAAGTTGCTATTTATTAACAAAATAAAAACTGCAAGAAACAAGCTGCTGAGTAGAAGACTGAATTGAAATATAAATGCTTTACTGACAGTAACTAATAGACGTTCTTTAATACAAGTGAATATACTAGAATCAAAATTCGTCAACATATCGTAACTTGATTGCGTTAAACAATTACTAATTCAGAAACGCAATTTCAAAATTGACACATGTGTGACCAGCTAACCCTGACCACGAAAATCATAAATTCATGCGAATGTTAATAAATGTTACATAATCAATTCTGATTTTCAACTTCTAGTCAGGCCGGATAAAAGCGCCATATTTTGCATGATGCTTCCTTAAGGGCTACTGATCAGTTTTAGCCTATGAGCCCTCTTGACTCTCCTTAGCTCAACCAGAAGTAGATATTTCTCTGACGAAATATAAAAAAGGCAGACACGAGCCAGCTCTTGTATACACAAGAATTTGGTCTACTGAGACAGAAATACAGATCGCATCAGGCTATTTATACAGATGGTTCTAAAGATGGTGAGAGAGTAGCATGTGCTACTTACTATCTTTAGTTCTAAAACTAAAACCTGTCGACTACCAGGTAAAAGTATGATATTCACTGCGGAAGTAAAAGCCATATTGTTGGCTTTAGAGGGGATTGGGTCCACTAAAAGGAAAAATATGTCACATTCTCAGATTCACTGTCATACCTTCAAGCGATTAAAAGTGTAACTTAGACTCATCCCACTATCTTGAATATTCTACAACTACATAACTATAGATCTGATCAACAGATTGATATTGTCTTTTGTTGGTTGCATAGTCACGTTGGCATCAAAGGTAATACTGAGGCTGATAGGATAGCTAATGCAGCCCTAATGCAGCCCTGTTGAAATCCCATATAGCGATTTCAGACCCTCTATCTGTACTTATGTGAGACGGCTGTTTCAATCTTTATGGGATGCTGTGAATAATAACAAACTTGAGACAGCTGTTTCAATCTTTATGAGATACTGTGAATAATAACAAACTTCATGAGTTCAAAACAAAACCTGTAGGCTATATTCATCTGAACAGCCAGAAACGTCAGGTCAGGTGAAAGTCAGGCGATACACGATTAACTCACCAACATTTACTAAAAAAAAAAGAGCCAGTCCCAAGGTGTATTCCATGCCATGAAGATCTCACGGTGAAACATATTCTTATCGAATGCATATATTTTAAGATTGTAAGAGATACTTTTTATCGAGCAACTACTTTGTAAGATCTTTGTAATCGGGTGAGGGAGGATTACATCTTGAGTTATTTGAGTGAAATCGGTTTGTTGCATAAGTTTTAATGTGTGTATTTGTTAATGCGTTGGATTACTAAGTTATTGGCTTGAGTACTTAGAAGTTTGTTTGATCGTCGCTATATAGCTGAAATATTGCTGAACGCGACATTAAACCTTAATTCTCTCTCTCTGTCTCTCTCTCCTTTAGAATTCACGTGAAACACAAAAATCCAAGATGGCCGCTACAGATGATAAAATATCAATTTTCTCGCGTTCTGTGTGTCTTAGGAAGGCCAAATTGCTATCAAATTATGGCTTATTGAGGTACTTGAGTCCGATTCGTTACAAATATACACATTACCTTTATTCGCTGTTGTGTTCGCTCCCTATCTATGTTCGTTATTCCTCTGGCTGGAGGTCTGAAAGTTTCTATACTATATACTTGGGCCAACGCCTACGATAAAATGCTTTCAAAAAATCAAGATGACCATCATGATGACGTCACGGTGACGTCATCTGGTCGAAAAACCTTTTTCCGCCCATGTTTTTTCACTGATTTTTCTCTTAAAATTCCAGTACGATGGAAAATGCTTATTTAGGCTAAATAAATTATTGTTATGCTCTTGTAGGCAAGAACTATAACCAAAAAAATGGACGGAAAACAATGACAAACGCTAGTTTCTGAGAGCACCACATTGCAACCATTTTGAATTCAGTCATGATCTTTACATTAGATGTAGACGACTGACCAAGGACGCCAAATGTCACTTTTGATGGCATTGTTTGTTAAAATGGGCAATTAGAAGTGTGCCGGCAAGAAACCACACAACACCTGTATATTAATATATGCAAGAAATGTATTAAGATCCATAAATTTTGGTATGGATAAAAATGCTGCGCATAGACAGATGATAAAATTTGCAATATACAAGTTGAATGAGATGTTGAACATGGTGAAATTTGGGGTAAAATGGGAGGCCAGATCAGCACCACTGCTACATGCGTCTGAGAAAGAAATGTCAAAATCTTTAATTTAGTACACTGTAGGTAACCTAAACCAGAAAATGAAAAACTAGAAAACTGAAGAATACAGGTATATTAAGTACCTGTACCAGAACGCATGAGCAATAGTGGTGACCTGGCCGCCAATTTAAACCCGTCCCGACAGAACTACTAATGACTTATTATGGGGCGGGTGGGCGGGAAACTTTAAAATCACTACATGTACTCAAACATCTTCTCCGACTGGTCGGTACAAACTGGACAGTGAAGTCGAGCCGACATGCATTAAATAAATTAGCCACACGGCGCACCATGGGAAAAGCACGGGGAGTAGGAACACCCCAGTGCCGGTGATTTAATTATGAACAGGAATAACAACCAAAAAGGTGACTACATGCTAGATGTCCGGAGGCACCGACCAGTGAGGCAATTCAGGCTAAAAGGACACATTCATGTACATGTAGGCTAAATATATAGAATACCACCAGTAGCCTACATGGTAAAACTGAAATAAGGTTACATGTAGTTCTTGCCTAGTTCCAATTACCCATTTTGACGGGCCAAAATGTCATACCCATGCTGAATTTGTGGTTTGTGTGGCAGGGTTCAAGGCGGAAGGGGATGCTATATGTAATATTATATTGGGCTAATTTTTAGCCCATTTCCATAATTCTAGTGATTAACCATCATACGTTAATTCAAAATGGTGACCATGTGGGGTTACCCGTATATCACGCTTTTACAGGTTGTTCATATAATATGCATTATTCTCAGATCATTGTGCAAATTTGTTAACATCAGTGGATTTCATATCAAAGTCTAACCCCTTACACCTATTTTGAATCTGTTTGCAAAATTGTCAGCTCAAAATCTGATGGTTTAAAACTTTGCATGGTGCTCGTATAGCTCAAGCCATTATTCTTAGCTGGTTTTCCAAATTATCAAAACCGAGAGATCTCTGAGCATAGTGGAATATCTTGCACCCGTTTCAAATCTATTTACATATCCCTAAGATTAGGAATTGATGGTCAAGTTCAAAATGGTGGCCATATAGGGTCATCTGAAAATCACACATTTTCATGTTGCGCGAAAAGTTCAATGCAATATTCTTAGCTCATTTTTCAAATGTATCAAAACCGAGAGATCTCTGAACATAGCCTGACATCTTAAATCTATTTACATGCCTAAGATCAAGATTTGATGGTGACATTCAAAATGCCGGCCATATGGGGTCATTTGAAAATTGTACTTTCTCATGTTGCTCTTATAGTTCAAGGCATTATTCTTAGCTCATTTTGCAAATTCACCAAAACCGATGGATCTCTAGTCATAGCCCAACATCTTACGCCCAATTTGAATATATTTATATGTCCCGAAGATTAAATTATGATGACCAAATTCAAAATGGCAGCCGTGTGGGGTCATCTGAAAATTCTGCTTTTTCATGTTGCTCGTATTGATCAAGCTATTATTCTGGATTTCACATCATAGCCAAATGCCTTGTGCCCATTTTGAATCTAATTGCTTGTCTTCAGATTAAAAATGATGGTTAAATTCAAAATGGCGACTACACAGAGTCATCCGGAAATTCGTGATTTTTTTTCGTGTTACTCGTATAATACATGGCATTATTTTCAGGCAAGGTGTAAACTTGTTTAAATTGAGCAGAATAACACCATTATTTTTCACATTTTATCCTCTTGGCATACTTGGAATACAATTGCGGACTTCAAAATGATGACCCTGTGGGTTCATCTGGAACTGATGCTTTCATTTTGCTTGTATAATTCAAGGTATTTTGTTTACATGGAGCTGGAAGTAACAATTTCTCAAAGCCAAGCCCATTCACAAAACAGATCGATCTGTCTATTTATTGGCCTACATGTAGTTTGGCTCTATTCCTACAATCAGCTAGAAATATAATTCAGGAACCCAAGATGGCAGACATATAGGGTCATTCGAAACTCTTGCTCAGTTTAAATCTTATTCGTCAAATTCAAAGCGATTATTTTAGCTCGAATCAGACAGTTGCTACAACTGAGCTTTTTCACACTATAGCTGGTCTTTTTAGGTCAATTGACGGTTAAAACGTCCATTCAAATGATCCTTTTCTACTGTTCTCTGTCTGCGCCAATGGACGACATTTCCACTACACACCAGTCGGACTATCCCCAACGTGTGCTTCAACATGACACCTCACACGACCTATTAGGACCACGAATGGTCCACCTACATGTAGACCCCAAAACCTCCATCCCACATCTGCCTACCTCGCATGCGCAGTCAGAAATTTTCAGTGAAAATCAACCCACACTCCATACCGTAAAGAAAAATCTCCATGGGAGGAAGGCTGGACACAGTATATGTGGGGAACCCGCACTCTAGTACTTGAGATGTATGAGGGTATTTTCAACCTTTCCGTTTATGTACCGTTGCGTGTATGGGAATTTCCCTTCTCTCGCTGCATTTATGGCAAGTACATTGACGAGCAAGATAAGATTGCACTCTACGGTCGGTAGCCCTCCGGACATTTCCCGAGACGACAGAACATTCTCAAAGATTCTCAGTGATTCAGGCGAAGCGACTGCTCCATTACCATTGACGTGACTGGGAAGCCAATCCACATTGACTGGGGAATTATAAATCAGTGCCGGAAGTAACCGCATCACCACCGAAAGTGATCTTTGATCCGAACGTGACCTCGCAACGGAAGTGACGTTTGACCCGGAAGTGAACTTTTATCCGCAGATGACGTCACCTCCTAGGCTAAAATTGAATAAAGAGCATAAACGGAGCTACTTGCCAAATTTGGTGCTTTTATCCGATCTGTAAGGGTAATTTCGCTAAGCCAGATAACGGGATGGGATTGGTGGGTTTCTGAAACGCAAAGAAATCACATCTGTGTACAGTCTCTGAACGTCTACATAAAATCTCATCTGATGAAACTCATAGATTCTACAAAACAGGAAGGTAGTAAAGTTACCAACTGTGAGAAAATTCAAACATGTCTGAAGAAACAACACAGCCTTTCCATGTCTCAGAATTGGTGCACTCTAAAACTCTCTAAATATTGATCGCGCAATGACCAACGCGAAATAAGTCGGGCAAGCGGTTATCTACCCCGGCTATGTGCAGCGCGCGTATCACAAACTAGCATTATGCAGCTATCCAGCAGATCTCTCCGAGACATGCATGCATGCATGTAACAGGTAGCTACAGATAGCCCGAGAGTTAAGAACGGTGACGGAGGCCATATTGTCGCAAAACACCCGCACTTTTCGTCCAACTAATTTATTTCCCCATAAATTCAAACTCATTACAGGCAAGGAGTTCGAGTTCCGAAATAGACAGGTCTTTCTCCCTGACAACCGATGGGAATACACTGTGAAAGAATAATTTTTCACATACAATCCCACAACCGCCTAAGCATGCATCAGAAGCAATCAGCACGTCCGGTTCACATCATTCTTCCATGTACATCATAGAAATCCCGTTGTAAATAGGCAAGTACTTTGACCACCATGCTTTGACCCCAGCAGGATTGGAATGCATTTTTCGTGGTTTGCAGTGACGTATCCGTCGCACCCAGTTTAACAGTCTGGTCACAAATACGTGCCCTGGTCGAACACATGATGACAGGAAATGTAATATAGTCAGGCAGATATGTGAAATGATTGTGCACTTTTTGATAAAAGCATGAAATTTGGCAGGATGATAGATAAACGCATACGATTCGTTTTTGGAGGGAGAGTCCGGCTTGTAAATCCGTATTTTGCAAAATGGCCGCCATCAAATACCACAAAGTCGCATTTCTGCACTTCTGAGACACATAGGAGGCCAATTTAAACGGTAATACCCACATTTGCGTACTCAAGGAAGCAGATCAACACAGTTTTGTTGCATCAGAACTGATGGAATTCGAGATGGCGGCCGTTTTCTTTTCAAAATGGCTGCCGAGAATCGCTTATTTTCATTGTTATGTGACTTACGTGAACAGATGCACAAACTTCTACTTCTGAGTGGCCTAAAAAAAATTCATGTCTTTGGACACTGCATGGTTACTTATGGACAAGTGACACGTGTGGTTAAGTTTCCACATGAACAGCTGCAATAAAAGCGCGGTTGAGATACTACGGCTACATCCTAGAATCCTCCGTATTCTAAAGTCTGAAAGTGAGGTACCAAGAGAAGTTATTCTGTAGACCGATATGGTTGCTTTTCAGTCGCCAAACGTCAACCTTACCCACCAATTACATATCTCTCCAACTCATTCACATAGCTGATATCCGGAATAGGTCACATCTTGGGTATTTACCTAATACTCTACATTTGATTGACCTGACATGTGGCATCGTGTATTTCCATCGGTGATGTCTGCAATATATGAAGTTAGTGACGCTGGAGACTAATCTCCGTGACAGAGTGCTGAGCATAATTCGAATAAATTAAGCTTGTTGCATGTATAGTGAGTCTGTGCGGCGGATATGTCAGCATGACTCCCTTCTTTGTGAGAATTACAACACATATAAGGGAAGTGGGAAGAGGTGCCGACATACTGACAGAGTCACATGACTTCACAGTATAGTCTTCTGGTTAACCTATTCTAAAGCACATACCAAGAATCAAACGATTCGTGATATGTGTTGTATCTCAGGTACGCTTTTATTGTACCTGTTCATGTGGCAACTTGGATGACATGACCACACGGCCCCCAGCACCGGCATAAGCGGTATTAGATACAAATCTAAAGAGCTATGATGGAAATGCTCTGACAACTCGTATATTGGTAATTAGTGAGCTGTTTCGCTGTGATAACTCGTACACTGGGGATTGGTGAGCTGTATCGTCGTCAGATGAAAATGACGGCATTTAACACAAAAGACTAGTCTGTAAGGCCCGATGTCGATCCAGCATCAATTTCTCACAATGCCAACATATATCAAAGACCAAAAGGTCTGTACAGGGAGGCGGGCCTCGGGGACGAAACGTCCACCAGCAGAATCTCGCCATATACAGGTAAAAATTACAACGCATATAAGGGAAGTGGGAAGAGGTGCCGACATACTGGCGGAGCCACATGACTTCACAGTATAGTCTTCTGGTTAACCTATTCTAAAGTACATACAAAGAATCTAACGATTCGTGATATGTGTTGTATCTCAGGTACGCTTTTATTGTACCTGTTCATGTGGCAACTTGAATGACATGACCACACGGCCCCTAGCACCGGCATAAGCGGTATTAGATATAAATCTAGAGAGCTATGTTGGAAATGCTCTGACAACTCGTATATTTGTGATTGGTGAGCTGTGTCGCTGTGACAACTCGTACACTGGGGATTGATGGGCTGTATCGTCGTCACATGGAAATGATCTCATTTAACACAAAAGACTGGTCTGTAAGGCCCGATGTCGATCCAGCATCAACTTCCCACAATGCCAACATATATCAAAGACCAAAAGGTCTGTACAGTGGGCTGTTTAATAATTGTTGTCATCCGTATTCTGTTTCAGGTCTGGTCTCGCCTGCCTGTGGTCTTCAGTGTGCTATGCCTGTGTTACAAAGAATAGAGGAATTTGTAGTTTCGTGTTTTATGTTTTCTTGGTGTTATACTTTGGGATATCATTATCCCACAGACAGGCACTATATCTAAGTCACACATGATCAATAGCAATAATTAATTAAGTATATGAATAATTAAATAAGTAAAGTAATAAGTAACTAAATATTATAATTAAAACTGTTTGTGAATGTTTGGTATAACCTCCAGTCTTCTGCCTCTGCTAGAAAACCGGACGGTTAACATTCGTTAATAAGGGCTGGAAAGAAGGGAACATGCGAACTGACCCCTGCGCGCTTGAGGGTATGGACAATGGCAGACGTCACCCGCTGGCATATGTGTGCAGATAACCTGCTACCCATAGCCAACACTCTGTCAAAATATACTTCGCCATTCAACTGAAAACCCACCAAGTGCATATCATCCGGATCTATCGGTATTTGCCTATACGCCCTACGTTAAATAGCAAACACCCTTTTCCTTTCTGTTTCACAATGCTAACCAAGTCGTCTATCTCAGGATATTTCAAATTGCAGGTTGGCTCAAATAAACTCCTTATTAATGCCGTCATTGACAGACTTAGCCTTTGGCATACTAAGATTCAGAATCATCCTCCTTTCACCATTGGGTTTTGGGACAGTATTAAGTGAGGTCAACTTCGTAGGCCCCTAGAACGGATTTTGCTTAAATAGGCCTAAAATGGTCTCGTGCTTTATCTCTTTTTTTTAAATACGCTGTCATGGGTTCCGGGAAGTTTCTTACTCCTTCGTGATTTTTCACGGCCATTGATTATCAATCTGCTCAGGTACTTCACCTTTGAAACCATTGGGGAATCCAAACTCTAAGAAGTCACAGATATCACTGTCTTCGTTACCGATTAAGGTGGACCTCCAAAAAGAAATATTAAGATTTGTTGCGAGAGATAATCGACACCCTTGAAAATTGTGTCTCCCTGAAGCCATGATCCTGCACAGTGATACTACTGAATTTGCTCTGTTCACATTCAATTGAGGAAGGTTCGGTTCCGTCATTGTGACCTTTCCCTTTCCTATTGGAGATGATCTCCGTGTCTATTTCAATGGTAACTGATTCAGGCAAACAATCGTCTGCCATCAATATTTGGACATAACGGTGTAAATAACAGATTAGCATGCATTTGGGTTATGCGCACTAACTCCACATATTTGTTGTGCTTCCTGCTGGCTATCCCGATTATCACAATATTTGATCTTCATGTATTCCGGAATAAACATGGCTGTTTCCGGGTTCGTTTCTTATTTCGTTGATAGTAACCTCGGGATAATATCTCTATTAGGACAGAAGGGATCACTTTCGGAGTGTGGATTGTGTTTCTCCTAAAGCCAGCAGAACGTACAAATATGTATTATATGTCTTGCTTTACCCTTTTGTGAGGTGTGTGAGGCTGTAATATGACATCTGTTACGCTGATATAATGAACAAAACCATACTTCCTTTTTTCTGTGGATTTCCTTCTCCCAGATTTTGGAGAGTGTCGTCTGGTGTTTTCGCTGTCGGAACTAACGTCCGTACTACTAGTCTGACTATCCGAAGTGTCGGAAGTGATATCCGACTCACTAAGTACTCTGAGGTGGGGTTTTTTCGTTTTCTTCCTAACATTTTTATTTAAATCGGGCATAGATCTCAAACTTTACAAACTAATTTCATCATACCTAATTTATACACATCGTCCTGTTCCTTTTTACTCTCTGTTTCAACTTTTTTCTCATCTAATTTAGTCTCTGTACCTTTAACTCGCAACTCCTGGATTTATTTGGCAGCCTCTTCAATCTTGGCCCTCAGCAAGTCTTTTTCTTTAGTTTTCTGAAGTCGGCGCCTGTCTGAAATTCTCGTCACTTCTTCTTGATGGATACTTTCCAATTCCCTCAACTTGCCCTTAATGCTTCGACTTCATGCCGGATATGCCGAATTCCTCCTCAGAAAAGTTCCCGGCTATTTAGTAGCTCGTCTTCGGCCCTTCCCCGAAAGCACCATCTTGGGCTGGTTGTGGAGATATTTCAAGCTTTTCATCGACGGCCGTTGGATGTTTTCCCTCGTCCTTGGTCATCTCGAAAAAGCCGTGTCGAAATTTTCTCCCAGAATAATTTATTATATAAGTTCCGATTAGAACACCCTCGAGTGTTCGCTCAATCAGTCAGTCGCCAAATCGTTCGCCTCGATGGTTCATTTGTTCGATTCTCCCAGGTTTAACAGAGACAAAGCAAACTCCAATACCATATATGACTCTGGTGCAGCAACTTTCTCAATCAGTCAGCGTTTGTGCTCAACTAAGGTCTTTTGAAAACCAAAGAAAGCACATCAGTGTACAGTCTCTGAAGGTCTACATAAAATCTCAACTGATGCCGGTATGGCGTATCGACGGATAATAAATACCCAAAAGGAGCGTGGAGCGGGAAGACAATTACTCACGAAGTGTGAAACGTGTGAACAGAAATGAATCCAAGCCAATCCATGAATAGTGTTACGGGCATGGGTCGAGAAGAGAACTATTCGTGAGCTATGCTTACTTATGAATAGACATGAACCCAAGCTCCGGGAGAACTGCAATTAGATGTTCTTATGAGACAAAAACGAGCCTATTACCGATGTTCAGTTTGACCTTTGTGATCCTCGGAAATAGGTTAATATTTAGCGCATTTCTAATGCCTCAACAAAGACATTGATGGCAGATTCGAAGTCATTCATTTCTGTCCAAATTTTCTTGTTAGATATTGCGTTCACAACAAAATAAATAGAACTGCTGTTCAGATGTCGACCACTTTCAATATATTTTGTTTATTGATTAACTGCCTTTTCTCGAAGAGCGGACAGATTGTTTTGATGCTATATCCCTGGATGATGAGCTAGCACCAGTGTTTGTTTCATGTCATATCGGACAAAACATTGTTTCATTACATAATTTAGGGAAAATTGCCTCTTTAAAATGGAGGTGAAAATTTTCCTTAAATCAAGTCGTAAATAATTAGATAAAAGTAACACAAGCTTATAATGCAATGCGAAATCGACATACATATCTGCACATGGCAGTGTTATAAAATCGGATTGTTGTATATCTACTTCGCATATCAATAGATCACTGAACATATATTGAGTATAGCCTATTAAAGTATGTTTACTTTGGTCATATAGACTATTGAACTATGGTTACTCTGACTATTAGGCTGTGCAACAATATACTAATATAGGCTATTTCACATGGAGATTTTGGAATAATATAATGAAGTCCTCTTCGGAATATATAACTCGGAATATATAACTTGCATACTATTTTAATTGATCCAGAACCCTCTGCCTCCATGCTGATACACATATGGTGAAATTGTCTGATCGATACATGATGTAGATTGAAGGTCGATTTCTTTGTTGACAATTTTGAAATTAACCGCCATCTTCCGCGCTCAAGATCATACCTCATCACTTGAAATGGGCCTCAAATGAGGAGCTATCATCTGAAAAATCTCGAATTCCTCTATTATGCAGTTGTTTGGGCCGGAAAATTTGACCAAGAATCGTATAATGGGGATATTTTAGATGACTCCCGGGACGACATTTTAATTTATCATGTACAAGATATTATGTATATTTCTAGCAATGCTAAAATATATTGATTACTGTTGTTGTAGGATACATGTAGCTCTCTCCATGTTCAGTCTAATAACACTTTTGTGATGTGGGTTCCGGAGAAGCTTTATTCGTTGGCTGACATTTGGATACCGTCCTCCGTTTACTTTTAAGTTACAGAATAAGAGTTGGACACAAATAGCATTCATGTTTACGCTGAACAAGTTATCAAGTCTAAACAATCGGTCTATTTATAGGAATATCCCTGTCACACTCTACTGCGATCAGCCGTCGATCGCTTTGCGCTCCCGGACTTTGAAATTTTTCACCAAAGCGCAGTGACATCGCCGAAAATTGTGAAATCCATGACACCAGGTAGCTTAACAGTAGCTTACAGTACGTTCTTGACTCGCTTATTACGCTCTCACTGCGACTTTATGCGTTCCCAGTTTGATCATCAGTGCGCTCTCAATGCGCTTCCACTGCGCTCTGTGTGCTTTCAGTGCGCTCTCAGTGCGTCCAAGTCGCTGCCGCTTTGCGCTGCCATGGCGACTGTACTCCGTCATTACACCGTTCTCGTCAGAGCGTCGACCCGCTGCGCTTGTTTTGTGCATGCACAAAACAAGCGCCGAGGTTTGGCGCTCAAGGTAGCTCATGGCGACCCTCTTCCATCCTTGACAGTTTCCACTGCGTCACCAAATCGTTCTCAGAGACCTTACTGCGCTTTGCCTCACGCTTTCATACTTTTCAGGTCGCAGTGGAAGCGCCAGTGTGATCGCGGGTAAGCGTGACAGTGCCTGAAGAAAGGGACTATCTCATACCAGCGGATGATCATTCGATAAACAAAAATTGACTGTTTTTTCAGTATGAAACGATTTCCGTTTCACCATACAACCTTTTTAGGAAAGAGAAGTGTTTTTCAACAGGTTAATGAGCAGAAAGCCATGTGACTTCATATTGTTAAGATACGGTGGTAAATTGTTGTAGCTAACCCTATCTCGATCGATTTGGGGTGCACTGCAGCCTGGGGGAGCGGAAAGTATCCACTATATTTTCTCGCTATCCCTAAAGTTAGAGTGCTGAAACTTACCGCACTATATCTTTGGGTTACGCTCCAACAGAAAATGTGAAACAATCCAAGATGGCCGCATTGATGACGTCACAGTGACGTGATTTACAAAAAATTGGGCGATTTCTCGGTCAGATATCTGTGTGTTTTCATCGCACAAAACTGCGTTATAAATTAGTAAATAATAATCTGATGTGAAATAAAATAGCTTTTGCCCACTTTTCCCAGACAAAAAGTAGGAACTTGAAGAGAAATGACCAAAAAAAAATCACTTTTCTGGTACCACACTTTTGAATTTACCCATGATCCTCTGCTTGGGGGTAGGTGTAAAGGTTCAAAATGAACTACAAATTCAAGGAGTCTCCGCTCTAGCTTTCGTCTCCCCTCTCAGATAGGGTTAATAGTTAGATCCTGATGTTCAGTAATATATGCTAATGTTTCTACAATGTATCGATGATAAGAAATATATGGCTATACTCACATCCTCATTTAGAGAACATTTATTCTATCTGACATGTGAATATGGATCCAGGCGATATCTTTGGGTGAAATATAGAATACATACTGATAAATTGCTCATTTTTCAGTTGGAGAGCGCCAAATATGTAAGACGGATTTGTATCACCGAATGTTCACGCGTGTCAATCAGATGCCACCACTACGAATTTACAGTGTATGCAATCACGTCGATGTGTCTATTTCATTCGCATTCAAACTGGGCAAAGTTCTCAAATGTTCCATGGTGGCTACCGAGTTTCCCTTGCAGTACGTCATAAACGATATTCGACAGTATATGATTTTCCAGACGGAAATTACTCCAATTAACCGTGTAATAGTTTGATAGGGAAGCCCTGCCAACGTATGCTGAGGAGAACATGACTCGCAAGCATCTAACACGCAACTGCTGGTAAAATATCGGAGAATATTTCCCATGTATAATTGCTTTTCTAAATCAGGATGAAATAATTGTACTGCAACATGTAGAGAAGACTAGACTTTGGCTGGAGAACGAATGACGCCAGTGCAATATCTTCAAAATATTGTCCTTGAGAAGTGTATAGTCATATATTTCATGTCAAATATAGAGTATTGATGGCGTTTAAAATGCTACATAATATCTCGAAGAACTCTTAGACGGCTATCGAGAATAGAGAATTGAAGATTTACCTATAAAAGTATCTGATTATTTTCCAGATTTCTATTCAGGCTCTGCGTCTCTGCTATCCACGTTGAAACACTAAAACTAATCACATCGTCCCATGAATAGGAGAAAGTGCAACCATCGATAAATCATGGCATGATATCGGAGGACCTTCTGCTCTGTACAAATATAGTGCCGACGTACTGTACCGTGAAGATAAACTTGCTAAATTGCCTAATGTTAAGGGGCTGGCATCCCCATTCAGATTTAATCCAACACAGGGCAAAAGTCTAACTCTCTGAAAAAATCCACTTGTAGGCTTAAATGAATAAAAAAGATAATGCGATTCTTGGATGATTTACACCCGTTACAATTTCTGCGTTCTTTTGAATAATGAGCTAACACATTCGCTGAATTTTCAATGCAAATTGTCAACGACCAACAGATAATACTTTTCATGGTAAATTAACGCGGACTAAGCCTTTATGGTGTCCCGTGCAATGTCTAGCACATTTATTGCATCGTGTTATAATTATGAAATACTGGGCGTACATAACTGTAAGCGAGCAGAAAGTCGTTCGTCATCATTATATATACTGGAATGTTCATTATATGTTGTGTCATCACAATCATCCATTCTTCTCACGTCTCAGGTTTGAGCACATTAAACTAATCACCTCACCACATCGCTATCTTATTTCATGCTAACTAAATTTTAACCGTACAAGCGTCTAGTCCATCATTCAATATTTAGCCGTCGTCTATTAAAGAATTTTCGCGTCTGATTATCCAAAGATCTAATTCATACGACAGCATTAACACCAAATACAAAGGAAGCAATCAAGTGTACATATAAACATGGGCTAGTTTCCTGCAAGAGAGTGGTGCTCAACGTATTCCAATGATGCCGACAAGACATCCTGATGTTCCAAAAATATCAAATCCGTATCGCTGATCAGAATTCTCAGAAAATATGATTATCGCGAACATAAAGTCGTTATCTAGAGAATTACATATCTAAGTAACGCTTTGATTGTGTCTTTTCATATGGACATCATTCGGATGCTGAATTACAAGAGTTTAATACGGTTTCTAGCCCCGAGATAAGCGTTACAAGACGTAATAACGTCATAGATCTTGCACGATACGCTCGTATTTTGCTATCAGAATGCGATATGTATCGCCAAATTTGATAAACATTGAACGGAGTAGCTTGATGGTAGATCTTTGTTCCAACTTGTTCTAGATTTGATACATGTGACAGAGTAGGAGTGAATGAGTGCGAGTGAGTAGGATTTAACATAGTTCTCAACATTTTTTCAGTCACATCACGACGGTGCCTACATGTGCCAGAACACGAGAGTGTCCACAGTTCCTATTATCCTGGACACTGATCAACCCAACCAGTACAGCACGCGGTCACCCATCAAGTATTGACCGAGCTCAACGCTGCTTAACTTCGGTGATCTGACGAGAACCGGTGTGCCCAACGTGATTAAACGTCGTTTCAATTATTTCCCGTTGTCGGGATTCTATTTTGGACCGCGACATGGATATACGACAAGCGGCTTCAAAATATGGTACCCGCACAAAACTCTGACAACCTGAACATCTCAGAATCAGACAAATTAACAGCAACATTAACGGACATATATAAACTGGGACCCGATAAACCTAGATAACCGATCAATTTCATATCCATCTCGAAAACCGGGACGTTTCGATCGCGATAGAACGTCACGGAAACCAGGAGGCGTTGCCACGTATTCCGGTGACCCCCTCCCCCCCCAACCCCCACCCCCCGCCTTCAGCTTTCACGATTCGCTCTTGCAAAAAAAATGTAGCGTTTATTAGAATTTGAAAGTCACATCAATATTATAACCTTCATGCGAGATTATTCATTGGATATAAAACATCAATATATATATATCGAAACAAGATGCAACTGTGTACTGCAACATCTAAATTCAGAAAAACCTATAATTTCCTTTCAAATTATTTGATGAGATACATTCCTAAAATCGTTAATGTGCTACTTCCGGCTTCCGGCTTATCTGCAATATGGGTCATCCTGGTGTGTGGAGTTTCGCATTTGTTGACCAGCTACTTTGGAAGATCTTTTTAGTCGGGTGAAAGAAGACTGTATCTTAGGTTATTTGAGAGAAATCGGTTTGTTCCATAGGTTTTAATGTATGTGCATGTCTATTGGAGAGAGAGAGATAGGGAGAGAGAGAAATACGGTTCAACGTCGCGTTCAGCAATATTTCAGTTATATAGCGGCGATCAAACAAAATTAAGTACCGGTATTCAAGTTAATAACTTAGTAATCCAACACATTAAAACATACACACATTAAAACTTATGCAACAAACGGATTTCTCTCAAATAACCCACGATACAGTCTTCTTTCACTCGACTAAAAAGATCTTTTAAAGTATAGTTGCTCGATAAAAAGAATCTCTTGCAATCTTAAAAGCTATACAGTCAATAAGAATATGTTTCACTGTGAGATCTTCGTGGCATGAAACACACCTTGGGACTGGCTCTTTTTTTAGTAAATGTTCGTGAGTTAGTCGTGTATGGCCGATTCTACATCGCCTGATCATGACTTGATATAAGCGTTTCTGTGTTCAGATGAGTATAGCCTACAGTTTTTTTAACTCCTGAAGTTTATTATTCACAGCATCCCATAAAGATTGAAACAGCTTTCTCCCATAAGTACAGATAGAAGGTCTGGAATCGCTATATCGGATTCGAACAGGATCAAAATCATTATCTTCGGCTGCTTTAGCCATTCTCTCAGCCTCAGTATTACCTTTGATACCAACGTGACTAGGCAACCAACAAAATACATTATCAATCTGTTGATCAAATCTGTGTTGTGTTGATTACTTCTGGATTATTGCTGGGTTATTGACTTGTTTTTATTAGAATACTTAGGATTTTGTTTGATAGTCGCTATATAGCTGAAATATTGCTGAACGCAACATTAAACCTGAATTCTCTCTCTCTCTCTCTCCACAAGAAAAACGGAGATTTGAATGTGGTTATGAAGTATTA
This sequence comes from Hanleya hanleyi, assembly GCA_036873755.1. NCBI lineage: Eukaryota > Metazoa > Mollusca > Polyplacophora > Lepidopleurida > Hanleyidae > Hanleya > Hanleya hanleyi. The sequence goes on from JAVTVY010000123.1 coordinate 285,656, forward strand.
AATTATAAAAGGAGGTTCCGGACAAATCCAATTTTAGTCTTGTGCGCATGTTTCTGCGTATGTATAAATATAGCTATGTTTAAAGGAATTGAATTAAAAAAAATTTTAAGTGAACAGTTTTAAAACGATTTTTGAAATGGATAATGTGTTTTCCAAATTTTGAGGCATTATGACCTCAACGAAGGAACGCTGGCAAACTGACCTGAACGCTGAGCGATATCAGGGTTATATGGCCTCATGATCAAGATTCTCCATGTTGACATTCTACTGTCTTAAAGATAAGCCTGGTGACTCCCCCCCCCCCCGGCATCGTCCATTTGTTTTTCAGAATTCCCGATTCAGCATTTTTCCAGAAAACTGTTGAAGCATTTCGGAGAAAATAATATTTTAACTTCTTAATGGATATGAGCTTTTACTATGAAAATACAGGCATTTAGCATGGAATTCCTATCTAATCCCATATATTAGAATATGAAACTGTTTGATTGTAAGAACTACACATAGACTTGTTTACAGATGTCCCAGATCCTATTCAATTATTCTCAGATCTGATGATTGAAATTGCTGATGAAATAATACACAAATCATCCGGTGTTACAAATATTAAAAAGCCATGTTTCAATGACGAATGTAAAAGAGCTAGAAAACATAGGAATTTGAAAGATGTAAGAATAACCAGCGCTAAATCCCGTAGACCCACCCATACAGAACAAACACCATTTCTAAGAAAGTATATTTCTAAGATCAATACATATACACCGATAGAGAATTAGAGGTAAAAGCTCCAAGTCCAGTGTTCATCATCTTAAGGATGGAACCCGCCGGCAAGTAACTGGCAAACTTCCACATATGTGCCAGCCGGGTTAAAACAGTGCCGGTTCAGCGGTGTGAGGCAAGCGGTTACCAGCTAAGCGCCTTAGACCTCTTCTAATAATGAAGTTTATAACATGTTTTCAATTGACGAGCTTCTCACTTCTCTTGAGAAACTAACGATTCCACTGTCGGCCCTGATAATATTCCTTATCAGCTTTTAAAACATTTGCCAGAATCTTCTCTTGAAACCTTAATATTGTCTATATTTAACAGAGTTTGGTTGATTTTCCACCGTCATGGCATAATGCCATTGTTATATCCGTTCCAATACCGGACGAGATCATACCGACCCAGTTGACTATCGTTCGATTGCATTGACTTGTGTTTGTGAAACAATGGAACGTATGATTAATGATCGCCCTTTTTGGTACATAGAAACCAAAAAGAATCTCACAGATATCCAAACTTGTTTCCGAAAAAAAATACAAGTATTATTGATCATATAGATTGATTAGAGTCTTATGTCAAGAATGCTTTCGCCAAGAATGAGCATGTAGTTTCTATCTTTTTTTTATTTAGAAAAAGCTTATGATACTACCCGAAAATATGAAATTTTGAAAGACATTCTTACTATGGGATTAAGACATCGTTTATCCATTTTTATATCCAAATTTTTAAACAATAGGCAGTTCCAAGTTCGCGTATGTACAACTATGTCTGATCAGTTCGATCAAGAACACGGTATTCCACAGAGCACCATTTTGTCTACCACTGTTTAATATCAAGATCAACAGCTTAACCGAAGCTTTGAACAAATATATCCATTGACGGTTTACTCTCTGTATATGATTTCAACATATCGTGTAGTGGCAAATGTATGCATAACATTGAGACAACGTTGCAACTTTGTCTAAATAAGATCCAGACCTGGTGTTTAGATAATGGCTGAGACATTGTATGCACTTTTGCAGAAAGTACAAACCTCATAAAAATCGAGAACTTTTCTTCGATGGAACTGAGAATAAGGTAGTAAAAGAAGTTAAATTCCTGACGATCTTGTTTGATCAGTGACTAACGTTTTTATCCCATATAAAATATCTTAAAGCTAAATGCACCAAATCTCTTGATCTGTTGAAGGTGGTTGCCAGCTATAAGTGGGGAGGAGATGAGAAAACACTTCTTCGTCAATATCGATCACTTGTTCGTTCTAAACTTGACTATTGCTATGTTGTTTACAACGGTGCTTGGAAGTCCAACTTGACCCTGTTAGATCCAATCCTACACCAGGGATTATGGTCCCCCTACCAAACTTTCTGCGCTATATCCGGAACGACAAAAAAATGGAGAGCTGAATCTCCGTGACTTTATAGCTTATCATATTGGGGTCATTTTTAGCCTATTTGCATGACCCCCCCCCCCCCCCACCCCCACCCCCACCCCCGTGCAGCGGATCATGTGTGAATTCAAGATGACCACGTGGGGTACTAGAAAAAGTGATTTTTTCCGTCATATTTCTTCAAAATTTCTGCTTTTCCGCGATGAAAAATGGATGACGTCATCGAAGCGGCCATCCTGGATTTTTTTATGGTGTGGCAAGTTTCTGCCCTCTAGCTCAAGGGGTAAGCAAAATAATTAAGAGAGGTGGGGGGGGGGGGTGCATTTGCCAGGATACGTCCCAAAAAGCCCAGGCCAGATAGGGTTAAGGATTTGTCTCGAAACGTTCAGAATATCACCGAAAGGAAATATATATGTTGAGGCAGATGAACTTCCTTTGAAACTCTGAAGTAAAGGTGTCACTGCAGCGTGTAACGAAATTGCGATCAAATTGTTTGAATCCCGCATATAACTGCTTTTTAGGCATCAGCACGTTGATTTATATTAAAAAAAAACCGACTCTTATTCCACATCTTGCAATTCGTATTGAGCCACACATTGTTGCAGCTCGTATTGGTCTTGATGGGATCTTACCTAACAAACTTCGCCATTTTCGCATTGGCAGTTAGCCAAATCACAAGTGGATATCACACTTACGAAAGTCGCATCAATCTATCTATAATGAAGGTTTTAAAGATGGTGACAGAGTGGGTTCTAAAACCAATTATCAGGCAAAAAGTATATTTTTGCTGCAGAAGCCAAAGCTCTTTTGAAGGCCTTAGAAGATAATGGGCCAAGCACAATTATAAAGTATGTCATCCACCCATCCACAAAAAATTGAGATCTGACACTCCTTCACTTTATAGTTTATCTTATTGAGGTCATTTTGAGCCTATTTGCATAACCCCCGGGTAAATTCAAGATGGCGGCTACGTGGTGTACCAGAAAAATGATGTTTTTTTTCTGCTTTTTCTGCTTTTCAGCGACGAAAAGTGGGAAAAGACTATTATTTCGCAGCATATTAATATTTATTAATTTATCACGCAGGTTTTGTGGAGAAATTTCACAAATGAAAAATTCGAAAAATCTGACCGAAAAATCGACCAAACAAAATGCGGTTTTGGAAAATGACGTCATCAAAGTGGCCATGTTGGATTTTTTTTTCATTTTCTAGTACAACTTGGACAAAGGGTAGAGTGTGTTATGTTTCAGCCCCATAGATCAAGGGGTAAGAAATATAATTAGTGTGTGGTGGAGAAATGGCCCCACCCCAGGCCTGGACAGTTTCCAAATAACCCAGGCCAGATAGGATCAGGATTGTAAGAAATTCTTTTTATCGAGCACCTACTCTAAAAGACGTTTTTAGTCGGGTGAAAGAAAATTTGATTTTAGGTTTTTTGACAGAAATCGATTCGTTACATAAATCTTAACCCTATCTGGCCTGGGCGATTTGGGGTGTATCGCAGCCTGAGGGGGGGGGGGGGCGGAAAGTGCCCCCCTATATATTTTCTCTACCACTAAGGCTAGAGCGGTGAAATTTACCACACAGTATCCTTGGTTCAAGCTCTACGGGGAAATGTAAAACAATCCAAGATGGACGCCATGATGACGTCACAGTGACGTCATCTTCTCGGAAGCCATTTTTCGGCTTTTTGGGGGTCGATTTTTCGAAATTTTCATTTTTCCGATCTTTTTCTCGAAAAAAATCAAATAAAATATAGAATAATTAGTTTTGCATGAATAAAATACTTTCAAGGCCTTTGAGGCAAGGAAAATGTGAAGAAATGGAGCGAAAAGATTGAAAAACACGACTTTCACGGATACCACATGGTCGTCATTTTGAATTTACCCATGATCCTCTGCCCGGGGGTATATGAAAATAGGCTTAAAATGACCCCAATAAGATCAGCTTAAAAGTCACTAAGTTTCAGTCTCCTCGGTTTTGTCGTTTCGGAGCAGCAGAGAAAAGTTCACTAGGGGAGAGGCACTTTCCGCCCTCCTCCCCCCCCCCAGGTAGGGTTAATGTATATAGGTTTTAATGTGTGGTGTGTGTTGATAACTTTTAGCTTGTCTGGATCACTTTTAGATTGTCACTTTTGGACCTGTTTTGCTGACAGATTTAGATAAAAAAATTGTTCGATCGTCGCTATATACATGTACCTGAACTATTGCTGAACGCGACGGTAAGCCATAATTCTCTCTCTCTCTCTCTCTCTCTTTTACGGAATTTGTCTATTTGTGACTGGCACGTTGTTAATAGTAAAGTTCATTTATCGAGAGTAAAAAATGCACAGGTATGACCTGGTGAACATGTTCATTCAACTCTGTCTTGCGGATGTACATCCAGTGAACAAGTGTTGCAGATTAAAAACTGCAGTAACATTAACTAAAATGTACAAGCAGTAAAATTAATTTCGAATCCAAATTAAATAGATTTGAACCAAGCTAATCACAGGCGTTGATGTTATTGCAATATTATGACGCAATCGTTCTTGGTAAATAAGTTCTATTATAATTGAAACTTGGGGTGTGCCCTGGAGGAGTTTTGGTTTAAACAGTATTTTATTTCCATGAAAAGATATAAATGGAAATGGGGATTGGAGGAGTTTTATCTGGTTGGGTGGGAGGGGGGGGGGGGAGTCTAATAACCCCTAAATTGTCTTTTCTTATGTTTTAAGTATATACCCGATATACCGTTTAAAGTAAGTGGAGAAATCAATGTGGTGTACATATAAGCTGGAGATGTATGTGGTATGCCCACAATGACCCTGAACAGGCCATCAGATGCCACATTCAGTAGCTGGCCATCGTCCATGTCGCATTTTTCAATCATATAGGTATATCTTTGATAGAAAATACAATAGAGAATGTAGATGATTGCCGGGCTGTATTCGTCCGAAAGGACTTCGCCAGTAGCTGCTGACGTAACCCTTTCAGATGAACATCCTCTTTCTCCTGTCTTTCGTATTTGTTAGTACTTCAAATTCCTTAATGATTTGGTATGCGTCTATGCAGTTGAGCACAATCATACGTCACAAGTTTAGCACTGAAGAGAGGGGCGATTAGTGGCGAGTAAAAATGGGCTTTCCGTAAATTTCCTACAGTATTCTTTGTTATAAGATATTCACGTCGAATCAAAGAGAAATGATTCTGTTAATGGAGTAGAAACCGATGGTGTAGCGAGAAATTTCACTGCTATTTATTAAAAATAGTAGCCCCATTGAATCTAAGAGCACCTCTAGTGGGTGCAAGTCAATCTCTTGGTACATAAAAACTATTCTGCCGACTGTTCAGTCTAGTCCTACGGCACGATATGGTGAATACCTGTTGAAATATGCTTTCTAATATACTACGGTGCTTGAATGTGTAATACTTTAACCATACCAGGCTTTCCCTACCGAACTTTCTACCCTATATCTCCGGGGAACGAGATAAACTTGAGATCGGATACTCCTTCACTTCATAGCTTATTATATTGAGAAGGTGAACAACATTGCATTGATACAAATAGTAAGCGTCAGATCCGACATTCAATATTCTACGAATGTTCGCATCAATAATCGAAATATTCATTTCGCGCGACAGCACCTTTTCCAAACGTGTATGAAATAAAAATAATAAACACAAGATGAGTTCATACAAGAGAGAAGCAGTCGCCAGTTTCAAAAGTTGCGGTCAACAGGGCAATGTCAAACAGGGCAATGTCAAACTCCGCGGATATAGGCACAAACTCTAGTTCAGGCTTGATTTTTTCACGCAATATGGTTTTCCAGTCTTGAACTTTCATAGTTTGTCCATTGCCAGCTGGGATGAAATTGCTCGCGATATTAGTAAAGAAATTGTAAACAGTTTGCAATATCGTGCAGACCAATTAGGATGTCATTGTCGTCATTGATACTTGATGAGGGAAACTGTATTGAAAACGTTTGTGGGTGTTGTATTACAAACGGATGTAGTGAAAGTTCACATGTCATTCTCTCTGAGGCGTTGCCATCGGTCATGCTGTTATGGGTAATAAGAGGCAATAACTATCTAAGCCTTCCAGTCTAAGTAACGTGACTACGACATCTTTTTTCATTCCATATATATCCTTTGATTACGAAAATGGCTTCCTCTTCTTAAAGCAGTTTTCACTGTGGCTTTTAACCCACGTGAGCAGATGTTGGAAGCCGTTGCAATTGTTTACAATGGCTAGTGTCTATTTTTGCCATTACCAGCTATTCCGGAAATGAAAATGTTCTCTCATTCATCGGGGAATTGAAACGTCTTGGATCAGTTGGCCTTTGGTGCCATTTAACATAAGATGGGCTTCTGGGGTGCAGAATGGTTAACCATTATAACCGACAAACGGCTGACGTAAATCGAACTGACAAGTTCATCTAGAACAGAATTTTGTTCTGTATCAAGAAATCCTACTATGTTTATGAAACGAAGATTATCTCTGATGGCACCAGACTGAAATCTTGCATTTGCTTAGAAAACTGAACTAGGATTGCTTCTAGAACTATACTGAAGAGAATTAATCCAAACTTGAAAGGTAGCAATCCCACCAGTCGTGAAGGACACGTGGAACTGAATGACTCTGATCCTGACCGATGACAGTTAAGAACAGACGTCAATCAGAGACAGAAACTTTAATTTCACTGATGTGGGTCCCAATCAGATTAGAATTAAAGGCTCGTTTCACGCGTCATTCACACTACGACGTTGTGACACAGAATGGCGAATAAACACAAATGGGCTTAACATCCGTACGTCTCTGGGCCCTGCCATGCATTAACCACGCAAAGAGTCGTTGATAGGCCATCACCCGGCGTAGCATAGACAGCTAGCTTGAGTAAAACTGTATACCTCCTATGTTTTACGCTTCCAAGGAGTTGTTCTACTGAGGTCGAATAAAATATATCGCGAGCCTTTCATCATCATACAGACTGATAGTGAATGTGTTCTTATTTCGTTAACCCATGGGTTATACTGAATCGACTAAACCTTTACAAGTATGTGATAGGTCTTCGAAATGGATATAATTTATCGCTAAGGGAAGTAGCATTTGTAGCTATAGGGGAGAGTATCATTTGCAACTAAAGCGAGTAGCATTTTAGTTAGAGAGAGTAGCATTTCTAGCTACAGGCCAGAGTAATATCTGTAGATATAGGAGAGAGTAACATCTGTAGCTATACCCACAGTGACATCTGTAGTTAAAGGTAGGTCGGTAGATAGAGAGGAGAGTAAATATATGTAGCTATAGGGTAGAGTAACGCCTGTAGCTATAGGCCAGAGTAACAAATGTAGCTATAGGCAAGAGTGGCTTCTGAAGCTATAGGTCAAAGTATCATCTGTACTTATAGACGGGTAGTATTTGTAGCTATAGGGAGAGTAGCATCTGTAGTTACAGGCCTGATAAGCATATGTATCTATAGGCCAGTATAGCATCTGTAGACATGAGAGAGGGTAACAAAATACCTGATAGCAAAATACGAGCGTAGCGTGCAAGATCTATGGCGTTACGTTTCGTAACTTGTGTCTAATTCCGCTTAAACCGGGGCTAGGGGCCGTATGAACCCATGTACTTCAAGATCCTCCTGCTACTCATATGAACAGTCACAATCAAAGCGTGACTGAGATACATCATTCTTTAGATGACGACTTTACAACGAATATTATGGATTAAGAATGGAACATCATGATGTCTTGCCGGCATCATTGAAAACTGTTGACCGCTTCTCTCTTGCAGGAAACAAGCCTATGTTTATGTATACTATGATTGTCTTTTTGAATTTGGTGCTAAAACTGTTATATGGAATAGGTCTTTGGATTATGGACGCGGATATTCTCTAATGGACGACGGCTGAATTATGAATGACGGACCAGACGCTTGTAACATCTGTAGCTATAGGGGTAGAGCTTCCGTACCTATAGGTCATAGCAGCGTCTGTAGCTGTAGGCCAGAGTATTATCTGTAGCTATAGAAAAGAATGGCTATTTAGCTATAGGGGAACATCTGTTTCTATAGGAGAGATTAGCATCTGTAGATATAGACCAGACTAACATCTGTAGCTATCGTTGAGAGTAACATCTGTAGCTATATGAGAGAGTATCATCTGTAGTTATAGTAGAGAGTAGCATCTGTAGTTATAGTAGAGAGTAGCATCTGTAGTTATACCTCAGAATAGCATCTGTAGTTATAGGTTGGTAGTATCTTTAGCTATAGGGAAAGTAGCATCTGTAGCTATAAGCCATATTAGCATCAGAAGCTATAGGTCAGAGTAGAATTTGTAATTATAGGCGGGTAGTATCTGTAGCTGTAGGGAGAGTAGCATCTGTAGCTATAGGTCTGGGAAGCATCTGTATCTATAGGCCAGCGTAGCATCTGTAGCTATAAGAGAGAATAACATCTGTAGCTATAGGAGTAGAGCTTCCGTAGCCATATGCCAGAGCAGCGTCTGTAGCTGTAGCCCAGAGTACCATCTGTAGCTATAGGAGAGAATGGCATATGTAGCCATAGGGAAGAGTCACATCTAATTCTATAGGCCAGAGTAGCATCAGTATCTATAGGGGAGAACAGCATCTGTAGCTATTGGGGAGAGTAACATCTGTAGATATAGGCAGAGTATCATCTGTAGGTAAATGCGGGTAGTATCTGTAGCTATAGGAAGAGTAGCATCTGTAGCTATAGGCCAGCGTAGCATCTGTAGCTATAAGTGAGAGTAACATCTGTAGCTATAGGAGTAGAGCTTCTGTAGCTACAGATCAGAGCAGCGTCTGTAGCTGTAGGCCATAGTACCATCTGTAGCTATAGGAGAGAATGGCATGTGTAGCTATAGGGAGGAGTACCATCTGTTTCTCTAGGAGAGCGTGCCATCTGTAGATATAGGCCTGAGTAGCATCTGTATCTGTGCTATAGGACAGAGTAGGATCTGTAGATATAGACCAGAGTAGCATCTGTAGCTATAGCGCAGAGTAGCATCTGTAGCTATGGGAGAGAGTAGCATCTGTAGATATAGACCAGAGTAGCATCTGTAGCTATCGTTGGGTAGTATATATAGCTGTAGGGCGAGTATCATCTGTAGATATAGGCCAGAGTAGCATTTGAAGCTATAGGTCAGAGTAGCATCTGTGTCTATAGCCCAAAGTAGCATCTGTAGCTATAGAAGAGAGTAACACCTGTAGCTATAAGCCTGAGAAGCATCTGTAGCTATAGGCTTGAGAAGCATCTGTATCTATAGGCCAACGTAGCATCTGTAGCTATAAAAGAGAGTAACATCTGTAGCTATAGGAGTAGAGCTTCTGTAGCTACAGATCAGAGCAGCGTCTGTAGCTGTAGGCCATAGTACCATCTGTAGCTATAGGAGAGAATGGCATGTGTAGCTATAGGGAGGAGTACCATCTGTTTCTCTAGGAGAGCGTGCCATCTGTAGATATAGGCCTGAGTAGCATCTGTATCTGTGCTATAGGACAGAGTAGGATCTGTAGATATAGACCAGAGTAGCATCTGTAGCTATAGCGCAGAGTAGCATCTGTAGCTATGGGAGAGAGTAGCATCTGTAGATATAGACCAGAGTAGCATCTGTAGCTATCGTTGGGTAGTATATATAGCTGTAGGGCGAGTATCATCTGTAGATATAGGCCAGAGTAGCATTTGAAGCTATAGGTCGGAGTAGCATCTGTGCCTATAGGCCAAAGTAGCATCTGTAGCTATAGAAGAGAGTAACATCTGTAGCTATAAGCCTGAGAAGCATCTGTAGCTATAGGCTTGAGAAGCATCTGTATCTATAGGCCAACGTAGCATCTGTAGCTATAAAAGAGAGTAACATCTGTAGCTATAGGAATAGAGCTACCGTAGCTATAGGCCAGTGCAGCGTCTATTTCTATAGGAGAGAGTACCACCTGTAGATATAGGCCAGAGTAGCATCTGTAGCTATAGGGGATAGTAGCATCTGTAGCTATAGGAGAGAGCATCATCTGTAGCTATAGGAGAGAGCAGCATCTGTAGATATAGGCCAGAGTAGCATCTGTGGATATAGAAGAGAGTAACATCTGTAGATATAGGCCAGAGTAGCATCTGTAGTTATAGGTGGGTAGCATCTGTAGCTATATGCCCGAGTAGCATTTGAAGCTATAGGTCAGAGTAGCATCTGCACTTGTAGGCGGGTAAGATATGTAGCTATAGGGAGAGCAGCATCTGTAGCTATAGGCCTGAGAATCACCTGTATCTATAGACCAGCGTAGCATCTGTAGCTATAAGAGAGAGTAACATATGTAGCTATAAGAGTAGAGCTTCCGTAGCTATAAGCCGGAACAGCGCCTGTTTCTATAGGAGAGAGTACCACCTGTAGATATAAGCCAGAGTAGCATCTGTATCTATAGGGGAGCGTAGCATCTGTAGCTATGCTATAGTAGAGAGTGGCATTTGTAGATATAGGCCAAAGTAACATCTGTAGCTATAGGGGAGAGTAGCATCTGCAGCTATAGGAGAGAATAACAACTGTAGATATAGACCAGAGTAGCATCTGCAGCTATAGGGAAGAGTTGCATATGTAGCTATATGTCAGAGTAGCATCTGTTCTTATAGGTGGGTAGTATCTGTAGCTAAAGGGAGAGTAGCATCTGTAGCTATAGGCCAGAGTAGCATCTGAAGCTATAGGGGAGAGTAGCCTCTGTAGTTTTAGGCGGGTAGTATCTGTAGCTGTAGAGAGAGTAGCATCTGCCGCTATAGGCCTGAGAAGCATCTGTATTTATAGGCCAGCGTAGCCTCTGTAGCTATAACAGAGAGTAGCATCTGTAGCTGTAGAGCTTCATTGGCTATAGGCCAGAGCAGCGTCTGTAGCTGTAGGCCAGAGTAACGTATGTAGCTATAAGCGAGAATGATATATGTAGCTATAGCGGAGAGTAGCATCTGTAGTTATAGGCGGGTAGCATCCGTAGCTATAGGGAGAGTAGCATCTGCTGCTATAGGCCTCATTAGTATCTGTAGATGTAGTCCAGAGTAGCATCTGTAGCTAAAGGTGGATAGCATCTGTAGTTAAGTGGATAGTATCATCTGCGGCTATAAGAGAGAGTAGTATCTGTAGATATAAGCCAGAATAGTATCTGTAGCTAAAGGTGAGTCGCATCTGTAGCTATAGGGGAGAGTAGCATCTGTAGCTATAGGTGATAGAAACATCTGTATCTATAGGGGAGAGCATTATCTGTAGTTTTACGCGGGGGTTTGACCTATAGCTACGAGGGAGAGTTGCATTTGTAGCAATAGGGGAGAGTAGCATCTGTGGCTATAGAGGAGAGCAGCATCTGTAGCTATACAGAGAGTAGCATCTGTCGCTATAGGGTAGAGTGGCATCAGTAGCGATAGAGGAGAGTAGCATATGTAGCTCTAAGTGAGAGTAATATATGTAGCTAAAGGGAGAGTATCATCTGTAGCTGTAGGGTATAGTAGCATCTGTAGCTATAGGGGAGAGTGGAATCTGTAGCCTGTAGATTGTAGCATCTGCAGTTATAGGCGGTAAACATCTGTAGGTATAGTAGATATTAGCATCTGTAGCTATAGGCCTGAGTAGCATCTCTATCTATAAGCCAGAGTAGCATCTGTAGCTATAGGCAAGAGAAGAGCTTCTGTAGCTATAGGCAAGAAGAGCCGTGGAAGCTGTGTGCCAGAGTACCATCTATATCTATAGGCCAGAGTAGCACCTGTAGCTATAGGTCAGTTTACCATCTGTAGCTATAGGTGGAGAGTAGCATCTGTAGTTATAGGAGAGAGTATCCTCTGTAACTATAGGAGAGAGTAGCATCTGTAACTAAAGGCGGGTAGCATCTGTAGTTAAGGGGATAGTATCATCTGTAGCTATAATACAGCATAGCATCTGCAGATATAGTTACAAGCGTCTGGTCCGTCATTCATAATTCCGTCGTCCACCAGAGAACATCCGCGTCCATAATCCAAAGACCTATTCCATATTCCATATAACAGTATTAGCACCAAATTCAAAAAGACAATCATAGTATACATACATATAGGCTTGTTTCCTGCAAGAGAGAAGCGGTCAACAGTTTTCAATGATGCCGGTAAAACAGCATTATGTTCCAAAAATATCAAATCCGTATCGCTGATCAGTATTCTTAATCCATAATATTCGTTGTAAATCGTCATCTTAAGAATGATGTATCTCAGTCACGCTTTGATTGTGACTGTTCATATGAGTATACTGGGGATCTTGAAGTACATGGGTTCTTATTTTGCTATCAGCATGCGATATGTATCGCCAAATTTGAGAAACTTTGAGTGGAGGCGCTTGGTGGTATAGCCCTGTTTTATAAGTTTCTGCAACAATGTTTTGTGACTTTGATTAAGATCGTCACATTTAACACAGGATCTAGCAAATGCTACTAGACGTGATATGTATACGCCATATGCGGGTCCCACTGGAATATTACTGCCCAGAAAGGGATAGTTTACGATGTCGAAATTGTAATCATCTCTTTTGTCATACAGTCGACGAGAGAGAAGGCCCGCTTCATTTTTATAGAGATATAGGTCTAAATATGATGTGCTTGTAGGGTTATCTGTAGTTTCCTTCAAATCCAGTGAAGGTGGATATATATCCTTCACTGCGTCATTTATATAGCGATTGTCCACAGCGAGAAGATCGTCTATATAGCGTTTGGTGAATGAGAAGGAACGGGCTTTGAATGGATCGGTTTTTGAAAGCGCCTGCATATAGTCATATTCATAAAAGAACAGATATAGGTCAGCCAACAGGGGTGCACAATTAGTACCCATTGGAATACCTACATGCTGCTGATATATTGTGTTGCCAAATTTCACATAGATATTATTAATGAGAAATTCTATAAACAAAGAAACATGCCATGAATGATATCTCTTGTATGTATTAGACCTTAAGAATGCTTTATGGCATCCGACATTAATACATCTACGATCAGTTTTCAGAAACTATTAATAAACGGTCAATAAGGCCCTGATGAGGGATTGTATGAAAGAAGCTTGGTGGTGCAGCTTCTAGAACCAGCTATGAATCTAGCTTTGTATGGTGATTTATGCATTTTGGGGGTCCAGTATACTTTTGGTATATCATTAGGTTTGGTTGGAATACAAATACCTCTTTCCTTGAGAAACGTTTTGTGATTGTTAAATAAATCTTCCAGAGTAAATGCAGTTTGAGAGTAAGTAGACGTACTTGATGACTATATGTTTACACTCAATTCTTCAACCAGCACCTGGTAATAGTAATATTTACATATGAATATGATATTATTTGGAGCTTTGTCTGCTGGGACTATGACGAATTTACTCTGGAGATTTGCTAGAACTTCTTGCGAGTTGGGGCTTCTCAGTACTTGTTTTGCTTGGGGAAGGGTACTTCTGTCAATATGGCGGATTGTTTCAACAACCTTGCTCTTGGCGAGGTCCCGCCAATCAGCGAGTACTGTAGGTTCAACTATTTCTCGCTTAGACCAATCGATAACGTACTGTTCCAAAGCAGACGGGACTATCTTCTGGTCGGCCTTCAGATTTATATTTCTCGGCTCTCTATATTTAAGTCCCTTCATCAGGAGTAATCTTAGCTACAGGGGAGAGTAACATCTGTAGCTCTAGGAGAGAGTAGTATATGTAGCTATAGGGTGAGTAGCATCTGTAGCTATAGAGTAGAGTAGCATTTTTAGCCCACCATCACCAGATGGTAGACTGTTCAAATCACTTTTCGTCCGTGGTCCGCCGGTCCGTCCGTCGTCCGTCCATCCGTCCGTAAGCAATTATTGTTATCGCGATTTTTCAGGAACTACTGCATGGATCTTTCTCAAATTTGGTACACATATTCCCCTTGGGATCTAGTTGTGCAAGATATCTTTTCTGGTCCGATTCGGAAACCAATTATGGCCACAAGGCAGCCATCTTGGATTTCTCTATGAAAATTTGTTATCGCGATTTCTCAGGAACTACAGCATGGATCTTTCTCAAATTTGGTACACAGGTCCTCCTTGTGGTCTAGTTGTGCAAGATACCTTTTCTGGTCCGATTCGAAAATCAAATATGGCCACCAGGCAGCCATCTTGGATTTCCCCATGAAAATTTGTTATCGTCATTTCTCAGGAAGTACTGCATGGATCTTTCTCAAATTTGGTACACAGGTTCCCCTTGTGGTACAGTTGTGCAAGATAACTTTATCGGTCCGAATCGAAAATCCAATAGGGCCACCAGGCGGCCATCTTAGATTTCCCCATGAAAATTTGTTATCATGATTTCTCAGGACATACTGCCTGGATCGTTCTCAAATTTGGTACACAGGTTCCTCTTGTGGTCCAGTTGTGCAAGTTACCTTTTCTGGTCCGATTCCGATATCCAATATGTCCGTTAGGCGGCCATCTTGGATTTCCCCATGAAAATTTGTTATTGCGTTTTCTCAGGAACTACTGATTGGATCTTTGTCAAATTTGGTACACAGGCTCCCCTTGTCGTCTAGTTGTGCAATGTACCTTTTCTGGTCCGATTCGAAAATCCAATATGGCCACCAGGCAGCCATCTTGGATTTCCCCATGAAACTTTATCGTCATTTCTCAGGAAGTACTACATGGATGTTTCTCAAATTTGGTACACAGGTTTCCTCTAGGGTCTACTTGTGCAAGATACATTTTCTCGTCCGACTCGAATATCAAATATGGCCACAAGGCAGCCATCTTGGATTTCCCCATGAAACATTGTTATCGTCATTTCTCAGGAAGTACTGCATGGATCTTTCTCAAATTTGGTACACAGGTTCCCCTTAGGGTCTGGTTGTGTAAGATACCTATTCTGGTCCGATTCGAAGATCCAGTATGGCCACAAGGCAGTCATCTTGGATTTCACCATGAAACCTTGTTATCGTCATTTCTCAGGAACTACTGCATGGATCTTTCTCAAATTTGGTACACAGGTTCCCCTTGGGGTCTAGCTGTGCAAGATGCCTTTTCTGGTCCGATTCGAAAATCCAATATGGCCACCAGGCATCCATCTTGGATTTCCCCATGAAGCTTTGTTATCGTCATTGCTCAGGAAGTACTGCATGGATCTTTCTCAAATTTGGTACACAGGTTCCCGTTGTGGTCCAGTTGTACAGGATACCTTTTCTCATCCGATTCCAAAATCCAATATGTCCATCAGGTGGCCATCTTGGATTTCCCTATGAAATTTTGTTATTGCGATTTCTCAGAAACTACTGCATGGATCTTTGTCAAATTTGGTACACAGGTTCCCCTTGTCGTCTAGTTGTGCAAGGTACCTTTTCTGGTCCGACTCGAAAATCTAATATGGCCACCAGGCAGCCATCTTGGATTTCACATGAAACTTTATCGTCATTTCTCAGGAAGTACTGCATGGATGTTTCTCAAATTTGATACACAGGTTCCCCTTAGGGTCTACTTGTACAACAAACCTTTTCTGGTCCGATTGGAATATCAGCGGTGGCCCTCCACAGTTTCCTAGTAATGGCCCCGGTCTAATTTCATAATACGATAGACTGCCCGTGTTCTGCTACATCATAATTCTTCTTGTCTTCCTGATAGCTTATATCTATAATACCATCCTATTCAGCATTATCAACGCTGCAAACGAGCACGTACAGGTCGATGGTTGGCTTCGTCTACACGCTGATCGCGATCAGGGAGTAAATTTTGTCCTGCCTAAGTTATGCCCCTTGGGTGTGCCTAAAAATCGGGACTCATTTACGGGAAGAAAATCTGACAGAAAACGGGCAGGTTGACCCTCACTTTTTTTGCTTTTTAAGTTGAGACCGGACCAGGCAACGTGATTGAAAAGTTTAATTAAAATTGCTCTTACACATTTTTCTGGAAATTGAGCCGAATTTGACCATTTTGCGACATTTTAAGGGGTTTTCTAGGAAAAATGAAGCAAGCTTGGAGGAGAATGTTCGAGATTCATTTTTTATAACATGGCAGTGCTATATCTTAAAAGAATAGTTTAATCATGCTCTTTCAGAAAATATATACATATAAGTGACTTGGGTTGATGATTTTACAGCAATTGGTGACCGAATAACGGACCCATAGTGTATTCCATGCCGAATGGAAGAATCCCTGGAGTGCATCCAAATATAGCCACAAGGCAGCCATCTTGGATTTCGCAATGAAACATTGTTATCGTCATTTCTCAAGAAGTACTGCATAGATCTTTCTCATATTTGGGACACAGGTTCCCCGTAGGGTCTAGTTGTGCAAGATGCCTATTCTGGTCCGATTCGAAAATCCAATATGGCCACAAGGCAGCCATCTTGGATTTCATCATGAAACCTTGTTATCGCCATTTCTCAGGAACTGCTGCATGGATCTTTCTCAAATTTGGTACACAGGTTCCCCTTGTGGTCTAGTTGTGCAAGATACCTTTTTCTGTCCAAATCGAAAATCCAATATGGCGACCAGGCGGCCATCTTAGATTTCCTCATGAAACTGTGCTATCATGATTTCTCAGGAAATACTGCAAGGATCTTTCTCAAATTTGGTACACAGGTTCCCCTTGTGGTCTAGTTGTGCAAAATACCTTTTTCGGACCGATTCCGAACTCCAATATATCCACCAGGCGGCCATCTTGGATTTCCCCATGAAACTTTGTTATTGAGATTTCTCAGGAACTACTGCATTGATCTATGTCAAATTTGGCACACAGGTTCCACTTGTCGTCTAGTTGTGCAAGATACCTTTTCTGGACCGATCCGAAAATCCAATATGGCCACCAGGCAGCCATCTTGGATTTTCCCATGCAACTTTGTTTCGTGATTTCTCAGGAAGTACTGCAGGGATCTTTCTCAAATTTGGTACATAGGTTCCTCTTGGGGTCTAGTTGTGCAAAATACCTTTTCGGTCCGATTCGAAAAACCAATATGGCCATCAGGTGCCCATCTTGGATTTCCCAATGAAATATTTTTATCGTTATTATTCAAGAAGTACTGCATAGATCTTCCTCACATTTGGTACACAGATTTCCCTTGTGGCCCAGTTGTGCAAGATACCTTTTTGGTCCGATTCGAAAATCCAATATGGCCGCCAGATGGACATCTTGAATTTCCCCTTGAAACATCGTTATCGTGAATTCTCAGGAAATATTTCATGTATCTTTCTGAAATATGTTACACAGGTCCCACATGGGGCCTAATTGTGGAAGATCCCTTTTTTGGTCCGATTCGAAAATCCAAGTTACGCTTCAAATTAATACGATATTCCCGAGTTGTGACGTTGCATCACAACAGTCGGCGGATAACACGGTGGGGCATATTCTGTATATTGACTATAGAGAATATCCAAATAATTCGGAATTAAAATGTATTTCTTCAAATTTTAAATCAGTTTTCTTTAGTTCATGCAGTTGCAAGTGAACTGCCCCACTCTTTCGTCTGCGGGCGGGTCGGCTTCATGAAGGGACGTCACTCTTCTGACACAACGTCACAACTCGACAACTGTAGACTACTGCATGTTTCGATCCAAGGGAGATAATCAGGATTCAGACACTTTCGAAGTTTCAACATTACTGCGCGGACCGGATCCCTTCAGTATTAAGTATTGTACCATCTTACTATTTTCGAGCATGGTATCATAAAAGAGATATCTCAAACTAACCCAGTAAAGAGAACAGAATTAGCATTCGTTCCTAATTATAAAATCTTAAGTATGTTTCATAGCTTATGCCAAGTGTCAAAGAGATTTGTCTTCGCTTCCAGTACCCAATGATGACACGTGCAAAAAAAAAATGCTACAAAACGAAGACGAAGGATCCTCCGTACATGTACATTCACTTTCAGACTAACTTTGCTCATTTCTCTTGTACTATAACAACCGACATAAGTACAGTTTCTAGAAATTTTGAAACTCCTGAAACTTTGAAAGATTTATCTTGGTGTTTTCCAGTGTCCCTTTTTCGATCTTTTTCGCTTAGATTCGAAATTCTGTAAACAAAATTACAAATCAAATGTTTGTTCTTAGTAACAATGGACAAAAAGATCCTCTTGTCATTAGCTTACAATTATCGGACAATGGTGGGCGCCAAGATCCTTCAGGATCTGTCGTTAGCTGTATCGAAGAGTAGCATCTGTAGCCATAAGGTAGAGTAGCATCTGTAGCTATAGGGGAGACTAGCATCTGTAGCTCTAGGAGAGATTAGTATCTGTAGCTATAGGAAGAGTAACATCTGTAGCTATAGGGTAGAGTAGCATATGTAGCTCTAGGGGAGAGTAGTATATGTAGATATAGGGGGAATAGCATCTGTAGCTATAGGGTAGAGTAGCATCTGTAGCTATAGGGGAGAGTAGCATGTTTAACTATAGGTGAGAGCAGCATCTGTAGCTTGTAGCATTTGCAGTTATAGGCGAGTAACAGATGTAGGTATAGTAGAGAGTAGCATCTGTAACTATAGGGGAGAGAAGCATGTTTAACTATAGGTGAGAGCAGCATCTGTAGCTATAGAGGAGAGTATCTTCTGTAGCTATAGGTGAGAGTAGGATATATAGCTATATGGAGGAACAGTATATGTAGCTATAGTGATGAGTAGAATCTGTAGCTATAGGGAAGAGTAGCAGCTGTAGCTATGGGGGAGAGTTGCATCTGTAGCAATAAGCGAGAGTAGCTCCTATGAGTTATAGGGGAGAGCAGCATCTATAACTAAAGCGGAGAGTATAATCTGTAGCTCTAGGAGAGAGCAGAAATTGTAGCTATAGGGAGACTAACATCTGTAGCTATAGGGGAGAGTAGCATCTATAGCTATATGAGAGACTAACATCTGTAGCAATAGGAGAGAGTAGCATCTGTAGCTATAGGGGAGAGTAGCATCTATAGCTATATGGGAGAGTAGCATCTGTAGCTATAGGGGAGAGTAGCATCTATAGCTATATGGGAGAGTAGCATCTGTAGCTATAGGGGAGAGTAGCATCTATAGCTATATGGGAGAGTAGCATCTGTAGCAATAGGAGAGAGTAGCATCTGTAGCTATAGGGAAGAGTAGCATCTACATGTATAGCTATATGAGAGAGTAGCATCTGTAGCAATAGGGAGACTAACATCTGTAGCAATAGGAGAGAGTAGCATCTGTAGCTTGTGAGTGATGCAGAAATCTCTTTTTGAAACTTGCTCTCCAGTGTTTGCTGGTATGTAACAACAGTGACTTCGTATTCAGTAGGTATTACTTATCTGCATTGTAATGTTTCAAGTTCACGAGTATGACCCGATGTAACGCTTCGATTAGACGTCTGGCTGGTTTGCATATTCGATGTTAGAACCATGAGTCCTTCACACATTGCCGGTATCCACATTTTTTTTAGACAACACATCGTCGTCAGAAATCGACCATGGAAAACTCCAAGTTCACACTTGAAATATTCAATTAGCATACAAAAGAGAACCAAAAACAACAGTCATGAAATGACGGTAAACACGACCTAGGTTATACAAAGAGAGACGCTGTCGACACTTTTCGACATCGTGGAGTTCTTATCTCCATATATGTACCCCTGACAAATATCCTTTGTGCTCTCGACCACATACCAGTCCTCCGTTCATTTTGGTTGTTCGGCTTGCATTACCTGATGTTCACACGGCCCCTATCGCCTCGTTACGACTGAACAGTCTTCGAATCCGTTTACTAGAAGAGAAACGTGGAATACCCAAATTTATATCGGCGGTCGAAAAGCGTGAAAATAGAAACGATAATGGTAAGTCAGCCATCGTCCATAAACAAAATTCCGCGTCCATAATCAAACAACCTAATTCCTGAGACCATATTAGCACCAAACATCACTCAGCATGTGCATAATATACAATTACTTGCTAGAAAGGATCGGTCAATAGTTCTAAATGACGCCGACAAGAAATCATACGGATTGCTTCACAAAGATTCTGTAGAATATTTGAGAACACCTCGTTGGTTTTAAAAGTTAATTTAATTATTATTTGATCAAAGTAGCGTCGCCGATAAATGCTGTGCCAAACAAAGCGACACAATTTAATAGTGCTTATTGATACCCCAGGCTTCCATGTTCAATAATGTCCCCGAGAATATCACATTTATTCTTTCCATGCCATCGCCATGCAACTCGAGGTTCTTTCATAATGCAAAGTATCATTTTATCAATGAATTTGTTATCAAAATCCAACATGCTTCCCGACGTGTTAATACCAAATTGACAGTTTTCCCGGTACCATTGGCATTTTATGAAAAATGATTTCTAAACTAAATAAATTAGTTTCCGGTTTGGGATTCTCCAGGGATTCTCGTGGTGAATGATAAATCAAATATGTGTACCCAAATTGATTGATTCCAGCTATTTTATTTACAAACGATGTGTTATGGACGCTATTAAAACAAATTCCATATCCTGAAGGATGAATAGGAATGATTAATGACATAGTTTTACATAACGATATTGTGTGTAAGTTGGCTTGAGGGACAGGCATTGTGTTGGTATTGTATTCATCCATATTCAAAAGTTACCAAGGTTATTAAAGCATTCCACTGATTACAGTACTATTGAATAATGCACTATAGAAACGATCTCCGGCATGAGTGTCACTGCCTCAAATGTTAGGACATTTGGTACATTAAATGACTGTCAAAAATCCGCATCCCCTTTCATCAATGATGTAACCAATGTACGGTGCCTCTCGTCACAACCTGTTATGACACGAACAGGCAATAACGCACCAGTTACTCTATCAGTTAATTCGATTCTTATGCACCCATAGTTATACGCATTGACCGTCCACGCTTGAATACAGCGATTTCACCATTCATTTTACTTTTCTTTCTATTAAGTACATGTAAATACTAAATGATCCTGGTTAAACATCGGACTGCGATTAACACCACAGGCCCGGCATCATGCCACACTTCTTCCCCGAACAACCTTTCTACACTGGCTTCGAATCGGCGGAGAATTGATATCTGAAACTGAGATTTTATTTTTTAGTTTACTAAGATCATTTTGAAACAATTTGCAGAGGATCATGGGTATCAGAAAATGAAGTCTTGAAACAGAAAGTTTCTCTTGCAGGAAACTAGCCTATGTTTTTGTATACTATGATTGTCTTTTTGAATTTGGTGCTAATACTGTTATATGGATATGGAATAAGTCTTTGGATTATGGACGCGGATATTCTTTAATGGACGACGGCTGAATTATGACTGACGGACTAGACGCTTGTATTGTTCAAACTGCATGCCTTTTTATGTATAAGTGTCCAAACATATTTAATTTTGCCGCAAAATAATAGCACGAAGAAACATTCGAGAAATGAACCAAAAAAAATGAATTTTCAAACATGACATCACTGTGACCTCAACAGAGCGGCCATCTTGGATCTTTTTGGTAGAGCATGAGCCAAGATATGTTGTAGTGATTCGCAGTCCCTTTGCTCATGCTCAGGGAGTAAAGAAAATCTATTACTCAGACATTTTGCAGGGGAGGCTCAAGGCGGGACACGCCTCAAAGCCTGATTCGTATGAGATCTTTTTCGGGAAACCTTCATTATGAAGTGGCATCAAAGAAAATTCACCGTAACCCCCTCCCCCTCTTTCAGTCATCTGCTGTTTACCAAGATCTGAATCTTTGTAGATCTCTCGACAGAATGATTCATTCAGCTTCCATCAATACCCATTATGTATGTGATCTCTATAATGTTGACAAAATTGAACATGCATTTTAATATTTGACATGGTGAAATGAAGAATTTATCTTGACAAGTTAATTGGATTTCTAGAATCCGACAAGGGACCTCAGATGGAGACACCCCACCACTTGTAACCATCAAGGGAATGAGGAGAAAATAACACTTACTCGTATGGTTCAACCCAGTGAAGACAATACATATAACTTGTTTCAACGCCTAGTTTTCATAGCATATCGCTAGATTTGTGATTCACCCATTCCCTCTAATCTCTGGAAAATATAAAAAAAAAATATTTTACTGTTACAGCTTTTATATTTCACCGGAGTTAATGGGCCTGATACCTGTTAGAATTTCAGACAGGCAATTTTGTCGGAAATTACATAACGTCTAATGATAGAATCGCTTTGCACTTGTCACAATAATTGAATTATTTTACGCTTCTAGCGTGCTAGACAGATTGCTAAACATAATGGAAATAAAAAAGAAGGGTTGAAAGCATATATCCCAAGTGGTTTGCGCGATAGCTCATATCCATTACTCGCCCTTCTCCACGCCGTTTTTTCACTTAAGTTTTATTAGTATATCCGGCCAACATACATCACAACTGTCATGCGACAACCACGTTTGATATTTAATACCATTTGAGGTAAAGGGATCCTTTCACGAACGATAATGCGAGAGATGCATCCATATTTACAATTTGTTCTGGTAATTGAGACTACAGTAATATTTAGGTGTTACGATTACACCTATCCAGGATCAGTTGGGACAGTCGCCAATTAAATTCTCCCCATTCTCCTTAATTCCATGCTCATCTTTCAAGTTAAATATTACACAACGTTCCGTCATTTCCCTTGTCCTAGTGAATGAGTGTTTCTTCAGGCCGTAAACGGTCGTAATGTCATATACATAAACAGGATATGAGCTTGCCAACACTGTGCAGCGAGGATTTTCGTCCAAATGTGTGGTTGTATTGCTTTTCAAACGGGATATGATCATACCCTTGGAGTAGTCAATCAAATTTGAATTTTGAAGAGGTCATACAGAGGCCGCTTTTTCTAATATGAACCACGGAATATTTATACAGCTATGACATCACCAAACCGTATTCTGACGTGTTGTTTTCGACTTGAATATGGGAAGATGCTTAATTCGAATGTGCTGTCAACATTCCACTGCGACGATCCTGTGATCAAGCTGAAAAAACGACGCGATGATCTAACGCAATGCTTATAACCATAACAATATATGAGTCAAATTCAACATTCTTAACGCAAGAAATAATGCTACGACTGTCGCAAGCTAATGTCACAATTGGGTAGTTAGCGGTCGTTATTGCATTTTCTCTTTGTCATGCGTGCGATATTAACGTTTGTCGTCACACATCTCAACCACTTATGTCGCAATAATGAGCGCATACAATCCAGTCTTAGGACAAGCAATTATCTGATGCAGACACATCACATAGGATATCTCCATTTCGATGTGGATTTGGGACTCCATGGGCAATGTTATGCATCATACGTTTAATTCTATGTGTATATATTTTCTCATCATATACTCACTGGTCCATAGTTGTAACAATAAACGTCCACATGACATTATGTGGCGACCTGACAGCTGCTAATGACACAATTGTCCCAATTGCGACAATGAGGAACTTGCTCAAAGCAAACTTTCAAATCAGACTCTTTCTGGCACTTCCTGTTTGCCGATTTTGACCCCGTTATCAAATCAACCGCCTGAGTCATTGGTTGCTAGAAGACAGCCATGACCATACTGAACGAAGTTTGTGTATCATTATCGTCAGAACATTTTAGCGGAATAGCGTTAGTAACAATCCAAGTTAATCCAAGTAACAATTTAAATACGACATATGAGTATTTAAGGCTGTCGCTATGTGTGCAGTCTTATTGGAATCAATTTAGGCTATGAATGTCAAAATCGAGACTAGATCGCTTTGTCCAGATGATTGCAAAGGAACAAAGCATAGTGCCGAAGGTGAAGGATATATTGATTTGATGGAGGTTGGAACTTACGAAAGTGCGGCATATTCAACAATGAGATTCAAGGTATGGGCGACTTTGGCAGATACAGAGATTCCGAGGGAAGTCATTTTCTTGTCCAATGATAGATGTCATTTTCTTTCGTTTATAATTAAGATGATGACTAGAAACTGCTGGAAATGACCTTTCAAGGCGACACTGATCACAGCAAACAACATCGGGAAAGTCGAGAATTTTGGCTGAATAAAACTCGAAATGTTCGCTAAATTTATTTCCTCACCTCACCTGAAGCTACGTATCTTTCCATAATATCCACGCATATAAAACGAATTTTGATCGTTATTTAATATATATTGTTTTCATGAAATAGTCACGATATGCATTTTATAAATTTATATTGTATGTCGCCAAAATATCGTTCGCTCCATATCATTTATTTCAATTTCAGTTGAAATTTATTAACATGTCAGTGCCTTTACGGGATATAAATATCGCCAAGTTGTCCACGACAAGGTTTCGACTGGTCCGAAGTCAGCTCGTCCCGTAAAACAGACCTACTTGAACAACGAATTGCTGGTGAGGGATAATTTATCGAATGCCGCTAGCTTATATAAACGCCCCTGTGGTTACTTCTGAGTATATCTCAATTTGTTGTTGTTGTTGTTGTTCCTCTCTTTACTTTTTAACAATGGATATTGTCTCAGACGAAGACAGACCCTAAGGGGCATGGCCTATGAACAAAGGAATAAGGCGAGGGTGGCCTACCGTTACGACATTTACGACCACTGGTGGTAGCCCCAACGGAAACCTAAATGGTCGCTGTCATACGACAGTCGTGGTGAAAATAACGTTATACTTCAGTTAAGAAGGATTCAGAAGTAATTGAGCAAAAACGATCTTTATACCTCCATTTCAGAGAGCGGGATCTACCTAACCTTTTATAGGACGAAAGGGCTTCCTTCAACAACAAACATCTGTCCATCGGTTATTCACCCCTCGACGTATTTAAATAGTAAATTTTCATGGTTCTATTTCCCCCGTCTCCGAATGTGTAAGCCTGGCATTGATGTATTCAACAGAAAACTACACACATTCTTATCTCGAATTTTTCATCTCAACATCAAACTTTTCACGCGTCATTGGCAGAGACTTTTTTTCATTAGAGCGACCAACCCGATGCATAGATATTTGCAAAACCAGCTTGATCGTTATCTTTGTGGGAAGCTATGGACAAACTTCACGAGTTCTAACAAACTGTAGTCTATACTCATCTGAACAGCCAGAAACGTTTCGATCAATTCATGATTAGACGACGTAGAATCGGTCATACACGATTAACTCACGAGCACTTCCTGCAAAAAGAGCCAGTCCAAAGGTGTATTCCATGCCACGAAGATCTCACATAAATATATCCTTATCGACTGTATAGATTTTAAGATTGTAAGAGATCATTTTTATCGAGCAGCTACTTTGGAAGATCTTTTTAGTCGGGTAAAAGAAGACTGTATTATTATTATATTATTTGAGTGAGATCGGTTTGTTGTATAAATTTTAATGTATTTACATGATTTCAATGTATTAGTTTACTGAGTTATTAAATTGAATACTTTGAATTTTGTTTGATCGTCGGTATATAGCTGAAATATTGCTGAACGCGACATTAAACCTTAATTCTCTCTCTCCCTCTTGTAACGATAGTTGACTATATATGCACGATTCGTTTAAGACCCGTTCTTTTGTACAGGCGACGCCCAGCCTTTGGGTAACCCTATTTTTTGGACGGTGTTACAGAAAAACCAAGCGTCAGATCCAACATTTAAAACTGAAGTACCACATTTACATGACACATTCATCAGGTATGAACTAAATATATATCAATATCAGCTGGTATTATTGCAAGAGAGAAGGGATAAACTGTTCAATAATATATAATAAATAAAACATCACAGAAATTATTCTATTAAGCTTTTTCAGTTCTAGTTTCTCAACTGAGATAAAATATACCGTAGCAACGAATACTGGTCAGGAATACGGACTTGGCGATAGGAATATCTTACCGCCTTTTCGGTTCCATAAAAGCTATTGATCGGAAGGTTTAATGCGGAGATATACGATGCAAATGCTGCTCGAATATTATGGTCGACACATCCTCCTATTTTCGCTGAAGAGTATAGGTTTTCATACCATAAACTGCTATCACAGGCTGTCACTCCCAACACATTCTCCACGTTCTTACGTATACTAAGTGCGCGAAAATCTATATAAGATAAACAAGTGATACACTTTGTAACCGCACAAGCGTATATCGGCAACAAATAAACACACTCAGTGAGTAAACAAATAGGAGAATTACTGTGTATCTTAATTATCTGCATATGGTAGGATCCTGTGTTAAATGTGACGATTTTAATCAACGTCATGAAACATTGTTGCAGAAACTTATAAAACAAGGCTATCCCACCAAGAGCCACCACTATAAGTTTCTCAAATTTGGCGATGCACATCGCCTGCTGATAGCACAATACGAGGGTAGGGTGCAAGATCTATGGCGGTACGTTTCGTACCTTATGTCTAATTCCGCTCAACCGGGGGCTAGGGGCCGTATGAACCCATGTACTTCAATATCCTCATAGTGCTCATATGAACAGGCACAATCAAAGCGTGAGTGAGATACATCATTCTATAGATGACGACTTTACAACGAATATCATGTGGATTAAGAATACTGATCAGCGGTACGGATTTGATATTTTTGAAATATCACGATGTCTTGTCGGCATCATTCAAAACTGTTGACCTTGCATTACAGTTTAGTTTTTCTCTGTATTTTTTTCATTTACCATATTTACCCCATATTGAGGCGTTAACTCCATCAGAAGCCCTCGATGTTCATCCATTAACATTGGACGAATTTCCCATTTGAGCTGATCTGTCATCACAACTCCCGTGCTAGCGTATCTAATCCCACTTGAGCCCGTCTAGCGGTCGTGTGGTTACTTCATATTTCCCACCTGAAGATCTTCAATAAATGCGAGGCTGAGATACCAAGGCTATACGTCTAAGAATCCTCCGTATTCTAGTCTGAACGTCAGGTGCCGAGGAAGGCTTTCCTGCCATATGGATGCATTTTAGTCGCCAGACGTCAATTTTGCCCACCTCTTAAACATCTCTCCATTTTACAAACCAAAAACTGAAGATTTCTCAGAAGACTACAGATGGCGCAATATATTATATCCGAACGTGTTTACCGGAACTGAATCGGTGATACTAAGGGGATACATGTAGATTTATGCTTCACTTGTAATGTCTGTGATGGGTGAGCTCGATATTGAATTGCGGTGAAAATCCATTCGTTAATAAAATAGAGTGGATGATTTCCTTGTGAGAAATAAAACCTTCATCCCTTGTTAACATACAACGAGGTACGAGACCTTCAGTTCCACAAGAAGTCAATTAATCTTTATCTGTAATAGTGTGCTGCCCTGACTCGTTTATGTCGTACTCAGTGTTGTTGTTCTTGTCGTTATCATTTGTAACGTAAGTGCTTGTTATTGTTGAATATTGTTAGAATTGTGTAGTATAAATCATTTATTGGCGGTCGCTGCTAGAAGGCTGGAAAGAGGCCAATAGTTTACAGGGCCTACCACACTCAACTCCATTGTTATTACTACAATTCGTAACCGCATATCCTGCTTTCATTCGATGTCAAGTATATTTTCGCTGAAATTTGGACCAGTATTCAAATGCTCATAATATGATTGTTTTTATTTTGAAAGGGGTATTATATCGACGAAAACAAGGAGTTCGGTGGCCGTGTGAATAATGGCTTTCGATTATATCTTTCTCTAGATAACGACTTTACAACGCAAATCATATGGATTAAGAATACTGATCAGCGATATTCATATCCTTTCGTACCATGATGTTTTGCCGGCATCGCTGAATGTTGACCGCTTCTCCCTTATAGGAATCTAGTCTATGTTTATGCATACTAAGATTGTATTTGTTTTGTTTTTATTTGGTCCTGATGCTGCTATATGAATTAGAGTTCTGGATTATGGACGCGGAATTCTTTGAGGAACGACGGTTGACTATTGAATGCCGGACCAGACCCTTGTATTAAGAACGTAACAGTTATGGATGTTCGACCGTTGGACGCTGCATTTCGAATTTGAGGCTTGTGTTCGATCGTTTCGTATTCATGTCTTGATGAATATGAGAGGATACACGGTTATGGTATACCAATTTCAGAAACCCTTTCTGTTTGTTTGTTTGTTTGTTTATTTCTATGTTTTGAAGAAAATGAAAATGAAGACATGGGGACAGGAGAGAGAATTAAGGTTTAATGTCGCGTTCAGCAATATTTCAGCTATAAAGCGACGTCCAAACAAAATTCTAAGTATTCAAGTAAATAATTTAGTAATCCACCACATTAAAACATACACACATTAAAACTTATGCAACAAACCGATTTCTCCCAAATAACCCAAGACACAGTCGCGTACAATGCCCATACAGTTTTTAACGTACATGTAGAACAATTGTTAGAATCGACAAAATAACCACCGTCTTCTTATCAAGAGAAACATGCTCAAGATTCGAATCGATAGTCTAGGATTTGGCTTAGATTAATAATATAGCATATATGTAGGTCCTATTGGCCAATTGTTAGAGATCCGATGCAGATAAATTCCGGTCAAGGATAATTGGAAATTCACATACTTTCTGAAAAATATTAACATAATCAATCTGATTCGCTAGTTTAATGGCTAAAACAGCCCTAGATAATAGGGTTAATCCTTAAACAGCCCTAGATAATAGGGTTAATCCTGTTGGAATCCCTTATAGAGATTTCAGACCCTTTATTATGTTTCAATCTTTATGGGATGCTGTGAATAATAACAAACTTCATCAGTTCAAAAAAAATGTATGCTATACTCACCTGAACAGCAGGAAAAGTTTCGATCAAGCCAAGATCAGGCGAACTAGAATCGGCCATACACGTTTAACTCTCGAACATTTACTAAAAATAGAGCTAGTCCCAAGGTGTATTTCATATCAAGAAGAGCTTACAGTGAAACATATTCTTATCGACTGTATAGATTTTAAGATTGTAAGAGATTCCTTTAAGTTTTAATGTATAATGTTTTAATGTGTGTATGTTTTAATGAGTTGGATTACTAAGTTATTAATTTGAAGACTTAGAATTTTGTTTGATCGTCGCTATGTTGCTGAAATATTGCTGAACGCGACCTTAAAACTGAGCTCTCTCGAACTCTCTCTCTCCGGAGTGTGAGCATTCTCCATATGCACCAACCATGTTCACGGGGACTATGTCCGCCCTTTCTTCGTAGGTACGAGAAAATAAATGCGTTAATGGAGACAAATCGTATTTCGCAAAGCACATCCAGTTGTACACAGCATGTGAATGTAGACAGTTTTGACAATTTGTATTTCCTTGACCGTGATTTGCTGGTAGATGTCAGCAAGAACGATTCCGTATATATTACATGCATATATGGAATGTCAATTTCGGGGGAATACACATTACCGCAATATGACACATTCAAGAGAAAATATGACGCACAGGCAAATATTAGCATACACCTAGAAATGCGCAAAACTGTATTTATTGTATAATCATTGGGCATTGCATGGAACAACAATATTTTATTACGTTATGATAAAAACAGTTTTCGATGCGTTCAGGGTGACAATGTTCGTGCCTAGATTATGTTTTAAGTAAAGTATTTCTATGTTGTATTATGCCGCAGTTGTGGTTACTAGTTTATCGTTCATATTATCTCTACACTCAAAACGAAATTTTCAACTATTAATTGAGCATCGTTCATAATGCTCAGCATCGCTGGTTACCATGGTGCGGCATTAAAATTATACAATAATATTTATATTCACGTTATCAAATATTCGACGATATGAAACAGGAACAAGAACATGCGCTATCTACGCGTAGAGAGTCGTGCTTAATGAAGTGCCAAATAAATACATGAGCAGTCAAATTAATCAATCCTCTTGCATCTTGATAAACCTCATAGATTTAATTAGTCTCGACTGTTGGCTAATCGATTGCAATATTTCCAACATACACAAGTTGGCCCTCGGTCGTACCAGTACGGGATGATAGAGGTCCCCGAAAAGCATGTCCTCGGTGTGTTTATGTGTCTAACATAGGGTCAGACTATAGAGTGCTAATTTGATAATCTCATCCTGCCCCAATCCGTTGGGGCATCGTAGGTCAACCGAGCGCTGATTTTCATCGCGTAAACTTACGTATTTGGGCTACTGGGAAACGATGATGAAAAATGCGCACGGCGCTGACTTGCATATATTTCAATTACGGCTATTCATCTTATTTACAAACAAATTTCGGACGGCATTTAAATTATATTGGTTTAAATAAATAAGATTTATACGATAATTGTACGGGTTGAGGGCTCTAAATTGCGACTACTATTACCTTAATTCCTGTTTCTGGGGATTGCAACAGATGATTGTTTAGTAATGAGGGAGTGTGTGGACAATTGTATCTTCAAGTGCTAATTCAACCGCAACATACAAAGTTGGTGAAAAAGGAGTCACTTGATCCCGCCGATCAGTAGTCTCACTGCATCATATCTGAATGCATCTCAATACTGAACGGACTGCTGACGACCAAACAAATTTACAAGGAAAACGTTTTTATTTGCTTATCGAAATTCTTAACAGATTCAGATTTGGGCCGCCGTATAAAATGATATGCAAATAGAGTAGCAAACGTTCGTTCTCTTCTGTAATCAAAACCGACACGCAGGTGTCTCCCTTGATAACTTACCCATTCGTTCCATGTTTAATCAACATGTTATCCACCGTCAATGTTACCGATATTGCCAATTCAGCTGCAACATCGGCTTTCAACCTATCATGATATTCAATTCAATTCTGCTAATGTAATATCAACCGTGAAATGTTATCCGAGAAACACTTATCTTTAATGTGTCTATTAGCTAGTTGATATTCCAGATCATCAGGGAATAGGACCGCGAAATAGCGGTCCTGTCCCAGTACGAAAATAGTCAACGGGTTAACTAGAACACGTATTAACTGTTACAAAATTCGGCATTGCATAATCAATTTCATCTCCTTTTCTACGCTCCTTATCTGGTTTCAAAATCCAAAGGGCTTGAACAGCGCCGTAAGATCTGGTGCTGGCTTCCAATTAAGTATTGAATTCAGATTTTCTGTATCGATACTATCCTTGTCGGTTCACATTTTTGGGGATATAAACGATCTGATGCAACGTGTGATTCCACAGCTGTTGAGGAATACAATTTAACAATGATATTAAAAATCGTCACTAGTTAATGGTGCAATAAATACATGTCAGTAAATTCGAACCATTACAAGTTCATAGCAAATATTTCAGATAAATGACCCTGACCGAGCTCAACATTTATATCAATAATATTTAGAATTGTGAAATAAAACGTAAAATCTCGGCCGTCTGTTTTACCGCGACTAAAATCTCATTACTTGATCGTCACTAGAGAACGTTACAGGGGTTGTTTCTCAACTCTGAAGTGAAGTGAACAGACAGTGCTGCTATGGATAACATCGTCTAACATTCTATGGTAATTCATATGACATTCCTAGCAAAACCAAAACACACTGGAAGCGGTCCAGATATTATGTAGAGGAAATAACCATCTATCAGTGTTAAGGAAATGTCGGACGTCTTTTTTTTCAGAAATATGCAGTCAGTATATTTGAATCTGGGGTCATATGACTTCTTGTCAGCATGTCGGCATCGTTTTCCACCATCATTTTGATGTTGCGTTAGGAAGCGCCTCCATTAATCGTTTTTCCTTCAATCGAAAATTTTCGTTGGTTTTCTCGAAGAAGGGAATCATATCGGGAATTCTTCGAGAGAATGTCGAGAGAAAAATATGAAAAGAAAAGAAATCGTTTTCAAAATTCTCGATCGATTTTCTCGATATCGTTTTTTTCGTATTTTTTACATACGAGAATCATTGGTTTTATGTTGATCGAATGTCGAGAAATTTTGATCAAGAAAGCTTCGAGAGAATATCGCGAAACCATCGAGAGGCGAATGAATACAATTACGTCATTCACAGATTAACAGCTGTTATGTGGCTATGTGTGAGGGAGCTACAAAACGTATATGTCCAGGTAAAATTGAGCTGTATCTGCCGCTTTAACAATGTAATGCTAACATCCCATGTCGTCGCGATTTTAAAGAGACTGCATTGAATTATCACATTTTCATAAGCTTTATTTTATTATACTAAATAACTGTTACGTATTCCAGCGATTATCAGTCCGGTTAACATCTGACCGCCCAAACAATCTATCTCCGGTCTTGACTTTTCAAAATCAAACAGGGAATATCGTCGGCATTATATTTTGTTTTCGTACATGTTCTATTTATAATAACGGACATATACATTGGGAATACAATTCTGTGAATTGATGTTATGGGTTTATCAGTGGGGCCGAGCACATGCAGTCCCCTGGGGCTTCCGGCGATTGACCTGTGATGTCGTTGTGCACACCGCAGGTCATGGTAAGAATAGGCCTCAGCGCCTCAGACAGCTTGTCGTAAGAGGCGACTAACTGAGGCATCCGTGGGGTTCCCGGGTATGAAAAGGAATAGGACCCGACCCGTGTGGTTCCCGGGTGTGAAAAGGAATAAGACTCAACGTCGTGATATGACTGAAATATAGTTGAAAGCGACGTTAAACCATACTTACTCACTCACTCACACCCCGAGCACATGCATGGGATATGTAGTTGTGCATGGAACCATTAACCTGGTTCCCTAGTCTACGGGTATATGTCAGCAATGTAACATGCTAGGCAGGTTACCAGGCTAGGCGAAGACAAAAGAGGCACTACTTTCAAACGGTTTTAATCGATTTTTCTCCAGAGAGGACAACTCTCGAAGGATTCTCGACTGATTCGCGATAGCGTTTTTCTTTCGAGAAAAATTTCTCGAATAAAAACCGATCAATAAAGCGAAAGAAAATCGATTTCGCGAATCATTCGGTTTTTGTGAAAAAAATTCTCGATTGTCTCTCACCTTTGGAATTCGCGATATCGTGAAAAGATTACCCATTCCTCGACGAAAAACCGAACGATAATTTGGAGACGCTTCCTTAACTGTTGCCTGTATGTGGTAAGAATCTGCTTGTGAACATTTCGTCCCCGAGGTTTGCCCCCTCTACAAATCATTGTGATTGTAGCTGCGTGAGTTGTAGAAATATGGGGGAGAATGAAGCGCTTGGTCGACATCGCACACATGTATTTATTCTGAATACGAACTTGCATTCAACAAATACTCCTTCGTTTGGACCATTTTTTACCATCTGACGGTCACATATTTCATCATTTTCCAACAGATGACTTGGTAAGGCTATATTACATCCTCGTTCTGAAATATAATTTTTGTATCTAATACCGCTCAAGCCGATGCTAGGGGCCGTGAGACCATGCTATTTAATATGTTCACACGAACAGCTAATATAAAAGAGTGGCTGGGATACCTATTATCACAAGGATAACTTTCGGTTTTTGTGATATTTTTTAGAAATATGCAGTGAGTATATTTGTCTGTGAGCTCATAGGACCTCTGTCAGTACGTCGGCATCGTTTTCCACCTTCCTTTTAATGTTGCGTCCTCTTAACTCTCCCGAGCTGACAATGGAAACTGCTATCATCTCCTAGGTTAAAACATTGCCATTCTAATTAAAAAAATGAAAATTTCTATTGATAAATATTATGAAAATATTCTCTTATTCGACGAGGAAAGAATACATTTCTTCGACGTCAGCGATGGCAAGTGTGGTAAAGCAATTCAAGGTGCTCAGAAGCCTGTGCCAGGGTCTGTTTGGTCACATCATTCAAGATATCCAGAAGCCGGTGTTCGGGTCCGTGTGGATACACCATTCAAGGTGCCCAGAAGCCGATGCTAGTGTCCGTGTGTGTCAGTAATATAATATGGTAATGCAAAATGGCGACACATTGAGGTCAACTATTTTGCCTGTTTTGCGCCACATTTTGCCCAATTCGTAACAGTTATTGTACCAACGTTTATATTTGTCTGAATTTAACTGTTCTTCATCATACTAATCGTCAGGAGCTTATTTTGACCCTATTTATATATCCCTTCGCAAGGAACATCATAAATAAACATATAATGGTTGTCCATTAAATCTAACATATTCGACCCCTCTTCGTTTCATTTGAGGACAGTATACCAATACACTAAAGCTGGGGCATTTACCTTATGATAGTTCAGCAGTGTGGGTTCATTTCGTGCGTATCAGATACTGTGTCAAAGCATCGTGATGGATAAATTCTAGATTTAAGCCATTCTCAGCTAATTTTGGGACTTCACCCAGTATTCCAAATTATAAAACGAATATCGTTGTCAGAATATAATCATGTGCCTGAAGCATCGGGAATAATGGAATATGGCAGACAAGATGGTTCCCGAGGGACAATCAGTTTCACTTCAAACTTCCCATTTGCCGGAATTGAGGTTTTGTACATCATTACTTATTATTTTGAACACTTATTATATTAGGCCCATATATTAGCTGGGAACATCGGATACACGAGATGCGCCATGACCGCCATTTTGACCATTATTTAAATAGACTCAAACTGGATATGAACGGAACAATGAAAACGCAATTCTATTCTACAGAAAATTGAACACAATAATAATTCTGCTATAATTATGTAACTATTAAAATTGTCGGCTTTCTCACACCTACTTAATTCGGTTGATCCGAATAGAGGGTCGAATTGAATTAAACCGGGCATTGTAATCGTCTGAGGTAAACCATAACGATGAGCCTATGTACCTCAACCGATCTGACCGGGGAAGATGGGTGGCGGAAAACGCCTCACCCTCCCTACTAAACTTTTTTCCATGTAGCTCCATCGTAGAATATACAGACATTGAGAGCCGAAACTTTGCGAGTTCTTCGCGTTTAAAATCGGGTTCATTTTAAACATATTTGCATAATCATATGTGCAAAGAATCATGAGCAAATCCACGATTTCGGCATGGGGTCTATAAAAAGCGCGTTTGTCATTTTTTTCCCGAAAAAAGTCATCAAAAATTTACCTGGACTGATCAACTCTTATTCCCCGAAAGTCATACAAGATCAACATCATGGCCTGATCTACTAAAAGGAACAAATGAAATTTTTAACTATCGACAAACTTTTCTCCTTGAGTCTGCAATGGAAACGAAACATCCTGGACAGGTAAATTTATATATGTATAAAAGTTATGTTGTTTATAAATTTACCTGTTCAGGGTGTAACCAATCTTATATTGGGAAAAACAGAGCGATGTCTGCTAACACGTGTCACTGAACACACATCAGGAAATGGTGCAATTTATTCTCATGTATATGAATACTTTCAGTATTGTAAATATCTGCTTGATCTTCCCAATAGACTTGATATTCTGTCTGACTCTTCTCTATCTCAATTTGTTCTAAATAACACCAGGGTTTTAGATTCCACAGATCACTGGAATGATTTATTGTTCAAGGAATCATTGGCCATTCGCCGTAATTGTCCAGAGTTAAATACTGGGGTTAGAGTCTATAAAGAACTTCAGTTATTTAGATAATGCCAGATGATCATTTTGACAAATGTGTACTGCTACTGCCTTATTTGTTTTTCTAAACTACTTTTCTAAACTGTTGATCGTTTTTCAATGGTTGTGCTATTTGTCAATAATCAGACGACAATACAGCTCACCAATCCCCAGTGTACGAGTTGTCACAGCGAAACAGCTCACCAATTACCAATATACGAGTTGTCCAAGCATTTCCATCATAGCTCTAGATTTGTATCTAATACCGCTTATGCCGGTGCTAGGGGCCGTGTGGTCATATCATCCCAGGTTGCCACATGAGCAGATACAATAAGAGCGTACTTGAGATACAACACATATCACGAATCGTTAGATTCTTGGTATGTGCTTTGGAATAGGTTATCCGGAAGACTATACTGTGAAGTCTTGTGACTCTGTCAGTAAGTCGGCACCTCTTCCCACTTCCCTTATATGTGTTGTAATTTGTCGAAATAATGAGACTGTCAATATGCGTTTGTTAACTTTATTCGGAGTGACTTTGCTTATGCATTATGCCAAGCTTATCAGTGGATCAACAAGATATTTCTTCTGATTTTAAACCATAAATTGTTATTTCAGCAACACCTTAATAATTTGTAGCGTTAATTCATTTACATACGAGGGCATTAGTCAAAGCAATACCAGCATACGTTATTCGGGTGTAAAGGAATTGCTGAGAGAATCTGTTCCAAATTTGAGAGTCAAATGAGTTTGCGTCATACTACTCCCATTCTTGATAGAATGTCGCGACCAAACAGTGTGTGCAAGAATGCGTCGAATCGTTTGTGCATTGTCACCAACTTTGTGGTTTCGTCAAACAACAAAACATGTTTTTGTCAAACAAAAATATAATCTGACCAAAGCCAAAGCGAGAACGGGTATCGATGACATCAATGAAATGGTTTCCTGAACAAATACATTATTTTCTGGTTAATGATACTTCGGGGATTCTCGCAATGATTAAAAACACACCGGTTTACTCAGACTCATTCATTTTAACTATTTAAGTGTATTTACCCAATCTCCGCCATATAAACGATATGGGAGCTCATTTTTGTATCACACTGGATAGATCTAAATCGTTAATGAACCAATTATGTGTAACGGAATTGTATGGCACTTCGATCGGGTGCAGTCATTAGGCTCTATAGGAAACTTCATTCAACTGGACCAGTCTAGAAACGTACGAATTTCACTAACGTTACAGAACTTAGTAGCAAATTGCTTCCTTGAATGTTACGTTACCGAAAACAGTAGCAATACTCCAACCGTGTTGATATATGTTGTTACTGTTGTCAATATTTAATCACTTCCAGATAGTTTATTTCCATGAGTTTTTCCAAGAGAGAAGTATCCAGTATTTATGTAATAATAATAATTATGTTTACCGATAACCGCTCTATCAATGTTCACACAACTAGACGACAAATGAAGGCATCTATATAACTTAGGTTTATTACATGGAATTTTACTGGAATTTTGTTAACTTAATTTAAAACAAATCAGTCATGCTTTATTATTTTTACGTAAGGTTCAATATATTTAGAGTCGTGTTGTAACCTTATTTAAGTGTCAAAGTCTCCGTTTGTTAGCGAACAGTTTGTCTAAAAAAAATTAAACTTATTTCCTTCAAATGGTAAATTTTTCTCTAGTTTTTTTATTAAGATTCTGTTTTCATAAGGCAAATTTTGGTGGGAAGGGTTTCTAGACCCATTTTTCGCACAGACACACAAAAAGGAGTAAATTAATTGTGAATATTCGCGAGCATAACAATGTAAATAATAGAGTACCTGAAATACTCAATGAAGTAGCTAACCTTTTGAGCCTTGTAATATTTTGCTAAAATTTCTTATCTTTGGCGACAGTTTACACTGATATACATACCGTTTTGCTAACAGCAAAATTGTGATAAATACGTCGTTGTAATATAAACTCTTAATAAGACCAACTTGCGGACATTATCCACAATTTTAATACTTTCAATGTGTTCGGAATTCCTAAGCAAAAAAATTATGGCAAACATTTTTCACCATAGGACAAGAAAAAACACATGACTAAGCATTTCTCTTTCTTTTCCACAAACATCCCACATATACAAATATTTTATTTGTATTTCATGCAGAAAGGAATTGGTGAGTAAAATTCTGTTGGTCAACCGATATTGAAACTATCACAGACTTACGTCCTTTGTACATTGGAATGTATTTTTCATTTCTTGGTTATCAACATTTAAAACATGTATTTCGATGTAACCAGTTTTCCTTAAAATGGTTTCGTCCGTTTATCGTATTTCGTTAAAATTTCAAGGTCTAACAGGATGGGGCAGGTTTGAATGGACGGGTCCGAAAGGTTCTGAAAACAGTTTTACCGTATTCTTTCTCTCAGAATAATGCACGATTGTTTTCATATATCTGTTCGAACTCTTTCAGTGTACAGGATTTTGATCGAAAAAGTCTTTGATAAAGCGTATACCCCTTTGATACCATTCTTTATAGAAAACTCGTTTATAACCGACTTTTAAATCATCATTAAGCCATATCGACTGCGACGTTGCTTGATCAATGTTAAGTAAACAAAGTTGATATGAAATATTACCAAAAACCTTACCAAATTGATTTGACTTTGCTATTTGCTAGGGTCACAATCTTCCGAACAGTATGCAATATTTAATTATAATACTAAATGTGTTTAGTGAGCGAGCGGCGTTGAGCCATTCGACAAAAACACACGGGTTTTGAAATCGCTAATGTTTTTACTATAGTTACTTTACCTCAAGTTGTTTGCGATCTTTTTGACCAGCTTCCTAATAAATCTCCACCATATCTTTCATTTCCGTGGTGAATGTGACTCTCAGTAACTTGAAGGTGTCCTGTGACCAGTCTAAATTATACAATAGAAAAGATTTATCAGTGTTTCTTGCTTGGGGGACGGACAAAACCCCAGTGAGCAAAACACCAACGGACTAAACACCAGTGGACAAAACACCAGTGGACAAAACCCCAGTGGACAAAACCCCAGCACAAAAATCCCCAGAACAGGAAAAGTGGACAAAACAACACTTCCTTTTTTTTAAATTTGTGTTTACTCTGAATATGCTTTTAATTCTGAGTATTTTTTTTTCATTAATCCCCAATGATAACCATTTTTTCGCCTAATCTTCGCTAATCACCTTCTCAGTATAGGATTAGCGAACTGCTCTATCTTTGATGACTAATTATACTAGTTTATACTAGTACATTCTACAATAGGATTGAATGGATTTAAAACTTTAAAGTAAGGATTATTATTTACTGATTCTTGATCGTGTCTGTCTGTTGTTGACAGAGGTTTGATTTGATTTGATTTTTATTCACCACATAAATGTTCATTTCTAGTAATGCTCACAAACTGTAAGAGGCCGGAATAAAGCCCCATGGGGCTTGTTCTATCCCTAATACATGTAATATGTGAAAATTTGTAATCTTGATATACAACATAGAATTATTATACCAGGCGCATATATGTGTATGAGACAGTTCAGTCTTCAAGCAGATATGATTTAAGGCTTGATTTGAATAGTGAGATAGATAATGTGGATTTAATTGAGGTCATTTATTCCACTCACGGGGTCCAGCTATTTTAGTGGTGTAGAAGGACAGGTGTGTCCGATAAAACGGCCTAGCTATATTAAATTGATGTCCTCTTGTTTGATAGTAATGTACTGTTGATTGTTTTGTAAAATAATGTTTAAAGGCTTTAGGCAGTTGAGTTGAGCAGTAGAAAAATTTGTGGACTACCAACAGTAAAAGGTAAGTATTTAGTTTATTCAGCTGTAAAATCTGGGTTTTCCGGAATAGGGGTTCAGTGTGGTCTACTTTATTTGAAAATGTTATAAGTCGTATTGCACGTTTTTGTAGTAAGGTCAAAGGTCTAAGATGACTAGTGTATGTTTTCCCCCAAAGACCAAAGAGTATTACAATATGATAAATATGGAAATATAAGAGAATAATATAAAATGTATAGTATTCTTTTGTTAACGGATTTCTTAATATGATTGAGTAGTCCTATATTCCTGGAAACTTTCTTACAAATATAATCGATATGGGAGACCCATGTTAAGTTATTATTAATATAAATACCGAGAAATTTAAAGTTTTGAACTACCTCTATTTCGCTTTCGGAGATTTGTAAAGGGGTTCCTAATTCAGTATCTGGTCTTCTCGAATGTGCTAGATACGGTTTTATAATCATAAATTTGGTTTTGTCGATATTAAGGGATAATCGATTGGAGCACAACCACTGGTACAATTTACATAACTCTTGGGACATTATGTCTGCAGCATCTTGGAGATTTTCAGAAGAACATGTTACGCTTGTGCCGTCTGCAAATAAGACAAATTTTAGCACGTCGGTCGCGTTGATTATATCATTTATATAAACTAAGAAAAGAATTGGTCCTAAAATTGACCCCTGGGGCACACCGTAAAAGGTAGGAGCGAGTTTTGATAAACAACCATTATAATTTACGGTCTGCATTCTGTTAAAAAGGTAATTTTCTAACCATTTATTAGATATGCCACGAAATCCATAATGTTCAAGTTTAGCTAATAAAATCTCGTGATTGACTGTGTCAAACGCTTTTGACAGATCCAAAAATGTAGTTATACTATACTGCTTGGATTCCTTAGCGGTAACAAGTAAATCGTACAGTGTACATGCTGCTAGCGTCGTTGAATGATTTGCCCTAAAGCCGTATTGAGCATCGGAGATTATATCATTCGAGTTAAAAAAGTCTGTAACAGCTGTTGCTGTAGCCTTCTCTAAAATTTTGCTAAAACAAGGTAACACAGATATTGGTCTGTAGTTCGAGAAAATATGCGGGTCTGTCTCCAGCCTTGAAAATTGGCGCTACTT
Organism: Hanleya hanleyi; assembly: GCA_036873755.1. NCBI lineage: Eukaryota > Metazoa > Mollusca > Polyplacophora > Lepidopleurida > Hanleyidae > Hanleya > Hanleya hanleyi. The sequence continues at coordinate 326,071 of JAVTVY010000123.1, forward strand.
TTACAATCTTCAGAGGGTCTGGTACAACACCAGATGATAAGGATAAATTTATGATGTATGATGTATGAAGAAGCGAGTGCAGCGAGATACAAAAGACCTACAGGAAAGAGTACGCAATCTGTGCGTTGACTTGGACAGCGGTCGTAAGACATTGGAAGAAACCATGAGAGGCCTTGGACATAATATCAGACTATATTAGATAGACTTACTAGATTTAGATAGATTACTAGGCAGAAAGAAAACTAAATGTGAAATGTCACATTTTTGTGTGTAAATATTGAACATAACATGTAGATAAAATCTCTTAATGTTGTATGACTAATATAATTTTTTCATACAAAAGATAAAATTGGGGGTTTTGTCCGATTGGGGTTTTGTCCGCTGGGTTTGGTTTTGTCCACTGGGGTTTTGTCCTACACCCTTCTTGCTTACGCCCAGGCCCTGGACATTTGGTTTGATTCGTATTAACCTTGAGGCCTTTCATTCCTTCCATATAGTTTCGTTCTCGCGGACAAGCAAAACTAGCATTTCGGAGAAAAGAAGGAACAGATAAGACGAGAGGGGAAACCATGTCTGTATCCACCAACCGATTGTGAAGTTTTATGCTATGCAAAAAATATCATTTTCGGAATATGGAAGCCTGTTATGGATCCCCGTTCACTTGCTTATCCACCGTGTTCTCGATACATCCACAATTCACTCAACCAAATGCAGTATGAAACCATTGACTGCCTCAGATATTCTTGCCTAGCCCACCTGCACTAGACATGATTGGTGATGACGTTTGGCTCTGACGTGCTTCTCTGTTATCACTTCTTAATTGTATGTTCTTGGCGGAAGTTTTTGAGACGTTTACATTTCTCCTGTGAGTTGTTCAGTAAATACTTGTAGATTTCATAAAGTCATCCATTCAGGCTTCTAAGCCTCGGGATTTGAATCCAACCCTGATACGGAACTGGGCCATGCAGTGCCAGCTAAGATGTTCACTATATGAACCTAAGCTAATCAGTTTGTTGCATAAATTTTAATGTGTGTATGTTTTAATGTGTTGGATTACTAAGTTATTGGCTTGAGTACTTAGAATTTTGTTTGATCGTCGCTATATAGCTGAAATATTGCTGAACGCGACATTAAACCTTAATTCTCTCTCTCTCTCTCTCTCTCTCTCTCACTCTCTCTCTCTCTCTCAGAAGTAAAGTTTCTGACAAACCGAGACACCATCCCAATTGGTATAGGCCCTACTGGCGAGACTTTTGAGAAAAACAACACGGCGTTGAATGCCAATATGTAAATTCGGGCTTGAAAAATCAACTGAGAAACAGCCAGCAAGCACAAGGTTCCCACGGAGACCTTAACTTAAGATAACCATTGTCAGTTTGTAAAGAAAGTGTTATTTGCTTTGCATTGTCGTTCCCTTGATTTTGTTATGGATTAATGATAAGATATATGCGTTTGCACACCACTAGAGTTCGGATTAAGGCAAGCTGCCGAACAAAATGGGAATTGTCAGTAAATCAATTTTATGAACCTAAGCTAATCAGTTTAGGTATTACAAGCGTCTAGTCCGTCATTCATAATCCAGCCGTCGTCCATTAGAGAATATCCGCGTCCATAATCCAAAGACCTATTCCATTTCCATATAACAGTATTAGCACCAAATTCAAAAAGACAAGTATACATAAACATAGGCTTGTTTCCTGCAAGAGAGAAGCGGTCAACAATTTTCAATGATGCCGGCAAGACATCATGATGTTTAAAAATATCAAATCCGTATCGCTGATCAGTATTCTTAATCCATAATATTCGTTATAGAGTCGTCATCTAAAAAATGATCTTACCTCAGTCACGCTTTGATTGTGACTGTTCTGTAGTACCATGAGGATCTTGAAGTACATGGGCTCATACGGCCCCTAACCCGGGTTAAGCGGAATTAGACACAAGTTACGAAACGCAGCGCCATAGATCTTGCACGCTACGTTCGTATTTTGCTATCAGCATGCGATATGTATCGCCAAATTTGAGAAACTTTGAGTGGAGGCGCTTGATGGAATAGCCCTGTTTTATAAGTTTCTGCAACAATGTTTTGTGACGTTGATTAAAATCATCATTTAACACAGGATCTAGCAAATGCTACTAAGCGAGATATGTATACGCCATATGCAGGTCCCACTGGAATATTACTATCCAGAAAGGGATAGTTTACGATGTCGAAATTGTAATCATCTCTTTTGTCATAAAGTCGACGAGAGAGAATGCCGCCTTCATTTTTATAGAGATATAGGTCTAAATATGATGTGCTTGTAGGGCATTCTGTAGTTTCCTTCAAATCCAGTGAAGGTGGATATATATCCTTCACTGCGTCATTTATATAGCGATTATCCCCAGCGAGAAGATCGTCTATATAGCGTTTGGTGAATGAGAAGGAACGGGCTTTGAGTGGATCGGTTTTTGAAAGCGCCAGCATATAGTCATATTCATAAGAGAACAGATACAGGTCAGCCAACAGGGGTGCACAATTAGTACCCATTGGAAAGTACCCTAACTTTCATGAGTACTGAATGTTATAGAGCGAGGGTTGGCTTGTTTTACTATACTGCGTGCAAAACTAAACGAACTAAGACGCACATGCAATCTGTGAATGAGAGAATGAATGATTTCGGCTTTACATTACTTGCCCATAGTATACAGTCGTTACCAGCTGTAACGCTTAAATTTGGCGCGAAATCTTCAATATACATGCTGATATCCGTTATTTGTTCTATAGTGCTGTTGGGCGACTCAACTGTTTCGATCGAGATACATGAACAATTCAATGGCCGACAGAGCACGGACCAGCCACGATCTCACCCGCGCGAAACCTTGATGTTCAATCATGGTGAAATATACGAAGTGGGTGGTAATTTAAATACTTTTGTATATGCAAATACATCGGTCGGGTCAATGAAAAGTAACCACACACTATGTGTGCATGAATCGAAGGAAATACCTATTAGCCCGAATATATTGGGGATTTCAGCAAGGCTAATATTACTGCGGTCGGGTGACGTCGAAAAGAATCCGGGACCAACACCGGCTATATCAATGGCGCATATCAATGTACGGGGCCTGCGCGGCAAGGTTGATTTGATCGAAGCAGAACTGTCAACCTATGACGTCATCGCTATCACAGAAACAAATCTAAATCAAAATGTGACCAACAAACAAATACATATTCCAGGCTATCATTTCCCTCCTATAAGACAGGATCGCGTTAATCAAGGGGGAGGGGGAATAGTGATATATGTCAAAGATAATTTAATATGTAAGAGGAAACCTGAATATGAAATAGCCAATCTAGAAGCAGTGTGGTGCGAAATACGGCTGAAGAACAACAAATTTCTTTTAGGAACATTTTATAGGCAACCATCCGCCGCAGTTCGCTATTGGAATTTGATCGACCAATCAATTTCACTCGCGCGAAATAACATGAACACGAAGTGTATTATAGTTGGAGACTTTAACGCAGATTGTTTGGTCGGTACGAACAAAAACATAAGTGAATTATGTACAAGTTATGATTTATATCAGATTATTAAGGAGGCCACTAGAATTACCAGATTTAGTAAAAGTTTGATTGATCTCATTATGATATCCTGCCCAAATTATGTTGAAAACTCAGGCGTGATTTTACCCTTTTGTAGTGACCACCATGGTGTTTATATAGTACTTAAAGAGAGGATAAATAGAAATACCTACTTTTCAAGGAATGTTCGATATTATGATCAAACTGATGGTATAGGATTAAAAAACTTGCTTCAGAATTCTAACTGGGAGGAAATATTAACGCAAGATATTAATACAGCAACAAACAATCTAAATAATCTCCTCACACATGCTATCAATACATATATCCCAACAAAAAATGTTATGATTAGACCAAACGATAAACCTTGGATGACAGCTGAACTGCGTCACATGATGAGAAAACGTCAAAAATCACATAAAAAAGCAAAAACCAGCAACAGTCCAGACCATTGGGAAAATTTTAGACAACTTCGAAATGAGACAATTACTAAAATAAGACAAGCAAAATTAGATTATAATAATAAAATAAACGAAAAAATTACGAACTGTTCTGTTGGGTCTAAGTTCTGGTGGAAACTGATTAAATAATATATCAAGGAACAGGGGTCTTATAGCTTCCCGTAAATCATACATAATGGACAAATTTACGACGATTTTGGAGATATAGCTAACGCGTTTAATGACTATTTTGTACAGCAATCAACACTTATAGACACCAATGCGCAGTTACCGCCCCTAAGTGAATCAAATTCCACATTAGACAACATTATTATCAGCGAAGATCATGTCATGTATATCTTAGACAATCTAGATATAAATAAAGCAAGTGGTCCGGACAACATAAATAACAAAATATTGAAATTGGCAGCGAATAAACTAACAGAACCATTAACAACACTTTTTAATAATTCATTAGAAGCAGGTAAATTTCCGAATAGCTGGAAATTAGCGCATGTTATACCCACCCATCAGAAGGGTAATAAAAACGACTTGACTAACTACAGGCCTATCTCGCTTACAAGCACGATTAGTAGGATAATGGAAAAATGTGTATCTGCTTACCTATTGGACTACTTACAAACAAATAATATCTTAACCAAGTTTCAAGCTGGTTTTCTGCCTGGAAATAATACTACGTTTCAACTTATTGACATCTACAATTTTATATGCCGGGCCTTAGACGAAGGCAAAGAAGTCAGAGCAGTTTTCTGTGACATCACCAAAGCATTTGACCGTGTCTGGCACAAGGGTCTTTTACATAAGCTTGAATCTATAGGAATCAAGGGTGGTTTACTTAAATGGTTTGAAAGCTATCTGCAAAATAGGTCACAAGTCGTTGTCGTTGAAGGTTCAAAGTCAAAATCTATCGTTATACCTGCCGGGGTACCGCAAGGATCCGTTCTTGGCCCTCTACTTTTCTTGATATACATTAACGATATAGTAACTGATCTCAAATGTAATATACGCTTATACGCCGATGATACTTCTCTGTACATCACGGTGGACAACCCAGTAATATCTGGTCAGTTGTTAAATTCTGACTTAGAGAGAATATCTGATTGGGCGAGATCGTGGCTTGTCGAGTTTAGTCCAAGTAAAACTAAATCAATGCTATTCTCACGCAAGACTGCACCAATTGATCATCCTGCATTGAAATTTGACGATTCTGTACTTGAGCAAGTAAATCACCATAAACATCTTGGTATAACCTTTGATTCAACTGGTAGCTGGAAGTTGCATATTGAGGCGATGGAAAAAAAAGTCGGACCTATGATAAACTGTTTGCGAAGTCTTAAATATAAATTAAGCAGAAAAAGTCTGGAAATTTTATATAAATCATTCATTCTACCAATATTTGACTATGCCGATGTCATTTGGGATAATTGTACTCAATATCAATGTAAAATTTTAGAAAACCTACACTTAGATGCCATCAGAACAATCTGTGGTTCACCCCGAAAGGTGAGCCACGATTTATTATATGAAGAAACAGGATTCACCTCATTAGAACTGCGTAGAAACCGAAACAAATTAAAACTTATGTACAAAATAGTAAATCGCCAAACACCCACTATGCTTTATAATCTATTGCCCGAACGGGTTCGTGAAAACAATCGGTATCCACTGAGGAACAACCCGGATCTCCGCACATTACGCTGCAGAGGGAACCTGTATTATCAGTCGTGTATTCCCTCTGGAATTCGTCTGTGGAATAACACTGATATTACTTTACGTTCATCCCCCAATTTACATACTTTCTGTCATAAAACCTTTACCAGGCATGCTGTACCAAAACATTTTTATCTTGGTGAACGGAATCTCCAAGTTATTCATACACAGTTGAGACTAGGCTGCAGTCAGCTGAAAGCCGACATGTATCACCAACATATAGCAGAGAATCCATATTGCTTATGTGGCAATTCTAATGAAACGGCGTATCATTTCTTCTTTGTCTGTACAATACACAATACTCACAGGGCACAATTATTCAATGAAATCGGTCATAATGTAAACATTGATACACTGCTATTTGGTGATTCCTCAAAGAATTTTGAATATAATACTTCCATCACTTCATTTGTGCACGACTATATCAGACGAACCGGTAGATTTAAGATCTAAAGTTTAATATATGAGTTCACTTGTACTATTTTTACAACTCTCGATGATTGCCGAAATGTTTTTATTGATGTTCCTAGAACTGTATGTAGATAGCGCACGCATTATTGTTTTTCTCACCATCTCACTAATATATAATTTACTATATATCATCGACTATAACAGAATCTACATCAAAGAACACTGTATTGATTAAACGACCACCCATTGTATATGTAATCTGTATATAGGGCGAGGGTTTGATATAGGCTCTGCCTGTTACCCAATCCCCATTTCCATTTATATCTGTTCATGGAAATAAAAATACTGTTTAAACCAATCAATTTTATCCACCAGAAATTCCGGTATGTGTTCAAGTTTGACAGTCGTTCCGATGCACCAACCATATTTGGCGGAGACATAACATCGGGTTCCATTCTCTAGCATTCCTTGGTGTCAGGGTATACGTCGTAAGTGTAGCAGATTTTGAATGGACAAGGTGTTTTGATAGCAAAGTGTATTTAAACCACCGGATGACCATCAACATTTGCATCGTACATCCTTCCATCCACAATGCACATTTCCTGGCTTCCAAAACCAAATTTCGCCGAATTTGTAAAAATGGGTGTGACCGGTATACTACATGTAATATACTATCATACACGCACATTTAAATCAGGGTAATCAGCTTTGAAACTTTGAATCAAAATACATATCAAAACCCAATACAGAACTAACAATGTGTCTCACGGATCACGCCCTACTTTAGGATGAATAGACACGAAATTTTCAAATCTGAACTGGACGGATTACTTTGCCTATCCGCGCATCGATCAGCCCTACTTCTAACCTATCAAATTATAAAATTTATGGTAGGAGCATCGAGTTAGGTATCCGTACCATCCATGAGTTTTATTCAAATTGAAAACTAGGTACACGACCACAATCTCTAAAAGGATAGTTTCAATTCTACACCAGTGATCTGAATAAACTGATGTCGCCTTATATCTGCAAACACATAAAACTTTGTGTCCAGTTTTCGTTTAATGTAATAACTGCACCAACCGAAAGAGACTTCAGTTAATATACGCATATAGACGCATCAACACAAGACAGTTGTACCCACACATTGATTTTCTCACCCGAAGAGATAAGCGTCGCAAGAAAATAACGTTCATTTCTCCTCTCTAAGTCAAATGTTTATTTCCTACACATCATGTTAACTCCACATTATGAATTCTTTACCAGTGGGAATATCTCAAACATGGTAAAACCCTCCACAGAACGGTTGATTCAACTCCTACCGAGAGCCACCATATATGTAAACTCCCAAGATGTGAATAAAAACTAATATGCAGTTCAAATATTTGACACGGTTAAATAAAGAATTTATCTTGACAAGTTAATTGCATTTTCAGATGACCGAGACGCCCCGCTACTCGTAACTACCGAGAGAATGGGGAGAAAATTAAGCTATGTCGAAAGTCTGATGGTGTGGTCGTACCAAACTTACGAGGATGTCTCGCTTCAGCGCTTCACTTTCATAGTATTCAACTATAACTCATCGATTCCCCGTTGTTCCTCCATTCCACAGAACAGGGAATAACGGGATCATAAAAAAGAGAAAAAAAACCGTTGTTCAGTTTACAGCATTTATACTTTCATACAATTAATGGACCGCGAGAAATAAATTCCATGATACACTGGGACAGGCAATTTTGTCGGAAATTATATAACGCTATAACGATGTAGCCATGAAATCATTCGACACTTGTCACAATAATTCAATTATTGTACGCCTCCAGAGTACTGGACGGTTGGCAGCACATAATGGAAATGAGAAACAAGGGTGTTTAGAGAATGCGTCCCACGTGGTCTGCGTATTAGCTCGTTTCCATTATCGCACTTTTCCACACCGCTAATTCAGATAAGTTTCAAGAATTAATAGACCCCGCATAAACCACGTGTTTTAGATAACGACCATTTCAACTGAAGTGAAGTACTACGTATACTCTTCAATTTTTATACTTGCTTTAGTTTGGGGTTCACAAAAATATACACGTAGCGTGGAAGTTTTACCAAGGCGGTTTTCTAAAGGAGTATAAAATCAAATGTCCAACGTCAAATCTCATCGTAGATATTCCACTTGACCAAAGGGAAGCGACAGTTATATGTACCCTCATATGCCATAATACAATTCATAAAATGACCGACGGCATCATGAATATCACATATCTTTGAGGGTCGAATTGTCACATGTGTACAATTTATTGACATGAAACTAGATTTCCCCAAATTGGATGGTGCATCGAAAAATAATTCAAACGGATTGGGTTGATTCTCTGCATATTGTCCGGTGGGTTTGTGAATCTATTAGGGATATCTTAATTTTTTTAGTTTTGATCAATACGCACATATATAGAGCGTAACACGTTATTGAGGGACCATCGCCTCCAAAAAGTGCTCCATGGACTTGAAATTTAAGGGTCTAAGATAATGGATAATGCTTTAAAAAATGGATTTGATGGAAATTCAATAGTTTACCAGTCTAGTGTTTGTTCCGGTGCTCCCTTTTTATGAATTGTTATCACACGCTCAAACCCAAAACATGATTTTCGAAGCAGGAAATTTCTCAAACTCACCGTAGTGGTATAAGTTCACAATATCTTTGGGGGTGTTTTCCATCCCTCATGTGCGATCAGACAAACCATTCGGTAGCTCTTGCGTTTACGCAGTAATCACTAAACCTTCATCGCTGTGGAACGCTTACCCTCCCATCACATTCGCAAAGAACAAATCTGAGCTGGCTACAAATCGCTGTATGAAACCACGGACCCTCTGAAATATTTGATATACCGTTTGCACCTTGAGTTCAACAATTTCTGACTATACTGCATGGAAGTGTAGGGTATGTGGGTCAGCTTAGTGGTGGCAGACCAAAAATCTGTGTGGGCATATAAAGGTAGTTACAGCGCTTTTGCCTTGAGCGGCATTGATACTAATTTTGCGAGAATATATGGGGGTAGGGTAAACTGTGATAATTTGTGCTTAATTGGTTAAATCAAAACGATAGATATTACATATCAAAATAAAGCTCATGCTTTTAACTAGAGAATGAAAATAGTACCAAAAATAGAAGAAAAAAATCGACGTCACAATGGCGTCATAATAGGGGTAATTTGAGCTATTTCCAGAAAGAGAACATAATTATGGACCAAAAATTTCTGGCATCATACGTTATCATACTGTGGTCATTTACCATCATTGTGAAGAAGCTCAGTGGCGAAGAATCATAGCATTGCAAAGACGGGTACCCTCAATAACATATAGGTACTCTTTGGATTTGTGGGTTGGGATATACTTCGTCCTTCTAACATCGTCAAATCTACGACTGATGTAAGAAAAATGTATATCGATGGAAAGCTGCCTCAGTGGCCTATCGAAATAAAACGTCATCATCATGTCATAATAACCTCCTAATATACATTCATTTTCACCTATATTCAGTTCAGTTTAATACACTACTAAAAGAATAGGGCGAGCCGTTATGCATCTCGATAGTATTGTATTAAAAAAAATTCCACGTTTAACATATCAGAAACTCTTAGAGAACGCTGTTGCAAGAAAACATCAAAACTGGGAAAACGAAATGACCACCATTCATACAATAAATCACAATTACGAGCTGGCTCAATGAGTCGAGAACCATGATATACTTTTTTTGGCGTATTTTCGGAATCCCGAAATATAAGGTTATATATGGTAACGACAATAAATGCACAGCATATGGGCATTCTGAGCAGAGGTGGTGATTATCATTAAAGTAGAAAGGAAAACGAAGGATCAGCGTCAGGGGGATATAATCGTTGAAGTCACCATAGTAAAATCATGAGGGTTCAAACAGGGTTTGACATACATGAAATGTAAGATTAGGTATCTAATTCTATCCGAGTGTCCTGCTTGATAAAAGCCTGGCGATTTCAAACAACGTCGGGATGACTGTAGGTGTATCCTTTACCATGCCTTCGCATAGTGTCACTAAGGTTGAAATCTATGCAAAAGTAATGTCATATCCTACCTCTATGGTATGCATAGAAATATGTCACTAGACCCTTCATGCATGTCAACATTTAATGACTGTACTGTTGGGAAAAACAGGGCATTCAGTTTTCACATTACATAGGGCAATTACAGATGCAGACAATGGTACAATACAAAACTATGTTTCCATGTCGAGTTGAGCCTGTGAATCTCTGTTCTATTTGAGAATGCGATTTCTAAATATAGATCCAACAGAATACCCTTACTCAACAGAACGAACTATCTCACAAAACGACTTTGAACAATTACAAGCGTCTGGTGCGTCAATCATAATTCAGCCGTCTATTAAAGAATATCCGCATCCATAAGCCAAAAATCTATTACATATTCCATATAACAGCATTGGCACCAAATTAAAAAAGACACTCATAGTATACATAAACATAGGCTAGTTTCCTGCAAGAGAGAAACGGGCTACAGTTTTCAATGATGCCGACAAGACATCATAATGTTCAAAAATATCAAATCCGTATCGCTGATTAGTAATCTTAATCCACATGATATTCGTTGCAAAGTCGTCATCCGGAAAATGTATCTCAGTCACGCTTTGATTGTGCCTGTTCATATGAGCACCATGAGGATCTTGAAGTACATGGGTTCACACGGCCCCTGGACCCGGGTTAAGCGGAATTAGATACGAGTTACGAAACGCAACGCCATAGATCTTCCTCTAATCCAAGGCTCTCATCCACCAAATAAACACATGGTAGATTTTCGAAAGAATTCTCCACAATAATCTTATTTCGTCGATTGTGTATGCATCTTTGTGAGAGCGGATGGCATTGACCCATCGATTTCCCCTCTATTACTCGGAAAATGAACTTTCTGGGTCTGCTCCAGCAAAGGAACACGACTTACTTACTAGATGAGTAAAACCTGTTGAGAAGTACTAGAACTAGAACTTAACTGTTATTCTGAACTTCATCGGATGAAAATAAAATATTGGTATCCAAAGGACTGCTTCCACAGTATAGGAATATATTACAATCTCTCTTCTTTGAGGTGCGCTTAAAAAATACAGTTTGCACAGGCCATATTGCAGCTTAAAACAGCTATATCTTCTTAGCAATGCTGAAATGATATGCACCAAGAGTCTGTCGAATTATATTCTTGACTCATTCATATCAGTCGGCCGCTACCTGCTTATCTTTGTTTTCTTTTTATCTATTCTTACACTTTTTATGTGGTTTGTATATATTGGTTAACTCCGTGACAACGTGGTGTGGCCATGACTATGCCTACTCTCATGTACTCTCTCTGGCTCCATAGACCCCCACCTCCCAATTTATAACTTGTCAGGTGGCATATGTACTAAACTACGAGGTATTCCTGTGATGTTTTCTTGATTCCGACAATTGATGGTTCTCAAAAGCTAATGCATATTTTAATACAGCAAAAGTCTCATATTATTTCGACAATTCCCCATAATGCCATGATAGCATTACTTCCTCTTATTTCAGAAAAAAGCACATCCTGAATGAGATACATAGCCCTACAGCTGGGGCAGTTCACATATACATCGCGATAGGGGAATCATCAGCTGTTCATACATCCGGAATACGAATCTATTCTACCTGATAGAGAAAAGTAATCAAAACGAAGAAACAGTATGTGTACATGTAGTTGTATGTGCAAGCATAACAGATGACAATTAGTTTTCTGGCCTATCATGTGTTTTTCTAAAGACGAACTGATCTTTTCACCTCGAATCTAGTTGACGTTGTTCTTTTTTAAATTGTAATATTATAGCTGACTTCTTTTTAACTATTACCATCAAGTTCACTATTACCTACACTAATGACCCCACATAATCTGCTTATGTAGAACATTCGTTATGCTATATACTGTTATACAGTTATCCATTACAGGTCAATAATACCTCAACTGACTTATCAAGTCTTTTACATATATTGGACTGTTGGTGTCTTGTCATTGGACATTCTTGTATAAGCTTTCTATCGTTATTTGGAGAGAATTTTGATGGCTATGATTAGATTTTGTTGTTAGATTGTATTTTTTTCAATTTTAGCGAATTCCATGAAAAAGATCCACATCGAACTTGATGTTTCTGAATATAAAACATCGCACAATCAAGCTGCAACAAATCTGCGGTTAAACTAAAAAAAATGACTGATCTATAGCCTAAACGCAAGATTTGAAAATTCCATCACAAAATGGAAAAACAATCTACTTTGGCTGCTCCGTAGCACTCTCATCTACATACTTGGAGTCGCTGGCCTGAGCTGGCTTCCCATGGACATATTGTGTGAGCTTGTGTAAGACTGGTAGCATGCACGATGCCAAACAACGTCGATGGTGTGTAATTGTTCAATAACAGTCTCAATGCGTTGGTAGATTTCATCGTATCTGTACTTTGCCACTGACGCAAACTTAGCAATTCCTTCATCACCTGCTTGTTTGGCAAATAAGACATTTTCTCCAGTCAGTTGTTTTCATGCGTTTTCGTGGCATAAGATTGAAAGATTCATCTGCACTGCTGTCGCTCGCCATGCTTGAGTTGTTACTTTTCTGGCTTCTTACTAAGACATCTGCAAAATATGTGTAGAATGTTACATGAATTAGGTGCACTATGTGTGGGAACCAAAACTTCTACCACATCTCCGGAACTACACAAAATTGAGAGCACACACTTCGCGACTTTATAGGTTATCATGTTGGGGTTATTTGAGACAATGGAGATCTTGGGTGAATTCGAAATGGTGGACACTCGGATGTGACTGGGAAGTTGCGTCTTTGTTGTTTTTCTTCAAAAAATTTGCCTTTTTTGCCTAAAAGTTCCGGAAAGCATTCTATTTGGCAACGGATAATTATTTCCTGATTTTTTAAGCAGTTTTGCGGCAAAAAATGCATAAGTAAGAAATTCTAAAAAATTTGACCGAAAAATCGACCAAGACATTTTGAGAATGTGATGTTATCAGAGCCGCTATCTTAAATTTTTGTTTTTACATTTTCTGGTTAAGCTAGACCCCAAGGTATATTAGCTCAAAGAGTAATAACCATATTCAGGAGTGCCGAAATACCCCCATACACTCTCTCCAGCCCCTCTTAGCAGACCGTGGTAGGTCCATAAATGTCCAGGCCTGTCAGGAAAAACCCCGAAAAGGAACAAGCTGAACTGCAATACAATTTACCTCATATGAGCATATTAACAACAATTCTTGGGGATCTTGGCTGTAAGAACTGAGAAAAGGATATCAGCCTATTTTCTAGCTTTGGGCCTCGGTCGTCAACTCCCTGATAGAAAATAGTCTGTCGTTTATTGTTGCTGCCACAAATGAACTGTACATCAGCGCTAGAAATGTTCCAGAGGCATCCGCCAAGCAGCCTGAAATGACAAGCCAACTGTGTAGTGGGTGTTGCACGAAACCATTTTCTGGGCCTCTTCTGAAAATTGGCTCTAGGACTACTACAACACCTAAATTTGTTCGTGTGTACAGCAAAATTTCACGGCCAAGGGTAACTGTTCGTGTGTGCACCTTGTCATAGAAAATATGACGGCAATTCTGAGAACGGGGCCACAAAAGCGCCTTTTGTGTCCCCAGTCGGAGGCTCAATATCGACTTGGAGATACCGGGCGTCCGTAATCCCGTGATTTCGTAATATTTTGTTTCCCGGGCAATAAATTTTGACGGGATGTATCGATCGATTTCAAATGTGAGGAAGGGCTTCTTATAGTTGAGAGGAAGACTAAGGCTACGTCTCAGAATCCATCTTATTGTCGGATCTGAATGTGAGGTGCTTTCGCCAGGTTATATCGGGCGGCTCGACAGATTCGTTCAAATATGTTATACATATATCCATATCTTGCCACCAGAAGCTGGTGGCGCCACCTTGAATCTAAATTTGGATTTCGTTGCAGCTCAATACAATGGAAACGATTCGCCGAATTCTTTGTCATAGGATGTGGTCAACTTTTGATTTCGTTTCTGTACAAAAAGTATGAGAACCACTGAACATATTCTTTGCGAATTGGATATGTGGATACCTTGCCACAAGATGTCACGTTGGAGCCTGTTTCTCTTACATGTACTCATATGTGTCGCCACCGTGGGAGAACTTGAAATTTCCTTTCTGGGCAATAAAATTGGAACGACATAAGAGGCCCTTTTCTAATTTAGTTTATAAATACGTGCATGTATACCTTGCCACCAGATATCACTTTTGATTGTTTTGTCCACGTATACCCATAGGTGGAACCACCTTGGGACTAACTTTGAATTTCGTTTGCGGACAATAAAATGAGAAAGATTCGTTACGACTTTTCTTTTCAAATTTAATATGAGGATACATGTACCTTGCTACAAGATGTCACTCGTCCACATCCGTACAATGGCGGCGCCACCTGCATGTGGACCAACTCTGAGTTTCGTTTCTGCACAATAACTCTTACATATTCCTTTCCAATTGGGTATGTCGATACCTTGCTACAAGATGTGTTTTTGGAGCGTGTATCGTCCACATGTACCACATGTGGTGGTGCCACCGGGGAGTCAACTTGAAATTTCGTTTCCTGGCAATAAAAATGGAACGCCGTAACAGACTCTTTTCAGAGTTTTTGCGTAGATATATTGCCACTGGATACCGCTTTGGATTACATTTATTCCACAAACGCGAATGTCTGTGGCACGACATGGGGGCCAACTTTGATTTAATGACATTTTTAAAATAATTTTTCTATGTGAATACTTTGCCACAAGATGCAGTTTGATATGTACGTATTGTGTTTTGGCTCCATTTGGAAACAAAATTAAAATGCCACCACATATTTTTTTCCAAATTTGATATGTAAATACGTTGCCACAGCTTTGTATTGTGTTCATCCACCTGCGCCTATAGGTGACGCCAGATGCGGCCCTACCTTAAATTTTACTTTTGCACAATAAATGCAAAATGACTCAAATAAAAAAAAACGAGGGACAAATTGACCCTATCTTTCAACGTCAACCGCAGTAGGTGTACCAGTGATAGTAGATTGCGCTTGCGTTACAATATCTGGTGCCACTATTGGGAAACGTGGATATGTTTTGTCTATTTCTGCTCCTTGGTTTCTTTTCCGCACCGCGTGGACTGTGTAAAAATATGAGGCACGAAAGCCGTGCCGGTACAGCCGCAAGGACTACAAACTCGGTAAAGTAAATTTTATAATTTGGTTTTCCAAACACAAAAATCAGGCGAAATACAACGATTCATTAGAAATTCTTCACATTCAGCATAATTATACCTTTAGATGGCATCACCTTCATGATAAGGTAATGTCTAGAATATCTCGGATTTTCATTGCAGCAGTCCCAATTGCGAAGGCGTCGCTTGTTCCGACGACAAACTATGAATAGCAATCTGATATATAGCATTTCGAGAAATACGGAAATTGCAGATTGTTCCTATAAGCAATTAAGCGAATTTGATTCACAGAAGAAATTGTATTCATTCGTTTATCCTGTGTGATACAAAACATGTACCACGCCCATAAATTTTGTTAATTATCTTTCGTTCTACATATAAAAATGTTGTGATGTGATAAATAAATCATCATACTCCTGTAATTTATCTGAGTTTTATTACAGTTCTTTGTTAAAACCCGTTTGAAACTTGCTAAAGCTCGTTTCATATAGGTTTTATCAAACTTGTGTGATAAAAACAAAACAGGTCCACTCGTATAGTGATGATCTATATATGCCATAGTATAGTATATATGGCTTCTGCGCTTCTTCACTGCCATTTTGTGACATCTGTACCTACATCTGTATAATACAATTTGTAACCCTTATCTTCTAACCAGTTGATGTCAAATGTTATCTTTGTTGGGTGTTGTCCTATTTCACATGCAACCAATGGTACTCTCTAAAAACAACTGTGTACCGGTACCAAAAGTACACAAATCACTGTAACAAAATTGAACGTCTACAATCACTGTGTAGCTGTGATACACAATTTGTGTAGGAAAAGTATACAAATAGTGTACTTCTGATACACATTGTTTTGTACATGTGCAATTCTGTACACAACTGTCTTTTTCAGAGTAATTTTGACGAATATATTAATGCTCGTAATGCGAAATATTTTTGGTTTGAATAGGCGTATATCGCCGAAACCGATTAACAATATACTGTTTCACATTCTATACATTTATATATATACATTTCTTCCTAATATACCACATTTCTCCTGTTGATATTTGAGACTGCCAGCATGCGTCCTCGTTCTTTATTCGCTTATCGATTTTGTCGATACTCCATATGCATATGGAGAAGGATGAATACTGAAGTATCAAACAAATACACGAGCTGTGATATTAATAAATTCCATTGACCTTTTGATAAACCTTGTTGATTTGATTAGCCACAATTATTGGCTGATCGAATGCAATATTTGTGAGAATACGCTGATCAGCACTGTCTAGATTGGTTCGGAAAGCCTGAAGACGGTCTTCATTAAGTACTTCATGGATTTAGGAATATCTTGTATGTCTTCATATGTCCGACATGGGGTCAGATTATGGACTGTTAATTAGATTTTCTATAACCCAACACACAGTCGGTTGTCGGCGCATCCCATGCCAGCCTAACAATTTGCTACACAATTCCCTGATTTCCTATACAACGTCAAAACACATAATTGACAACCTTTGATAATGTCAATTTCTAGTCACCTGCTGAAATTTTCTTCACCGAAGATATTAAATTGCTCGATATTGAAGGTGCTTAAATATTAATATCGAAGCTTTGTTATCAGCTTAATAGGTTTGTTTACAAAAATAGGATTTGGATGTTGCTGGGCTAGCATCGCAATATGGAGGATGGACATCATTTGAGATTCTTTACCATCATTCAGTAAATCAACGGAACACATCTCTAATGAATTTAAGCATTTCTTCAACGGTTTTCCCACCATGACAACTGATTTGGGAAATGTGGTCAAATTCTTATACTTTTTCAGATGATGGCCTGTCACGGAAATATATTCACGGGGAGAATATTTGCGAGATCAATGCATTTTACTGAAACATATGTCTAAACATCACACCAAAAAACACCCCCTGATTTGTTCCCCCTCCCACCCTCCCCCATTAACCCTACCAGGCCTGGGAGAGGGGGGCCCAAAATGCCCCCCTACCAAACTTTCTGCGATATCTCCGGTAAGCCAAAAAATGGAGAGCTGAAACTTCGTGACGTTATAGGCTATCATATTGGGGTCATTGTGAGCCTATTTGCATAACCTCACGAGCAGGAGATCATGGGTAAATTCAAAATGGCGGCCATGTGAGGTACCAGAAAAAGTGATGTTTTCGTCGTATTTCTTCAAAATTGTTGCTTTTCTGTACGGAAAAGTGGGTAAACCTTATTTTATTTCATATCAGATTAGTATTTACTAATTTATCATGCAGTTTTTGCGAAGAAAAATTAAAAAAAATGCTCTTTTTGAAAATGACGTCACAGTGACGTCATCATGGCGGCCATCTGGGATTTTTTATATTTTCTTGTAGAGCTTGACCCAAAGATATAGTGTGGTAAGTTGCAGCCCTCTAGCCTTAGCGATAGCGAAAATATATAGGGAGGACTTTCCGCCCCCCCTTCCTCCCCACAGAAGTTATGGTACAACTGTGAAAATCTGCTCAGGTATTGTGGAGTAGAGGGGTGAGCAATGCAGTATTACCATGAGGGCTGTACTGTTCAACACCTCAATTCGGGTGATCTGTAAAATAGAACTGACGTCATGATCTATAAATTGAACAGGGATTCTCCACGAGGAATCTCCGTGTCCAGATGTTGAGCGATGACGTCATCGGGGACCAGCAAATATCAACATGTTGTCTTCCGTGGTATGAATGCATTTGATACACAATGTTAGATTTAACATCTAAAGTGTTGGAAGAGGGAAAGCACTTAGAAAGTGTTGTATTTATCACTTTTAAGTGTTGGATACAACCGCTAAAATGTTGCATTTAACACTTATATGTGATAAATACAACACTTTCTAAATGCTTTCCCTCCTCCAACACTTTAGATGTTAAATCTAACATTAGCGTATTAAGAGTGTACATATACCCACACGTTAGTATATAGAGATTATTGTATACCCATTTCCATATCGGCCCTGGTATCAGCTCGAGACCCCCATATCAGCCAGAGGGCCGAAGGCCCGAGGGCTGATATGGAGGTGGAGGGCTGATGCCAGGGACGATATGGAAATGGGTATATCATAATCTATTTATCACATATTTATAGATGAATGGTAGTATTGTAATTGACAAAACAAGTAGACATAGATTTTAGTTTTACATGAAACTGTTTTATCGAAAATTTAACCCTCGGTAAAATGCAGTCAACGTTGCAATTATTTCTTAGTCCCATTTTGATGATACACCAGAGCGAAAAGGTTCAAATTCAGGATCGATTATTGAATGAGTATGCATACTTCAAAACATTTAATACGTAGCCAGATCTAGCTGAAAAGCCCAAAAGTGCGCGTGATCAGACTGTGGAGAGAATGCGACAAGCTCCTCGAGGGGAAACCACTCCTGTGCGCGATATCAGCCCAAGGGCAAATAACCGATACCTGGCCCGCGCGTGAGGGCAGAAATCCATATCATGATATGGAACGGTGTAATATTAGGGTGGTCATTTTTTTTCTTCTGGCTTTTACTATGGGGTGTGGCATCTGGTTTTCTCTGTCTTACCCTGTACAAGACGATGGTTGGGGTCTCGTGGCCATGTTGTGACTTTTGATGAAAAGTTCTGATGACTCATGTGTAGTAAATAAGCAGATCGGGGGTGGGCGTTTTGGGGTCGAGGTGAATTATCCCTGGCCCGAATGGGCCGTTGGAGGTGTCAGGTGCGCACTCGAGGAGTAGTAGCGAAAGTGTACATTTTGGAGGTGCGCAGTGGCGTATTTGAGAGATTGATAGGCTACACCGCATCCAGGTAGAGCGTGTAGGGTCTCATGTTGAAGCTCTCGTGGTGTAGACCACGACTTGAGGGATGTCCAAGTCATCTGTGACGTCATTGGTAACGATATCAGTAGGACTAGTAGCGAAAGTGGGCATTTTGGGGGTGTGTGGGGTGTGTTTGAGTGATTGATGGACCATTCTTGGTCCGAATGAGTCGTGTGATGTGTCCTGGTGAAGCACTCCTGAGGGGGTGTCAGCCAGGATCGATGGGTCGTGAAAGTAAGGCTATGACGCGCATGCGCAGACAGGAAATAGTTGAAAAGGGGCATTGGAATAGACGTTTGGGGCTAGAGATGGACCACTATTGGCTCGATTGGGTCGTGGAACGTATCAATTTGAAGCACTTGTGGAGGAGCCTCCGACTGGATGTGTTTGGAGTGAAAGTAGTGGTTATGGCGCGCATGCGCAGTGGTAAATGTGCATTCGAATGGAGAGAGATAGAGAGAATAAAAATTTAATGTCGCGTTCAGTAATATTTCAGTTATATAGCGACGATCAAACAAAAGTACTCAAGCCAATAACTTAGTAATCCAACGCATTAAAACTTATGTAACAAACCGATTTCTCTCAAATAACCCAAGAGGCAATCCTCCCTCAACCGACCGAATGGGTCGTATGGGGTATCATCGTGAAGCATTCGTGGGGGAGCATCCGGGTGGATGAGTCTGTAGTGGAAATACCGCCCATCTGCGCATGCGCAGTAGAAAAGGTGCATTGGAATGGCCGTTTTAGGGTCGAGATGGTTCAATATTGGTCCGAAAGGGTCGTGTGAGGTATACTAATCAAGCACTCTTGGACTAGCGTCATACTGGGAGTGATATGCGCCTGCGCACTCGGGGAGCAGTAGAGATAGGGGAGTTTCAGAGATTCAATGGAAAGCGTTTGGGAGAGACAAGGGCCTTGTTCCATTTGGGCTATCTGGTAGAGTTACCTGTGTGTTTGTGTGTGGCGGAGGAGGTGGGGGAGTGATGAGGAGTGAGGAGGAAGAGGAGTGAGGAGGGAACGAGGAGGCGGAGGAGTGGTGAGGAATGAGTGTGATGGTGTGTGGTGGTGATGGTGTATGATCGTGGTGGTGGCAGTGTTAGTGGTGATGGTGTTGCTGAGCGCCCGTCTTAACGCAGTGACGTCCTAACGTCGTCTATACCATAATGCCTCATCGCCATGATGCAGACAGTTGAGAGAAAGAAAGATCAACACGATCGCAAGTTTTCATATAGTTTATTCTCTCCTCCATCACATCATTCCCGAGCTGAGAGAGCCGCGTTTGGGTATGTTCATAATTCTCGTAGGCTCTTGTCCAATCAGAAACCACCATTTCATGTTGTGTCTGTCATATTCGTTCTTGTCTGTTATTGGTATTCTCGGCTATTCTTGTCCAATCAGAAGCCGCCATTTGGTGTTGCGTCAACCTGTTCGCTTTTGTCCGTTGGAAGTATCCCTAATCATTTGTACGTCAGCTGGGCACGTCTATGGAATACGCTTGTTTTTATGAACGTATCACACTAACGCCCAGCAATGCCTAGCTTAACGCTTCAACGCCCTGGTGATTTAGACCGGAAGCTCTGATTTCCTAGATTTTCCACGGAATTGACACTAATTCATCGAAATGCAGGGACGCCCGTCAACGCTCGTCGTTACACCATAACATCCGTCTCAACGCCGTAACGCCCTATCTTAACGCCTTATCTCAACGCCTTAACGCCCATGCTTAACGCTTTAACGTGCTATAGTAATACCTTAGGTGGCTCGCCACAGTTTCGTAGCAATGGCCCAGGTCTAATTTCATAACACTGCAGATAGACTGTCCGTGTTCTGTTACATCATCATTCTTCTTGCCTTCTTAATAGCTTATATCTATAATACCATCCGGTTCAGCATTATCAACGCTGCAAACGAGCATATACAGATCGATGACTCGCTTCGTCTACACGGTGATCGGGGCCGTGGAGTAAATTTTGTCCTGCCTCAGTTATGCCCCTTGGGTGTGCCTAAAATCAGGACTCCTTTACGGAGAGAAAATCTGACAAAATATGAGCAGGTTGACCCCCACTTTTTTCGCCTTGTTAAGTTTGTACCAGACCTGGGAACATGTGAAAAAAGTTTAATTGAAATTGCACTTACTGATTTTTCTGGCAATTGAGCCGAATTTGACCATTTCTCGACATTTTAATGGGTTTTCTAGGAAAAATAAGAAAATGTTCGAGACTCAATTTTCTATAACTTATCAGTGCTGTGTTTTAAGATAATAGTTTAGCCATGCTCTTTCGGAAAATATATAATATATGTGATTTGTGTTGCAGACCCATGGTCTATTCCTTGCCGAATGGAAAAATCTCTGGAGTGCATCCTTAACGGCCTATCGTAACACCTTTATGCATTGTCAACTATCCAATCACATGCACATATTATGAACATTGGCCAATAAGTGCTCCGCTCTTGGAGCTCAGAAGTTACGTCATCGCACGCATGCGCACGCGCCTCTGGTAAACCCGGGTAGACCAGAGTGCGGGTGCACCACAGGTGCGTGTGACGTCACTTCTGAGCTCCAAGAGTTCCGACTCCAAGAGCTCGCAGCTCTTAGGGGCCAATGGTCAAAATATGTGCCTGTGATTGGATGGTTGACAATGCGCGAAGGCGTTAATGCGTTAAGATATGGCGTTAAGGCACTGAGACGAGCGTTGAGGCGTAACGATGGACGTTGACGGGCGTAACTGCATTTCGATGAATTAGTGTCAATTCCATGGAATATCTAGAAAATTAGAGCTTCCGGTCTAAATCAGCAGGACATTGAAGCCTTAAGCTACGCGGTGGGTGTTTCTGTGTTACGTTCGTACAAGCAAGCGTATTCCATAGACGTGCACAGCTGACGTACAAATGATTAGGGATACTTCCAGCGGACAAAAGCGAACATGGTCGAAAGTTGACGTAACACCAATTGGCGGTTTCTGATTTGACAAGAACAGCCGAGAATACAAATAATAGACAAGAACGAATATGACAGATACAACACGAAATGGCGGTTTCTGGTAGGACCAGAGCCGACGACAATTATGAGCGTACCCAACGCGGCTCCCTCAGCTCGGGAATGATGTGATGGAGGGGCTAATAAACTATATGAAAACTTATGATCGTTCTTTCTGTCGACTGTTTGCATCAGGGCGATAAGACATTATGGAATAGAAGACGTGAGGGCGTCATTGTGTTAAGACGGGCGCTCGGCAACTCTATCACAACCAACACCGCCACCACCACAATCATACACCACCATCACCACCACACATCACCACCACCACTCATCACCACACTCACTCATTCTCCACTCCTCACCACTCCTCCTTCCTCCCTCCTCCTCACTCCTCTTCCGCATCACTCCTCACCACTCTTCACTCCTCTTTCTTCGCCTCCTCCTGCTTCATCTCTACTACTCCCCGAGTGCTCAAGTGCATATCACTCCCAGTCTGACTCTAGTCCACGAGTGCTTGACTAGTATACCCCACACGACCCATTCGAACCAATACTGAACCATCTCGACACCAAAACGGCTATTCCAATGCACTTTTTCTACTGCGCATGCGCAGATGGGCGGTATTTCAACTACGGACTCATCCAGTCGGATGCTCCTCAGCGAATGCTTCAAGATGACACCCCATACGGCCCATTCGGACCAACAATGGGTCTTCTCGACCCCAAAACGTCCAAACGAATGCACTTTTGCCACAGGGCATGTGCGCCATATTCCCTACTTTCATTCCACACCCAGCCAATCGGACGCTCCTCCACGAGTGCGTAAAACTGAAGCCTCCCATGACCCAATCGGGCCAATAGTGATCCATCTCTAGCCCCAAACGTCCATTCCAATGCCCATTTCCACTATTCCCTTTCTGCGCATGCGCGCCATAACCTTACTTTCACGAACCACCCGTCCTGTTTGATGCTCCCCACGTGTGCTTCCACAAGACACCTCACACGACCCATTCGGATCAAGTATGGTCCCTCAATCACTCAAACACACCACCACGCACCCACAAAAGACCCGCTTTCACTATTACTCCTAATGATAACGTCACCAATAATGTTACAGATGACTTACACATCCCCATGTCGTGGTCTACACCACAAGAGCTTCAATATGAGACCCAACACGCTCTATTTGGATGCGGTATAGCCCCTCAATCTCTCAAATACGCTCCTGCGCACCTCCAAAATATCAACTTTTGCTACTACTCCTCGAATGCACATGCTCGCCATAGCCTTTCTAACACGCCACACCTGTCGAACGCTCTCCCACGAGTGCTTCAAACTGATACCTCCCACGGCCCATTCGGACCAGGGATAATCCACCTCGACCCCAAAACGCCCACCCCCGATTTACTACGCATGGGTCATCAGAACTTTTCATCAAAAGTCACAACATGGCCACGAGACCCCAGCCATCGTCTTGTACACGGTGAGACAGAGAAAACATGATGCCACACCCCAAAGTAAATCTGCAAGAAGAAAAAAATGACCACCCCAATACTACTACCTAATACTACTTGGGGCAGTCGCCAACAGAGTTATTGCCCCGTCAGAGTTGTCGTCCAGAATGTATAGATGGCGGTACTATTTAATTTTCATATCATCTGGAAATTTGACAGGCGGAGCCATTTTTCATCTACCGATATGACAAACACGGACCTACATGGATGTTTTTACTTTTTACGAGCGATTGTAGCATGCTATATTATATAATACTAACGTGTGGGTGTATGTATCAAATGCATTCATACCACGGAAGACAACATGTTGAGATTTTCTGGTCCCTGGTGACGTTATCGCTCAACATCTGGACACGGGGTTTCCCGTGGATAAACCCTGTTCTATTTATAGATCATGACAGCAGTTCTATTTATAGATCATCCGAATTGAGTTGAACAGTACAGTCCTCATGGTAATATTGCGTACTATAAGTCTAACTCTCAATGTATTCATGTATTTTTTTTTCGTGGCTATAATGATCGACCATCGTGTATTTTACCCTATCAAGGGTCGCCACCACCAAATATCCTGCTCCTGCTCATGGACAGTCGGATAGCCACCCGCTCATGTTTCAGTGCTGTTCGACCTTAAATTAAGTTATCAATCGAGCACCCATATCAATCAACCACTCATCCCCGGCGATTCAGGCGATCCGCCGCGTATTTGAAGTGTCGTTAACAAGGCTCTATTTTCTGTCCACGGAGGCTTCTCGCCGGAAGTGACCGCATCACCGCGGAGTAATACCGCGGAGGAGTACATCCCTAGAGGTCCCTTCCAGTCACGTGACCAGAAGTGCACTCAAGACCTTTGCCGAAACTACAGCGGCCTTGAAGTGCGGCCTTAAACGCCCCCAATGCGGGGGAATTTAGCCTTACTATACTACTGCGACGCTAAACCTTAATTCTGTCTCTCTCTCTCCCATCACCCCCCTCAAAATATACATCTGTATTTCCTTGCTCCGAGCCCAAATCACTCACTAGCACCATCACACCCTCCAATTTCCTCTCATCATCCTCATCATTCTATCGTATTAGTCCCCTGTACCCAGTACAAATTGTGGCTCAGAGGTAATGTATAATGGATGTATTGTCGGTATGGAGGTGCATTTTTGCATTACAGTCTCGCCCGCGGTCTATACCTGGCTCGGAATTCGAATTTTCATTGACAGAGGTTCAGCGGCTTAAGGTATCCTGGCGCTGTTGCCAAATTAAATATTGAACTCCGGTTGCGTAATCAGTAAATATCTAAAGCGTTATTGTGGTTGCACATGTGTGTGCCATGCGTGGAGTTATCTGGTGATGCAGTAGGAGATTCCGCAGCTGATGAGAGTAAAAATTTACCAATGATATTTAAATTTTACCTTGCCTTAAGTGATAAGTTATTACAGGAAATGCGGAAGTTGATGTACAAAAGTTTCAAATGTGTTCATCAAATAGTAGCCCGGATACGCTGGACAACAAATTCTTGGCGGACAGGATGAAGAGCCAAACTCTGTAAAAAATTCATCGAAAGACCTGGTAGTGCACATCCGCAAACCACAAACCATTTCCCATAGTAACTGAGAGATGGACCGGACAATGAATTGTCGCTGGATGTATGATAATGGGCCATAACCCTGTGAGAAATCATCAAAACACGTAAAATACGAATCTGCGCATCTGAAAACCCCTCCGCTCTAAGGTTAACTTACTAAATTAAGACAGTCATGTCTACCCGATCACGTTTGGTGTTACAGACTCACAGAGTCTGGGTTGTAGTTGGTTGAAGGGTGAATTTTATGAGTTCTAAAGTACATATTTTATGAGTGACACATGTTCTCAGACAGTAGCCATTCATAATTCATTTGATTTGAACTCGAAATATTGGCATGCTTGGAGATGTCAGACCAACCTAGCAATGAATTAAGAAATTCCCCACTCAATCATGGAGATGTCAGACCAACCTAGCAATGAATTAAGAAATTCCCCACTCAATCATGGAGATGTCAGTCCAACCTAGCAATGAATTAAGAAATTCCCCACTCAATCATGGAGATGTCAGAACAACCTAGCAATGAATTAAGAAATTCCCCACTCAATCAGGGAGATGTCAGACCAACCTAGCAATGAATTAAGAAATTCCCCACTCAATCAGGGAGATGTCAGACCAACCTAGCAATGAATTAAGAAATTCCCCACTCAATCAGGGAGATGTCAGACCAACCTAGCAATGAATTAAGAAATTCCCCACTCAATCATGGAGATGTCAGACCAACCTAGCAATGAATTAAGAAATTCCCCACTCAATCATGGAGATGTCAGACCAACCTAGCAATGAATTAAGAAATTCCCCACTCAGTCATGGAGATGTCAGACCAACCTAGCAATGAATTAAGAAATTCCCCACTCAATCATGGAGATGTCAGACCAACCTAGCAATGAATTAAGAAATTCCCCACTCAATCATGGAGATGTCAGACCAACCTAGCAATGAATTAAGAAATTCCCCACTCAATCATGGAGATGTCAGACCAACCTACCAATGAATTAAGAAATTCCCCACTCAATCATGGAGATGTCAGACCAACCTAGCAATGAATTAAGAAATTCCCCACTCAATCATGGAGATGTCAGACCAACCTAGCAATGAATTAAGAAATTCCCCACTCAATCATGGAGATGTCAGACCAACCTAGCAATGAATTAAGAAATTCCCCACTCAATCATGGAGATGTCAGACCAACTTAGCAATGAATTAAGAAATTCCCCACTCAATCATGGAGATGTCAGACCAACCTAGCAATGAATTAAGAAATTCCCCACTCAATCATGGAGATGTCAGACCAACCTAGCAATGAATTAAGAAATTCCCCACTCAATCATGGAGATGTCAGACCAACCTAGCAATGAATTAAGAAATTCCCCACTCAATCATGGAGATGTCAGACCAACCTACCAATGAATTAAGAAATTCCCCACTCAATCATGGAGATGTCAGACCAACCTAGCAATGAATTAAGAAATTCCCCACTGAATCATGGAGATGTCAGACCAACCTAGCAATGAATTAAGAATTCCCCACTCAATCATGGAGATGAAAAATCAGTGGGAACCAGAACGAAAATTCCCTTCGTAATCAGAAATCGATACAAATGTGTGAAGTTCATGAACATGTATTACAGTTGCCACAAAGAATAATTTCATACGCAAGTATGAAGTGAATATCCCCAAATGGATGTAATTACTTTAACAGGAATTACATACAAACCCCCAAGATGATATATGTTAAGTATAAGGATAAACCATGCTCGGTATACCATATGGAGGCAAACCAATATAAACAATTTTATAAAAGGTCAATTACACAAAATAATAGACAAGATATAAGTCAAGATCACTAACATTTCTATGCAATATTGCATACATAATACTACCTGGTTATGGAAAACAAGATACATGAGTAGTATACAAAAGCTAAATTGAAGGAATTGCTCCCCACTGCGCATGCGCAGAACCTGTTTGTGACGTCACAGCACAAAAATGTGGCGGTTTTGTGGCGGTATTGGGGTGGTGTGCGCATGCGTGATGTGTGGGAGGTGGGTACAAGATGGCCGCCAGTGGAAGATGTGGGAGGTGGGTACAAGATGGCCGCCAGTGCAACATGTGGGAGGTGGGTACAAGATGGCCGCCAATGATCATGTTCGGGCATGTTCGGGCATGTTCGGGCAAAAAAAAAGTTCCGGCAAAAAAAAAAAAAAAAAAATGTATTCATGCGCGGTGATGCGGTTTGGCCGTGGTTTTGGCGGTGATTCGGTCTCGGGAAAAAGCTTCCGCGGAGAAAAGTAGTCCCTAGATAAAATGGTTCGATGGGGTCGAGTGAGGTATCAAAGTGAAGGTTAGGTGAAGGAGCATCTAATGGGCTGGGTGTGGGGTTGAAATATCGTCATTCTGCGCATGCGCGGCGGCCGAAGGGTATGAAAATAGCCTTTTTGAAGCTAGGGGAGCCCCTAGTGTACCGATGGGGTCGAGTTAGGTATCAAAGTGAAGCATTCATGAAGGGTCATCTAATGGACTGGGTGTGGGGTTGACATATCGGCCTTCTGCGCATGCGCGGTGGCCGAAGGGTATGAAAATAGCCTTTTTGTAGCTAGGGGAGCCCCTAGTGGACCGATGGGGTCGAGTGAGGTATCAAAGTGAAGCATTCATGAAGGGGCATCTAATGGGTTGGGTGTGGGGTTGAAATATCGGCCTTCTGCGCATGCGCGGAGGCCCAAGGGTATGGAAATAGACGTTTTGGAGCTAGGGAAGCCCCTAATGGACCAATGGGGTCGAGTGAGGTATCGATGTCAAGCATTCGTGAAGGGGCATCTGATGGGCTGGGTGTGGGGTTGAAATATCGGCATTCTGCGCATGCGCGGTGGCCCAAGAGTATGGAAATAGCGGTTTTGGAGCTAGGGGAGTCCCTAATGGGCCAATGGAGTCGTATGAGGTATCAAAGTGAAGCATTCGTGAAGGGACATCTGATGGACTGGGCGTGGGGTTGAAATATCGGCATTCTGCGCATGCGCGGTGACCCAAGGGTATGGAAATAGACGTTTTGGAGCTAGGGGAGCCCCTAATGGTTCAATGGGGTCGAATGAGGTATCAAAGTGAAGCATTCGTGAAGGGGCATCTGATGGACTGGGTGTGGGGTTGAATTAGGGTGATTGTGCGCATGCGCGGTGGTCGAAGGGTATGAAAATAGCCTTTTTGGAGCTAGCAGCGCCCCTAATGGTCCAATGGGGTCGAGTGAGGTATCAAATTGAAGCTTACGTGAAGAGGCCTCTAATGGACTGGGTGTGGGGTTGAATTAGGGTGATTCTGCGCATGCGCGGTGGCCGAAGGGTATGAAAATAACCTTTTTGGAGCTAGGAGAGCCCCTAGTGGCCCGATGGGGTGGAGTGAGGTATCAAATTGAAGCATTCATGAAGGGGTATTTGATGGCTGGGTGGGTGCATGTAAAATTTTTCCTGAAAAGAAAAATACGGAACACGGACTTTATCGAAAAACCTGGGAAAATGCCTATATGGGGTATGAGGGGTATATAGGTCGCCGGGCTTAACGGGGCTTGTCTATCAACAGAGTTATCTTCCCTAGTTCCAGGGTGGGTGTATGTAAAAATTTTCCTGAAAAAATACGGAATACGGACTTTATCCTAAATTACGGGAAAATGCCTATATAGGGTATGGG